>JAWNOJ010000004.1:30155000-30533167 GCA_035046065.1 Chymomyza procnemis | reverse complement strand
AATCAGGATATTTACATTAAAAAGCTCTGCGTTTATCAGTCAAGTCGTCAGCTCAGATTGTAAAAATTGGACCCATTGGTCTGCTAACAACAAGTTACATTTGTTGCCACTCATTCTGTATCTTGTGATTGCTGCGGCTGCACGTTTGCTAAATAAATGCGGAGCAGTAGCTAAGACTTGCTAGCTGAAAGATTTGTAAATATTGGTTTTAGCTGGATTAATTATCTTGACAGTAACTGGACGGCAGTTGGAAGCTGATAAGCCTAGATATCTGGTATAGCGATTTATATATTTCATTTTAATTATACGTATGGATACGACGAAGGTTTCACTGTCCTTTGCTATGCTGCTGGTTTGCAGCAGTTTCATTAGCGCATATCCGAAGCGCTTGAGTAACTGCAGCGGTCTAGAGCTAGCTGAGCTGAATACAACGAATAACCTTGACTCACTTAGCTTGAACAACTGCAGCATTCCAAAGCTAGATAATTCTTTTTTCAAGCGCTTTACCAAATTGCTTAGTCTGGAGCTGCATAATTGTGGTTTGGGTTCTTTGGAGCAACAGGCCTTACATGGTCTGCCACAGCTACGCTTGCTATCGTTGGCCCACAACAATCTAACAGCAGTACATTCTTGGTCCCAGGAAAGTCTGGCGGCGCTAAGTGTGTTGGATCTGCATCATAATCATATTAGTCAGCTGGTTTCCCAAAGCTTTCAATGCTATCCACAGTTACAGGAACTAAATCTAGCTGGAAACCGTTTGGATAACATTATGGCAAGCATCTTCGAAGGTTTATACCATCTTAAACATCTTAATCTTGGTCACAATTTGCTACAAAAGATCAAAGCTGGCATGTTTGATAATCTAAAACGGCTGACCCTGCTGGCACTGCATAACAATGCTATTGAGCATCTGGAGCCTGGTTGCTTTAAGGGCAATACGCATCTACGCGTTTTGCGTCTGGATGGCAATAGACTAAGTCATATGGATTTCCTAGCTGATGAAGGCTTATCGCGTTTATTGCAACTAAATATGTCCAGGAATTTACTACAACATTTACCCGCCTTGAAGCACTCCGGACACCTTGAGCTGCAAGCATTAGATATCAGTCACAATAAATTGAGTTCGCTCAAGCGATATAGCTTTGCTGGTTTGGATTCCTTAGAGGTAATGCGTATACTTAAAACAGCTTTAGTATAATGAATGCAATTGAACTTATTTTATACCTTCAGCGTCTCAATCTGAGTCATAATGCGTTGCATCAACTGGAAGTGGATACTCTACAATCACTAAATGTGCTGATACACTTGGATCTTAGCTACAATCTGTTGAGTACGCTGCCCGCAAGCTTGTTGCAGTCCAATCAGCTACTGCAGCATATAAATCTTGCCCATAACAAGTTGCAGCATCTGCAGGCGGAACTATTGCAACCTTTGACGGTGTTGATGGAGCTACAGCTGTCTGGTAATGAATTGCAAACAGTGAACTGGCTCCAGCAGTTGCCACCAGCTTTGAATCGTTTGGCACTCAGCGTGGATCTTAGTTCCAATCATTTGCAGAACCTCAGTCTGCATAGCTTGGAACAGTTTCGTTATATTAACTTGGCCGATAATCGCTGGCACTGCAATTGGCTGATAAAAATTATGCTACGCAAGTTACCAGCTTCCTTAAATTTTGTGCGCACTTGGCCAATGCTGAGTACTTGGAGTGATGATGTGTTGAGAATCAGAGGCTTTGACTGCTTTGATGGACAGCAGAATCGTTCCATAGTACTGCTGGATGTCAGCGCTGTGCATAACAAGCAAACTGTAGACTGCAACTGTGGGGTAAGTATGCAGAATGAAGAAAAAAGTTGCAGCTTGATATATTTGCTTTAGGAGTCCAATGAAGAATTAAGTCCATCGGCACCGCCGCTGAATTGGCCAAAAATACGCACAGATCGTTTTGATTCACGTTCGGTGATCATTTGGATGCTGGTGGCCATTGCATTTGTTTTTGCAGCATTGCGTTGGGCAAGGCGCTTTGTGGACCGTAAGGAACAACAGAAACGTTTGAATCAAGCCAGAGATCAGGTGGGTTATTGTCGTACATAAGTATTATAATCAACGAATATAAGATTTGAACTAAGACGGCATCACTTTGAAGTGTATATCTGATACAGAAAGCAAAACCCTATCAACCTCTCAAGAGTCACTGAACCCAAACAGCCCATACGCATTACTCTAGATCTAACTTTATTAAGAGAGCCGAACATTCAATACTTTAAACTTATCGAAGCAACCAAATCAATGTAAATAATTCCAATATTTTGTTTAGATTTACAACAAGCTGCAAGAGGAACAACGTCTTAAAGGCAATCAACGAACTTAAGCCAATATAGTATCAGACACAAAACCAAAAATAATCAACTTGTGCATATAATTTATTAACTATGTTTTTCGTTAAAATAAAAAAATAAATCCATTAAAAGTAACTACCCCACTACCCGCATGCCACTTAGCTGTAGAATCGTTCAATAAGCTTTGCGTACTTTGCCAAAACAATGTTTCGCCTAATTTTTAGTGTAGGTCCCAGCTCATCGTTTGCTTGCGAAAAATCATGGGGTAATAGCGCAAATTTTTGCACTCTTTGCGCATGGGAAATAGCCTGACTATTTGCCCTTTGAATACCCTGTTCAATAGCACGACACAACTTTGGCTCAGCATTGGTCACCACATCGGAGCAGTCTCTGGGTAATTGCAAATCTGCGGGTATATTCAGCACATCTGACAAACGTGTATATGTTAAGCCCAGCGTTTGCAACCATTCAATTGTCTCCGGACGCAATTCATCCAGCGGCATGCCTGTTTTCAAATCTGTCTTGGTTTTCATTGTAAGCAATGCAGTCAGATATTTGCGTTGATCTCCTACAAGCAAAACATTGCTAATCGCAGGTAACTCTTGCTTAATCAATTCCTCAACATGCACAGGAGGTATATTTTCTCCGCCAGAGGTGATAATAATTTCCTTCAAGCGACCACAGATAATAAGATTGTTGTGCTTATCCAGATAACCCAAATCTCCACTATGCAGCCAGTTATCCTCCATTAGCACCTCACGGGTCTTCAGTGGTTCATGTAGATAGCCCATCATGTTACTACGGCTGCGCACGCAAATCTCTCCTTGACCATTTTCATTTGGTGCGTGTATCTGCAATTCAATGCCTCGAATCGCTTGACCAGAGCAGCATAGATTTGTAGTGGCAACATCCAGAGTTACACCGCCGCCACTCTCCGACATGCCATAACACTCAGTCAGTGGCAAATTTAAACTAAGAAAGAATCGCTTCAGCTGCTCTGTAACGGGCGCACCAGCTATACAGAGCGTTTTGTTACCTGCCAAACCAATGGCTTCTTGTATGGAACGCGTCACCTTGCTGGCTAACCAATACTTGGCGTTCAAAAATAGCGATGGCTGCTTGCGCTGAATGCACAACAAATTATAAAGTTCCACCGTCTCACGTGCTTTACTCAAGAGCAAACGTGTATATGGCTTTGAATTTGTCTCGGCGGCCACAACTTGCTCCTGTATCTTTTCATACATACGCGGCACGCCTAATAAGCGTGTTGGCTGAGTTCGCACCAAAGTACGTGGTAGCGTGCCTTTTAAAATATGACGATCACCAAAGTAGATGCAGCCAGCGTATGTCAGTGGCAGGAAAAGATCGAAAACTTGCGCTGCAATGTGATTTAGTGGCAGGCAATTAAGTATACTTTCCCTGCGCAAAACAAAATTCTCCAAGGTGGCGCCTATGGTTTTGGCATCATAGATCAAGTTATCATGCGAAATCATTGCAGCCTTGGGCATGCCCACGGTACCTGAGGTGTAGATAAGTAGGCAACATTCATTTGCAGCCACCTGCTGCGCGCGTTTGTCAAGCTCTGCACCAAGCTGCTGCTCCAATTGCAGTTGCTCCAGATCACACCAGCGGTAGTAACCGGCTTCGTGTGATACATAAACTTCGTAAGGGCCATGCAGCTGTATAATAGCTTTGAGACGCGGTAGGCGTGACTTGATAACACGCAACTTGGCCATCTGTTGAGCATCATCCACCACACAGACGGTAGCATCACTGGTATCTAGCACATGAAAAACTGCCTCTGCCGAGTTGCTGGCATAGATACCGGCCACAACACCACCGGCACACATGGCGCCCAGCTCTGCGTAAATCCATTCGGCACAGTTGGCTGAGAGTATGCCCACGGAGCTGCGTGCTTCCAAACCCACATGCAGCAGCATAAGCGCCGCCTGTCTCACCTTGCGTTGATATTCGCCATAGTGTACAGTTGTCCAACCATTTGCAGCTGCACCAGCAGTCTCGTAGATCAGTGCATTCGCGTCTGGATACTTCTCGCAGACTGCTTTGAAAAGCTGCGGCACTGTTTGCGGCGGCATAGCTGGCCAGCCGCTCTCGCCTATGCGCAGCTTGACAGGATCATGCAACGAATTGCTGGTATATGACATCGCTGGTTTTATATAACAACGCGTACTTACGTCCTGATCACTATTGAGATCTACGATGCTCATTTTGGAGTGCGCGTTTAAACTGTCTAAGTTGGTGTTCGCTTCTATTTATGGGCATTTAAGTTTGCTGATAAGCCATTCCAGCGCAGCCTTTGACGCATTGACTCTGTTGATCAAAAATTGTGTGCTTCTTGTTGTAAAATATCTGACTAATGCTTATCGCGCTTTACTGATCTAGGGCCATGCATTAATGTAGTTACAATCAAGCTGGAACAAAGTCTTGCTGTTGAGATAAGAGTTCAAACGGGAATGTCCTGACCTTCATGTCAGCGCATGATTTATGGGGCTGTGCTATTTTTACTTCAAAGTAAACATTACATTCAATAAGGACGATTTAAAAGTTAATTAATGATTATTTGACAGAAATTAATTATTATTAAAATTTGATCTAATTATAAGATCAAGCATCGGTCAGCCTTAGAATTATAATAAAAAATTGCCTGTAAAACATGGCATACGCAATGTTAGTACGACTGTTTTGCCGCTATCGCGAAGTTTATATACGCTTACAACAGATCACTTATAAATCAATCGCCAAATTAATGGTTTTCTTCAATTTTTGTTAGATATATAATACGATTGTCAACAATTACCAGCAATATACACTATCTAAGTAAGTTTGCGCTTTACACTTAGAGAATTATTGGAAAAACACTAGCAGTTCCCCAACTTTTGTTTAGCGTTTACTCATTCTGCATGTTCTTCATAAAGAATTTCTGAATAACAACTTTCAACGATAAAGTGCAAATAGAGTATCTTACGCCTAAAAACATATTTTAGAATGTTTTTAATCTTTAGAATTATTAATCAGCGGTTCATGTGCACTTTGCACTTTATAAAAATTACATCAAATAGAAAACAATAAGTTCAGTAAATCTTTGTTAAGAATTTATTATCAGCAAGTCAATGAACCAACAACTTAACAAATAAAACAAATATTTATTAGAAATTATAAAAAATGCAGAGCGGAAACCCTTAAATAATTTATTTTTTTTTTAATGATGAGTTACAATGTTTATAGAAATAATAGATCAAACTCTTATTAAGCGCTTTGATTATTGATATAAACTTTGAATAACATTAGCGTACTTTGTCAAGACAATGTTACGCCTTATCTTGAGGGTAGGTCCAAGCTCGTTTGTGGGTATAGAAAAGTCATGAGGCAACAAGGCAAACTTCTGCACCTTTTGCGCATTGGATATGGCATGCTTATTAGCTCTTTGTATACCCTCCTCAATGGCACGGCAGAGCTTAGGTTCCGCATCTGTCTTGACATTGGAACAATCTCGCGGCAACTGCAGATCGGCGGGTATATTTAGCACTTCAGATAAACGTGTGTAGGGTAAATCCAACGACGCCAACCATTCAATTGTCTCCGGACGTAAATCATCAAGTGGCAGACCAGTTTTCAAGTGCGTCTCAGTCTTCAAGGTAAGCAACACTGTTAAATACTTGCGTTGATCTCCTATAAGCAAAGCATTGCTAATCGCAGGTAACTCTCGCTTAATCAGCTCTTCAATATGCGCAGGAGGTATGTTTTCTCCACCAGCGGTGATTATGATTTCCTTTAGGCGACCGCAAATAATAAGATTATTGTGCTTATCCAGATAGCCCAAATCTCCGCTATGCAGCCAGTTATCCTCCGTCAGTACCTCGCTGGTCTTCAGTGGCTCATGTAGATAACCCATCATATTACTGCGACTACGTAAACATATCTCTCCCTGACCCTTGCCATTGGGTGCATTGATTTTCAATTCGATGCCCTTGATGACTTGACCCGAGCTGCATAGATTAGTTATAGGCAAATCAATTGTTACGCCGCCGCCGCTCTCCGACATGCCATAACATTCAGCCAGCGGTAGATTCAGCCCAAGAAAGAAACGTTTTAGTTCCTCTGTAACGGGTGCACCGCCCACGCAAAGAGTCTTTGCTGCTGTTAATCCTAGCGCTTGTTGTATGGAACGCGTCAATTTGCTGGCCAACCAATACTTGGAGCACAAATAAAAGGATGGTTGCTTGCCCTCAATACACATCAAGTTATATAGCTCCACTGTCTCACGTGCCTTACTTAAGAGCAAACGTGTATATGGCTTTGCCTTAGACTCGGCAGCCACAAGCTGCTCCTGCATCTTCTCAAAGACACGTGGTACGCCCAACATACGTGTAGGTTGCGCTCGCGCCAAGGTGCGTGTAAGCGTGCCCTTCAAAGCATTGCGATCGCCAAAGTATACGCAACCGGCGTACTCCAAGACCAAGAAAAGATCAAAGAACTGAGCAGCAATGTGATTCAGAGGCAGATAACTAACGACAATCTCTTTGCCCAATTGCACTTGCTCAAAGGTGGCGCCAATTATCTTGGCATTATAAGTTATATTATCGTGCGAGATCATTACAGCCTTGGGCATGCCCACGGTGCCAGAGGTGTAGATAAGCAAGCAGCATTCATTAGCGGCTACCTCACGCTCGCGTCTATCAAGCTCGGCACCCAACTGCTGCTCCAATTGCAGTTGCTCCAGATCACACCAGCGATAATATCCGGTTTCTTGGTCTATGTAGGATTCAAAGGGACCATGCAGTTGTATGACGGCTTTAAGACGCGGCAGACGCGCTTTAATGGCACGCACTTTGGCCATTTGCTGTGCATCATCCACCACACATACGGTGGCATCACTGGTATCTAGCACATGAAAGACTGCCTCTGCCGAGTTGCTGGCATAGATACCGGCCACAACGCCACCAGCACACATGGCGCCCAGCTCTGCGTAAAACCATTCGGGACAGTTGAATGAGATTACTCCCACCGAGCTGCGTGCTTCCAAACCCACATGCAGCAGCATAAGCGCCGCCTGTCTCACTTTGCTTTGATATTCGCCATAGTGTACAGTTGTCCAACCATTCACACCGGCACCAGGAGTCTCGTAGACCAGTGCGTTCGCGTCTGGATACTTTTCGCAGACTTCTTTAAAAAGCTGCGGCACTGTTTGCGGCCGTACAGCTGGCCAGCCGCTCTCGCCTATGCGCAGCTTGACAGGATCATGCAAGGAGTTGCTGGTATATGACGTCGCTGGTTTCACATTACACGCCGTAACTACGTCCTGATCACTATTGAGTTCTACAACGTTCATGCTGGAGTTGACGTTTAAACTCTTAAACAAGTCTGACGCTTCTATTTATTTGATTTCTCAGCGCTGATAAGATGTTTTCGACGCACTCTGCATGTAGCGACAGTGCGTCGATCGTTAAGATCAGCTTAATGACTTCACATACTTAATCCGCTAGACTGTTCTGGGACGCATTGGATTTCTATAGATACAATCAATCTGGGACAAAGTCTTGTGTGCGAGATAAGGGCAAAACGGAGATTGTTTCGCACTTCGCATGAGTTATCATTTTGTCTGGCTTGTGGCACCCCTGCAGCATAATCTTTAAAAAGTATTGCCAGTTTTTGGCACAAAGTGCTCTTTCAATGTATAATATGCGAGCACTGCCCATAGATAATGAAATGGAAAAATCTGCTGTGGCTTATCAATATACAACATAGATAAGCATTAGGATTCCGTTAGTATATTTACAATAATATGAAAGTACTTTTCACGCACCAAACTATTACATTAAGTCTTCAAAAAAAGGTAAACGTGCCTCTAAAAGTCTGCGAGTTGATAGTAGGAAAGAAGGTAACATAAAATTCGTTAGAAATATACGTAAATTACTAACTTCCCGTGTTTCATCCCATTATTATTATTATTTTGTTTCAAATAAAAACTGCAAATAATCTTTAGATTTGAAAGTTAGGAGTTATACTCCGCATAAAATATTGTGCAAGTCGGCGCATGGCAGTGCGGCATCAAATATTATGTAGCTTTGAAGGATCTTCGACATGAACAGCTTGAATATACTCTTTATAGCATATGCTGTAGGGTATAAAATTACCAAAACTTTTGTACTTAATAATGATTTTTTTATGAAGAAAATAATTCACAATTACAACTTGTATTACAGTCCTGAGAGTAGAACCTAAAATCTAGTAAATATTCTTGGTCAGCAATAAAATCTATATGTCATATGTTACGAAACATATCTTGAGATTAAAGCATATATTTTTAAGCCATAGTTGTTGATAGTCATAGTGTTTTGTGAGACAATCCCTTAGGCAATTATAAATCTAATAATCCTAAACTTTTTATGCTTTAGTTTCAAAAATGCTTTTACTCTATTTATAGATTCCCTATTAGCATTTGGGATAAGGCCAGTAGGCTATCCAAGTAATTTTCTCTCATTATCAGGCAAACGTTTTCTTTGCCTAAATAGCAAATAAGTTTTGGACCTAATAACATACTTTTGGGATCCCTTTCTGATAAATTTGTCTGCATTTTTATTACCCATAACCCCAATGTAACCTGGTAGCCAGAGTAACCGAACCCGATTTTGTTCACCGACTTTGTTTAGCTTTTCAAGGCATTCTATCACCAGTTTTCATGCCAGACAACAGCCAGAGCGCAAAGGGTCAGCGAAGAACACACCGCCTTCATCTTGCTATGGAAAAAGCATAAGATTTCAAATAATGCAACCCCTACTCTGCAGCAATGATATACATCTCAATATTAAACTCGAAGTCATTCCTAAACAATTTTATTATTTTAACAAATATTTATTGCCAAAAAATAATTTTGCTTTAAAGAATTTTCAATTAATATTTATTAGTCTCTGAAAAATATACATTTTTGTATTGAGATTGTTTTGATAAAGTTTTTGTAATAATAAAATTAACTATAATAACTGTAGAAATGTACGACTGATAAGTTAGCTCTGAAGAACTTTCAATTATATAATATTTTTCAAATTTATGATTAACGTAAAATAATTTTTTTTTATAAAATATAATAATATGTATTGACACCAGCTTTTAATAAAATTATTATGAATTAAAATTTTTTTGTTTTATATTTTTTTTTCATTAAAATTGCATGTCTTAAACTTAACTTTGCATGACAAAATGACAATATTAAGCCACTTATGTCTGAAATGTCTTAATTTTTTTAATAAAATTAAATTATTTATAAAAATATTTTATACGTTTTCGCATTTTTGTCCTTATAACGCAACATTATTTCTTGTTTCGCTCTGAAAAACGTTCAATAAATGTATTGAAATAAGCTTCTAATAAATATTATATAATATAGTGTAATATTTTTTTAAATTATGTTTATAAGCTTTAAATATAAAAAATGTTACGCCTTATCTTGAGGGTAGGTCCAAGCTCGTTTGTGGGTATAGAAAAGTCATGAGGCAACAAGGCAAACTTCTGCACCTTTTGCGCATTGGATATGGCATGCTTATTAGCTCTTTGTATACCCTCCTCAATGGCACGGCAGAGCTTAGGTTCCGCATCTGTCTTGACATTGGAACAATCTCGCGGCAACTGCAGATCGGCGGGTATATTTAGCACTTCAGATAAACGTGTGTAGGGTAAATCCAACGACGCCAACCATTCAATTGTCTCCGGACGTAAATCATCAAGTGGCAGACCAGTTTTCAAGTGCGTCTCAGTCTTCAAGGTAAGCAACACTGTTAAATACTTGCGTTGATCTCCTATAAGCAAAGCATTGCTAATCGCAGGTAACTCTCGCTTAATCAGCTCTTCAATATGCGCAGGAGGTATGTTTTCTCCACCAGCGGTGATTATGATTTCCTTTAGGCGACCGCAAATAATAAGATTATTGTGCTTATCCAGATAGCCCAAATCTCCGCTATGCAGCCAGTTATCCTCCGTCAGTACCTCGCTGGTCTTCAGTGGCTCATGTAGATAACCCATCATATTACTGCGACTACGTAAACATATCTCTCCCTGACCCTTGCCATTGGGTGCATTGATTTTCAATTCGATGCCCTTGATGACTTGACCCGAGCTGCATAGATTAGTTATAGGCAAATCAATTGTTACGCCGCCGCCGCTCTCCGACATGCCATAACATTCAGCCAGCGGTAGATTCAGCCCAAGAAAGAAACGTTTTAGTTCCTCTGTAACGGGTGCACCGCCCACGCAAAGAGTCTTTGCTGCTGTTAATCCTAGCGCTTGTTGTATGGAACGCGTCAATTTGCTGGCCAACCAATACTTGGAGCACAAATAAAAGGATGGTTGCTTGCCCTCAATACACATCAAGTTATATAGCTCCACTGTCTCACGTGCCTTACTTAAGAGCAAACGTGTATATGGCTTTGCCTTAGACTCGGCAGCCACAAGCTGCTCCTGCATCTTCTCAAAGACACGTGGTACGCCCAACATACGTGTAGGTTGCGCTCGCGCCAAGGTGCGTGTAAGCGTGCCCTTCAAAGCATTGCGATCGCCAAAGTATACGCAACCGGCGTACTCCAAGACCAAGAAAAGATCAAAGAACTGAGCAGCAATGTGATTCAGAGGCAGATAACTAACGACAATCTCTTTGCCCAATTGCACTTGCTCAAAGGTGGCGCCAATTATCTTGGCATTATAAGTTATATTATCGTGCGAGATCATTACAGCCTTGGGCATGCCCACGGTGCCAGAGGTGTAGATAAGCAAGCAGCATTCATTAGCGGCTACCTCACGCTCGCGTCTATCAAGCTCGGCACCCAACTGCTGCTCCAATTGCAGTTGCTCCAGATCACACCAGCGATAATATCCGGTTTCTTGGTCTATGTAGGATTCAAAGGGACCATGCAGTTGTATGACGGCTTTAAGACGCGGCAGACGCGCTTTAATGGCACGCACTTTGGCCATTTGCTGTGCATCATCCACCACACATACGGTGGCATCACTGGTATCTAGCACATGAAAGACTGCCTCTGCCGAGTTGCTGGCATAGATACCGGCCACAACGCCACCAGCACACATGGCGCCCAGCTCTGCGTAAAACCATTCGGGACAGTTGAATGAGATTACTCCCACCGAGCTGCGTGCTTCCAAACCCACATGCAGCAGCATAAGCGCCGCCTGTCTCACTTTGCTTTGATATTCGCCATAGTGTACAGTTGTCCAACCATTCACACCGGCACCAGGAGTCTCGTAGACCAGTGCGTTCGCGTCTGGATACTTTTCGCAGACTTCTTTAAAAAGCTGCGGCACTGTTTGCGGCCGTACAGCTGGCCAGCCGCTCTCGCCTATGCGCAGCTTGACAGGATCATGCAAGGAGTTGCTGGTATATGACGTCGCTGGTTTCACATTACACGCCGTAACTACGTCCTGATCACTATTGAGTTCTACAACGTTCATGCTGGAGTTGACGTTTAAACTCTTAAACAAGTCTGACGCTTCTATTTATTTGATTTCTCAGCGCTGATAAGATGTTTTCGACGCACTCTGCATGTAGCGACAGTGCGTCGATCGTTAAGATCAGCTTAATGACTTCACATACTTAATCCGCTAGACTGTTCTGGGACGCATTGGATTTCTATAGATACAATCAATCTGGGACAAAGTCTTGTGTGCGAGATAAGGGCAAAACGGAGATTGTTTCGCACTTCGCATGAGTTATCATTTTGTCTGGCTTGTGGCACCCCTGCAGCATAATCTTTAAAAAGTATTGCCAGTTTTTGGCACAAAGTGCTCTTTCAATGTATAATATGCGAGCACTGCCCATAGATAATGAAATGGAAAAATCTGCTGTGGCTTATCAATATACAACATAGATAAGCATTAGGATTCCGTTAGTATATTTACAATAATATGAAAGTACTTTTCACGCACCAAACTATTACATTAAGTCTTCAAAAAAAGGTAAACGTGCCTCTAAAAGTCTGCGAGTTGATAGTAGGAAAGAAGGTAACATAAAATTCGTTAGAAATATACGTAAATTACTAACTTCCCGTGTTTCATCCCATTATTATTATTATTTTGTTTCAAATAAAAACTGCAAATAATCTTTAGATTTGAAAGTTAGGAGTTATACTCCGCATAAAATATTGTGCAAGTCGGCGCATGGCAGTGCGGCATCAAATATTATGTAGCTTTGAAGGATCTTCGACATGAACAGCTTGAATATACTCTTTATAGCATATGCTGTAGGGTATAAAATTACCAAAACTTTTGTACTTAATAATGATTTTTTTATGAAGAAAATAATTCACAATTACAACTTGTATTACAGTCCTGAGAGTAGAACCTAAAATCTAGTAAATATTCTTGGTCAGCAATAAAATCTATATGTCATATGTTACGAAACATATCTTGAGATTAAAGCATATATTTTTAAGCCATAGTTGTTGATAGTCATAGTGTTTTGTGAGACAATCCCTTAGGCAATTATAAATCTAATAATCCTAAACTTTTTATGCTTTAGTTTCAAAAATGCTTTTACTCTATTTATAGATTCCCTATTAGCATTTGGGATAAGGCCAGTAGGCTATCCAAGTAATTTTCTCTCATTATCAGGCAAACGTTTTCTTTGCCTAAATAGCAAATAAGTTTTGGACCTAATAACATACTTTTGGGATCCCTTTCTGATAAATTTGTCTGCATTTTTATTACCCATAACCCCAATGTAACCTGGTAGCCAGAGTAACCGAACCCGATTTTGTTCACCGACTTTGTTTAGCTTTTCAAGGCATTCTATCACCAGTTTTCATGCCAGACAACAGCCAGAGCGCAAAGGGTCAGCGAAGAACACACCGCCTTCATCTTGCTATGGAAAAAGCATAAGATTTCAAATAATGCAACCCCTACTCTGCAGCAATGATATACATCTCAATATTAAACTCGAAGTCATTCCTAAACAATTTTATTATTTTAACAAATATTTATTGCCAAAAAATAATTTTGCTTTAAAGAATTTTCAATTAATATTTATTAGTCTCTGAAAAATATACATTTTTGTATTGAGATTGTTTTGATAAAGTTTTTGTAATAATAAAATTAACTATAATAACTGTAGAAATGTACGACTGATAAGTTAGCTCTGAAGAACTTTCAATTATATAATATTTTTCAAATTTATGATTAACGTAAAATAATTTTTTTTTATAAAATATAATAATATGTATTGACACCAGCTTTTAATAAAATTATTATGAATTAAAATTTTTTTGTTTTATATTTTTTTTTCATTAAAATTGCATGTCTTAAACTTAACTTTGCATGACAAAATGACAATATTAAGCCACTTATGTCTGAAATGTCTTAATTTTTTTAATAAAATTAAATTATTTATAAAAATATTTTATACGTTTTCGCATTTTTGTCCTTATAACGCAACATTATTTCTTGTTTCGCTCTGAAAAACGTTCAATAAATGTATTGAAATAAGCTTCTAATAAATATTATATAATATAGTGTAATATTTTTTTAAATTATGTTTATAAGCTTTAAATATAAAAAACATTTTATATGTTTTTACATATTTTTTTTCTGTTTACAACGTGAAAATATTCATCACTTATTTTGGTCTACAAAATATTCACATAATATTTATAAGCTGCAAATAATAGGTAAATTGTTAATAACTATAAAATTAATAGGAATAGTAGATTTCCATTGAACTCCACTATTTTATTATACGTTTCATATTTGCTTAATTAAATTTTTAATATAAATATTTTTGTCTTTACAACGTGACTATCATATTGTGTGCCACTTACTTAGTTCGTGCTGAAGAATATTGCTATTAAAATTTTGTAGTATTCTAAATATTATAAAGCGTTTTGTAAATTTTTTTTTTTAAATTAAACTAAATTCATTTTATAATGAACTTAAAATAAAAAAATATTTTAAACGTTTTCAAATTTTTTGTCTTTTTAACGTCACAATATAAATATGTGTGTGGTCATTACTTTTTCGCGCACGTTATGTGAACCACTGTGCGCAGACTTATCGCCATCATTGTATGCGCCACATGCATTCATTCATTCATTCATTTATTTATTCATAAAAGTGTAACGGTAAGCGGCTGGACGGTTAAGCAACGCTGACTCGTCTCTTTCTCCTACTTCTCACTCTCTCACATTTTCAAACGTTTCAAAACCCAAACATGACACGCACAAACACATTGGCACACTTACTCACACAAACGTCCACATATGTACACACACACACACACACACACAAGGCAATGGAATAGAAAATGAAAAAACTTTCACACAATAACGTCGACTGCAACAGCGACGCCAACTGCGACGCGCTCTGTCCAAAACACTCAGGCGGCCGTTTATGTACAAATGAGAGTATTTTTATTTACTTGCGCTCAGCTGCTGTGCGCCTGTTCCGCCAACAGTCATTTTTTGTACAAATTTATAATTTATTGTTTAATTTATTTTTATTGCATAATGCAGTCAACCACACACATATGTGTGCAGCATGTGTGTGCGTGTGTGAGCTTAGAAAAACTTGTGATAAAATATTATTAACTTAATTGTTGCGTTTATTATGTGTGTGTGTGTGCATTTATTGTTGTTGCTTAGCTTTTGTTATGTTTGGCCAACAAATGACAACAACAACAGAATTATTATAAAATTATTTACCAATGAACAGCAGCTCATGAATGTAAAACAAGTGTCGTACCGGGGGGGAGCTATTATGTACGGTGGGAATGGATAGTGACCATAAAAACTACAAATAGTTGTTGTATTCATTTCTCCTTGTTTCAGTTATTGTTGTTGTTGTTGTTGGCGGGGTTTAAGGCTAATATCAAGCAAATACAAATACAACAACAACAAAAACTGATATTGTACATATGTAATAGCTGCATGTACATACAAACCTACAGACATATGTACACAGCAAACGACACGCAAAGCAGATAAAAGTATAAACAACTTTCATATAAAAAAGCTTATCGGTAATGTTTATATCCATGTCCCACTGTGCCCCCAACATGAGCAGTGTGAGAGAGAGCGTATGGGCAACAACAACAACAAGTAAACTAACTGCAAAAGGAAAACTGAGCGCATTCAAATTGCGCATTAGGGTGAACCTTAAAAACGTCACGCGAAATATTCGAATGCAAAATTATATTTTTAACAAAGTGACTTAAATTTATGAATAATTTCACATTAAATTAAATTAGATAAACAACATAGGTTAGGCCGGCAGACCCCCGGGGGAGGGGACCTCACATAGATCAGTGTGATCCTTAATGGGATAAACAACATAAATTCGCCGTAAAAATCGTAAAAAGAAACTTTGCAATTAAAGAAAATACGCGTATTTTAATATAGAAACATTATACACACACACACAACTTAAACACAAGAGACATAAACAAATACCTTAAAAATACACTAATTTCTAGACATAAACAAGTCTTTAAAACTTGCTCCCTATGGTACCAAATTATAAACAACAAAAAAATAAATATAACAAAAATATTTAGGTTTTTCCTCACATCAACAGATAAGATCAAATTAAAATCATTAGACTAAGACTGGGGACACACTAAAATAACAAACGAGCACTATTTCAACAGAAAAACCCAATCTATTTGCCAACTATGCAATTTAAATGCAACAATAACTATAGAACATATACTAAATTGCTGCCCACCATTAAATAGAAACAGATGTCAAATTTTCGGAAATAGCAAACCCACAGAAAGCTAATCCAATGTTAATAACACTAACGCACAAAAAATCATAAAATTCCTCAAGTAAAACAATATCATTTACCAAATATAACACTCAATAACTGTTACACAAACACTTCCTTAGTAATTAATCCACATACAGTTTAAAAGTACTATAATTGTATATGTTATAATTAAAACTTTAAAATAAGAAACAAAGGCGTAATAGACCCATGGAGGTCGCAGTGACGAAGGGCGTAGGCCATTCCTCGTTCATACAAAATAAGAAACACATAGCCGAAGACCTCAGTAGCCATTTCTTACTCATGTTACTTATAAGTAACATTTATAAATAAATAAATAAAATATAAAAACATTGAAGCAGTCTTGTAGATGAAACATATGAGATAGATACTTTGATCATCGCCTAACGACACAAGTCTTACCTTGTCATATATACATATTTTAAATTAATAAATAAATAAATATTTAAAATTAATTAAGCTAACATAATATATTTAGAGTGGAGTTTAATTGCTAATCCGCGCAGTGCTTCTAACGTTCTCGTTTTTTCGCAAAATTATGCTTTGTAAATAAGCAAGTAAAAAATAAAGTTATTTCCCTTGACTAATGTCATCGTACCAAAGGCGTAGCATGAAGATATCTCTATTAATAGCTGCTCGAAAAACAGGACCCTACAGTTTATAGCCGCATCCGTACTGAACAAACAAAAAATTTTGTTGTGCGAAAACAAGAAATTGAATGGTTTGAAATTCTTATTTTCGTCAAAAAAAGGACATGAATTTGATCGCACACACAAAGTATTTATTTGCTAAAATTCAAAAGTTAATGTTAAGTTTCTGTTCGTGTAAGCGAAACTGGTGTTTTAATTTTGCTAATTAAATATTTACATATTTTTTTCAATAACTTAAAAAAGTTTTAAAAAAAAACTTGTGATTTTCTCTTGAGCCACCCTTTTTAAGTGTATTATGCAAAGCTCATCTCAAGCAAATATGCACGTATATTTGTGCTGCTCACACCAAAGTAAAAAGGCTCTACTTACCGCAAGTCAGTTTTTCATTTCAAGCGACAACATGCTGTCTTGCTCTTACGCATAGAACAGAGCTTTACATTTATCGCGCTCTTTTTTTCAGCTCATGGAAAGAAAACGTTTGGTTTTCATTGCTTTTTGTGGGTTTTGAAATTTGTTGAAATTGAAAATTACGCGCAGCTTCTTTAAGTTGAACACTACCGGAACCCGTAGTAAACGTATAAAGCGCTGTCGGGACTCGTGGTAAGCGCTTTGAAGATGCACAGCGATTAACCAATGAACGAATCCTTTTTTTTAAGCTAAAAGGATTTGGTACAAACACCAATACACGCGCATACGCACTATTTTACATTTTATCTCTCTTTTTTTTATTACCAACACTCACACACACTCATTGCAATTAACAAAAAAAAAGGACACACGATGAAGAAGCGCGCACACATTTAAAAAGATCTTTGCCCATTGGCATTCCCGATGTCACTGATTGACTCCTGACCGGTGACCACCATGAAAACGCTCTCAGCAACTTATTTATAATTTTTTATGAGCATTTTTGTTGTTGTTACGTATGCTCACTTCTCTCAATTTTTAGCGCTTTTCCTTTGTTATAGTAAAAAACAGTAACAGTAAAACGATCCTTGGTAATTGAAACTTGGAACTCCATAAGTGTGACAGAGCCAAAAGCCACGCTCTCTTAATATTTATTTGCCATCCTTTTTGCGCAAGTATTTTTGAGAGAGCACGCTTTAGGGCTACTGTGCGCACCCCAGGACATTTGCGTAGGTTCAATTCTATTGTAGAGCAGTATACTCGATTTGCAAGTTGCCAGCGCCTTTTTTTAATTGAAAGTAATCAAAATATAGCAATAATATGCTTAAGAAACATTAACTTTGACTAAATTAATAATTCATTTTGGAAACTAGAGGTTTTACAATATTAAGAATACTTTTGTACATATAAATATTTTTTTCTACTTAAAAAAAATATTCAAATATTCAAAATTGATTTAAAAATTAACAAATCAACTTATTCCGCTTGACCATGGTCTTCGCTTCATAGGCGGAGCATATAGATAGATAGATCATACAGATTATGAGTAGTTACAGTCAGCGCACAGGGACCTACAGTTTATAGCCGCATCAGTGGGTTGAATCGAACCTACCACAACGCTACCAAGGCTCACAATTAAAAATTTTACTCAAAATTCAAATCATTAAAACACAAAAAAGAACGATCCAATACATAAGAGAATCATCATTTAACGAAAATTGTTTCTATATGAATGGATAGCAGTGTTTTTAAATTGATACTCAGCAGCTTGCGCTCCCAACTGCTCTCCCACTCGTTGGTGCACAAAGGATAACGTGCAAATATGAGAATCAAATATAAAAAGGAATAGAAAGAGAACTGAGACTTTTATGATTTTTAAGATATTCTTTGTCCTTGGGAAAACTTTGGTCAGCGATTTCGAGAGAGCCATCTGGCCAGGATCGTCTTGTTTATAGTTGCGCTCGTGCGTTAGTTATATTTGTGTGCAATTAATAAAAATAAAAAAATCAATGCAATAAGTGTTATATTAATTGTTAATATTAATATAAATAATATTGTTAATATTAATATAAATAAAAAAGTGCTTTAAATCAATGTAATGTGTGTTAAAATTATAATTAAATAATATATTAGTGTTATTATGTGATGAAATTTATATTAATTAATAATTTTTATTAATTAATAATTAATATTATTTATGAGGCTTGAAAAATCAAAGTTTTTTGCGTTTTATTAATTGCTAGCAAATAGCAATTAGTTAAATTAAAAGGTAAACATAAATAAATAATATTATTAAATGCAAAATAAAAATGGGAATTCGCGTGGGACAGCTGCGAGATTGCTCTCACGATGGCATCACATTGCACCAAGAAGAAAATCAATAACAATTAGTATTTACTGAAGCGAGACGACTATATGTGGTAAGTAGCTTATTTTTTAATAGGTGCGAAGAGCCAAAGACTTGCCCTTGGCCCAACAATGAAAGTTATAAATAACTCCGGTGCATTGATCTTTTCTCTCTTTAAGCTTTTTAATGAGAGCGCGTGACGTCACTAATTTCATTGTTTGATTGGATAGGATGAGGGTGATATTCACTTTAAAGGACATAATATCATAAGGTCGAATAGATTATTGTACATACATATATAATAATATAAAATATATCATCCGCTGGCGCAGTATCGGCTGAAAAACTGCCAGTACCGATAATATTGTTCGAAAATAATAATGTAATAATTTTTTTTAGTTGACCCCACCAGAAACAGCTAAATTTATCTGTTGTTGTTTTTCTTGTAAAAAGTAAAGAGAATTTGACATTTATGCACATTACATTTATAAATCTTTTTTGATGAAAAGCATAATATTCCCTTTGAGTAATATTCGGTGCCTGTAAACATATGTATGAAGCAAGCAGAGCTGCGCATTTGGAGCTTTGACAGCATAAGGCTTTAAATTTTTTTATGTTTTTATATTTGATATGATATAGTTAATCTATTTTGTTCGAATTTGATGTAAGACTTGGGGAAAATTTAAAAAATATTGCATTTTTTATCTTTTCAAGATATTATTTAGAAGCCAATGAGAATAATTATCGAACAGTCTGCTGAGTTTGGTTCTTACAAAAAAGCCTTCGATTTACTACGAAGAGACGCGATTTGGGCTGTGCTACAATCTAGAGGTATTCTTGCAAAACTAAAAAACATAGAAAACTCATACGACGCAGCTAAAAAAGAGTGCTTCATGCCCGCCAATTAAGTGAGCCCTTTCCAACCACATCAGGCCTTAAGCAAGGCTGTGCACTGTCTCCTCTATTATTTATCACCACCCTAGATATGATTCTCTATGCTTCTGAGTTGGCCAGGCAAGGGCTGCAGTGGAAATGCACAAAAGATTAAGCAACCGAACCTATGCCGACGACATCATTCTGCTATTCCATAGCCACAGCGAATTGCAAGATCGCCCTTGCTGCTGTCTCCGCAACAGTTAGCATAAAATTAAATGTTGCTAAATCAAAGAACATGCATGTCAATGCCAGGAATCAGACTCTGTATCTGATAATGTAGTGTACTCTTCAAATTGTAGAAGAATTGAAATACCTGGGCAGCGTACTCACTCCAGATGGTGGCACCACTAACGGCGTTAATTATCATCTGGAGAGCTGCATTTATAAGAAAGTCAACAAAACTAAAAATCTTTAATGCATGCGTCAAATCCATTCTTTTATATGGAAGCGATACCTGGTATACAACAAATAATATGTTCAGCAAACGCCAGAGTATCCTATGATATATTGACAATATAAAAAATCTAAACTAAATTTGCACTCCGTCGGATGGCAACAATATTTTTCTGTAAAATTGTTAGTTTTGGGCTTGTAAGCTCAAAAAATTTTGGTGGTAAAGGGTATATCAACTTCTGTGGTCATGCTGTTCATGCTGGGGGGAATCTCTGATGGTTTCCTCTGCTTGTTGCAGACTATTTCGACTTAGGTACAGGGTATCAAAATGCTTTAAAAATCCTGCACTCAAGAAAATTTGTATTAATGAAATGGCCAACACGAAATATACGCTTACAAAACGTTCGGATTTGTTTTCCAGAATACGTGCGATAAAACATGTTGTTTACAGTCATAAATCTAAACACGATGATAACTAATAAACAAGTGCAAAAATTAGATAATGTAGCAAGATAGCAGATACGAAGTACATATGTGTATGTATGTATATATGTATATAAGTAGACATATTCACGTACATAGCTATTTAAGCGGTTTGTCTTTCACACCAATCGCACTCATCATTACCTATGTATGTATTTTCCATTCATGTAATTGCCATGTTGAGTTTAGAGCTACCAAAACAAAAAACAAAAATATACATAAATGCCGACACATATGTATTTACATATAATATTGTACATATTTACACGCATCAGCAGAGGTGGCAGCAGCAACAACAAACACCTATGCAGCACATGATATGCTTATAGAGCTGCACGTGTATGTGTGTGCATGTGTGTCTTTTGTAGATTTGTTTGTATACATATAGATATAGCGAAATAACCCGGCGCACAGCATTGATTAGTAAGAGTATGCGTCAAGAGACCAAACTAAACCAACGTCAGCAGCGTCGACAGCGGCAGCAACAAAAAAAAAAAAAAAAAAGTTCATATGCGAACAACGAACAAACAAGTGAGTAAGTGAGTAAAACAGTCGGACAGACGCAGACATTGGGACGGACTGAGCTGCTGCCAGCTGGCAACAACACAAAAGTACACATAACAATAATAACAACAGCAACAACAACAGCAGCAACAATAAACAAATACACAAACATAAACACACACACACACACGCATAAAACTACTAAAAGAGTCGGCCGAGCGGACATTTATATTCATGTACACATAAACAACAACAACAACAACAGCAACAACAACATGACAACAAAACACACACAAGAAGTGTGGCAGCAGCACTCGTCGCAACGCACTCACTCACTCACTCGCACTTGCTGAGTAAACACAAAGTACACATAAAAAACGAAAATCAAATGAAACATATGTACAGATGTACATACATTTATGCATATATGTACAAATACATGCATACACACATGGCCATATCGACAAGCATACGTACAGCATGTGTGTACATATGTATATGTATATGTACATATGTATATGTACATATGTATATGCAGAATGCATGACTGTGCTTCCCCAGCATACGTTGTACACTTCGCGCCCTTGCCGTTTGATAAACCAACAGCTCATTCAAGCTCAATTCTATACGCGCTAGCACAAGCACATGCCGCACGCCCCAACCACCCGCCCCACCCACTCGTGCATCTAGTAGCGTCTTTGCTTTGTCTTGTTTCGCTGTCAAAGCGTAGCAGCATATCAGCTGACTGAACGGCTTTGAAACAAGCAACAACAACAACAACAACCTGTCAGACAAAAGTATGCTTACAAACATACAGACACACATACACATATGTACATATGCATACAGCCAAGTTCTGGACACTCACGCTCTCACTCTCGCGCGGCTGAGACAGAGCGTCGCTCAGTCAGCCACATAAATAGCAATTACAATAACAACCGGTATTTAAAACTGTTTTAATACCATCATTAGCTCACACACACACACACGCGAGCGCACACTCACACGTGAGAACAAATCATAAAGAGCAAATTGTTTAGCCACCCGACAAGAATGTCAAAAACGAACTCGTTAGCGACGAACACGCAAAACAATTTGAAGCTTCAAGTATTCATTTCAGTTAATAAACAAAAATTAAAAACTATGCAAAATGCTATTAAAATGCAATTTGAAGCTTCAAATATTTATTTAAGTTAATGAACAAAAATTGAAATTTATGCAAAATGCTATTGAAATGCAATTTGAAGCTTGAAGTATGCATGATTATATTGATGTGCAATTTGAGGCTTGAAGCATTTATTTTAGTTAATAAGAAAAAATTAAAAATTATGCAAAATGCGTAAGAATTGCATGCATGCAGTGAACACCTCTCGCATTATTTTATCTCCTGGAAAGAACAGAATGGAAATTTCTGCGAAGAATTTTGGGGCCGGTAAAGGTCGATGACTCTAAATACCGTATTCGTACCAACGAAGAACTGCAGGAGATATTTAACGATGCAAATTGATCCGCCTATATCAAGTCGCAAAGGCTAAGATGGGCTGGCCATGTCGCGAGAACACGCAACGCGATTTTTAAGAGAACGTGCTTTAACCGACCGGTTGGAAGAAGAGTAGTTGGGCGATCGCGATCACGTTGGATAAAAGGGGGTGGAAGCAGATTTACAGAAGCTAAGCGTCGAAAATTGGGAAGAAGCGGCGAAGAATAGAGCGCCAAGGATGATGATGATGATGAATATTTATCAACTTCAAAAGTTACAAAAAAACAAATTACGAATAATCCATTTTTGTTAGACAATAATGAATTTATTATAAATTTGTTTGCTTACTTTACTCTTTAACTATTAACTACTTCTGATGTCATCTTTCTCTATAACCCCCCCACCCCATTTGTAAAGCTGAAACCAAAGTCAAAAAAAAACTGCTAATAGGCGAATATTGCACTGCATATATCACGCAAAGTAGGGGAGCTTTCAAGTGTAAATATACTGGTATTTGCATTTTTAACTTATAAAAAATAAATTGTAATAAAAACGCTTAAAATGCGAATTTCGATAGATTTTTTATTGCAAAATAAAGTTTGGTTTATGCCATTATATGTGAAATATAACATCATTCAAATGACCTTCCAACGCTTCCATGCAAATCTCGATCCGAAACAGGTAATTTTCGATGCCTTTGCGGCACATCTGGGACGGTATATCGGGAAAAACTTCAAGCATGTTGTCTTACAAATGCTCTAGAGTTTATGGATTGTCGCCAAAGACTCGATCTTTAGCGCAGCCCCATAAGAAAAAGTCAAAATTGTTTAAATGACATGATCTCGATGGCTAATTGACATCTCCAAAATGCGAAATTTGCAACTTTAAATGCGTTCGATATATGATCATAATTGGTCGGCGCTTGGTCACCCACATGTCAGCCATATCCAGGTCTTTAATTATAGACCAAAAACATTGACTAACATGAGGCTATATAGCTCACCATTCACCATCACCGGTTAGATATGCGGCCAAATGATTCCGAACATAATGCACACCAAATAGTAACTTTTGGCGAATGCAATCGCTGCTCGACAATCACGTGTAGATTTTCTGATCCTTATATACGAAAATTTTGGGTGCTACCGAGCTCAAAATGTGCTTTATTGCTGAAGAAAATTTTGTACGAAAATTCTGCGTTTTGCTGTTCTTGTTCGTATACCCCATAATTTCACATAATTAACAACTTGTGGGACGTGTTAATAAATTATCCATGTTGTGAAATAACATACATTCAACTAACAATATGACGCTTTGATTGACAGATATGTCGAACAGCTGAAAAGCACAGGGTTTTTTTTACTTTGGAAAGCCCCAAATAGCAAACCTTTATACATTAAATCTAATATTATAATACTTCATTTACAGATATGGGTCTCGTTAGCGTAGTAGTAGCATGTTCGCTGCCAAAACCAAAGATGGGGAGAAAATAATTTTATACTAAAAAAAATATAAAATATATAACTATATATACATATATAAAAAATATAAAACTAGAAAGGCAACAATATCAGACTTATTAACTAGACCATGTATGTATATTTTAATACTAAATTATAGAAAGCCTTTCACAAGCATTGCTAGGTAATAATAATAATAATAATAATAATTGAAAGACACCGCCTTTAGGATTCGGTTATATATTTAAGGTCCTTTGTTCTCTTTAAATGACTGAATAGATCTCTCCTTTGGTGCAATGTCGAGGAGAACTGCTTGAGAGCTAATGTCTACAATATTTGGAACAACTAACTCGATTTCCAAATTTTAGGTAACAAGTATGCAATTGAAAGTAAGGGGAATGAATGCAAAAATTTTAAATAATATTACTATAACTTGTGAAGAGATTTGAATTTTTGCTAAATTAGAATTCTTTTATATTTTCTTTAACAAGACTACAAAGTAGTATGAAACGACGCCCACTAGTCTTTAATAGTTCTTAGATTTTTTTAGTGTTATCCACTACAATTTAAGATGGCAAACTGCATTTTTATGGATGAAGCTGCTGTAGCCCCTCACTACAACTTTTAAAATATTATTATTATTATTTCTTTTATAATGTATGACGCACTTTGCACTTGTGCTCAATGTTTTTGTTTACTTTGGATTAATGGATTAATTACAGAATCATTGATGCAAGAAATTTTGCGCTTATTTATTGCAATTGACGCCGATGTCGGTCAACGTCATGCGCTCATGATGCTCATGATGATGATAATGATGATGATCTGTCAGTAAACTTTCATGCATCGATTGCATTCATCGTGTCATCGTGATGCAGCAGCGGCAATTAATGTTGGCTGTGGTCAGGGCCAATGGAAAAATTCAGCAAGACGGATTACGCTTCCAAATGCAAAAAAACAACAAAAACAATTTATAGACATGCAAAACGTAAACAAAAAGCACGTCTCTCTTGGCTGCTACGTCATAGTACAATGAGAACACTGACACACACACACACACGCACACAGACACGTTTAAGCGTGCCAACATGCAAACATATCTATAAATGTGTATGTGTGTGTGTTTGTAGGTTGTGGTAAGTATGTGTGTATGTGCATAATATAGTGGTGTGTATTATCATGTCTACATCAAGTAATACGAGCAAGCTGGCAGACATGCATACGTACATAGTGTACATACATACCGACTTACATACAAACAAATTTGTCTTTACATATTTAAATATATTTTTTTCGCTTGCTTTAGCTTTTTTTGTTGTTGTTGTTGCTGCCTATTACATTTATATTTTCATTCATTTCTGGTTTTGGCGCTTTGGCTTACGTTTTTCTGTTTTGCGTTGCGCGCTCTCTTACTCACTTGATTACATTTACTTAGTTTGTATGCGGCTCATTACAACCTACATACATACATACATACATGCAAACATGCTTATGCACACACATAGAGATATGCGCATACATATATGTGACGTTGATGGCTTTGTTGTTTTTGTTGTCGTGGTCGTCGCCGTCGTCGTCGTGTTGTTACCGTTTTAGCTTATGGGGTTACGTACGTACACACACACACACACACGCACGTACATATGTATCATTGTAGCGAGCATGTATAGGAGTAGCTAGCACAACACATGTCGTAGTCGGACGAGGTTGCTTTGCTTGCTAATCATTTCTGTACGCCTGCTTTGTGCTCATGTTTATTTGTATATATCGAGCAACACAAGCCCACAGAATATACATATAACAACAACAGCAACAACAACAACAACAAGCACAACATACATACAACATGTTTGAGTGAGAGTAGTGTGCGCACTTGTTGTTCTTATTATTTTTGCTGTTTATTGCGCTGCTGCTGTTTCTTAGTGATTTTTTGCTATTTGCTTTTTGTTTTCGATTTATTTGTCTTGCGCGCAATTCGTATTGATAAGAACTTTAATCACAAACCACATTACATATGTAAAGTTATATATATTAACAGCGACTTAACAGCAATGTTATGATTAGAAATATTATTGAGTTAATAATGTTAAGAATATAACAAATTAGTTAGTAGATGCGATTAAGTAGGCATATTACAATTGCAATTGTTTGGCACTGTCTTGAAATTGTTGCGAGTAAAACTTCTGCTTGCTGTTAAGCAATTGGCAACCAGTGCGATCTTTGTCTGATATATTGACACATAGCCTGCATGCGACGCCAACTGGGTAACTATTGAAGTAGTCATCAACTAGTAAGCAAATGCGTGCTGCGAATCGTTCTGAGTATAAACGATTCATCATTATCATCATCATCCTTGGCGCTACAGCTACAGTTCAGCTTTGGCCTTTCGAACAATTTCTCTCCAATAGTCTCTATCCTTCGCCGATTCTTCCCAATTTTCGACGTTTAGTTTCTGTAAATCTGCTTCAACTGATGAACGATTGAGCACAGTTATTGGTACACGCTTTGTAAAAGAAAAGCCTCCAAAGACTACCAAAAACAAAACCACGCATAGGGCTATCTGTCTGTCTGCTTAAGTAAAACAAGGACACATTTAGAACTTTGTATTACTTGCATCGCCAGCTAGTAGGGCAATTGCAAACGATATTGATTAGTGCTGGTATTCTTCATTTCAATAGCGTGAATCTTCTGATTGCTAGTAAGCTGGCAACCAGTGCGATCTCTGCCTCAACTGACTGCAAATTGGCACGCAGCCTGGGTAACTATTTAAGCAACCGCTAACTGATGAACTTGTGGGTGCAGCGAACCGTTCTGGGGATAAGGGATTGAGCACAGCGTTTAGAACACTCCTCGTAAAAACAAAACCTCCAAGCAAAACCTCGGATAAGGCATTTGTCTGCTTAAGTAAAAAAAAAGAACACGTTAAGCACTTCGTAACAGTTGCATCGTCAGCTACTTAGGGCCCAATCTTATGCCAATCGGAAGAAGTTTACTTTTCCAAATAATGTGTTGTGTCTAGTCATACCGCACAAATCTTATGCGAATCGGAGCAACTTTAGTTTTTTAGCTTTAACAGCCATAGCCAGAGTAACAAAGTATTTCAGATACGAAGAGTACTTTATCAGCTACTAAGGAGCCAATCTTATGACAATTGAGGCAAGTTTACCTTATCAACTTCAAACCAACTTGTCCATAACTTAATTCATTTACTAAACATCCTAGAGCGAAGAAGAGCTTCGATTCGTATCAACCAACTTTAAATGGCCATAACTGATACTCGAAGCATCCTAGAAAGAAAAAGCATCCCAATCTTATGCCAATGCCAAGAATGCATCCTAGAGCGACACAGAGCGAAGGTTCGTAACAATGACATAGTCAGCTATCCAGGACCCAATCGCAAGGAGTTTACTTTTCCAAATAATGTTTAAATAGTCACATCTCGTGCTATAAGCGCCCTAGAACCAGCTGCTGTGTGAGCAAATCTTATGCTAATCGGAGCAACTTTAGTTTTGTAACTTCAATGCCCATTGCGGAAACGAAACCTTCTAAAGTAAAAAAGAGCCCTGGTTCGCATCAGTTGCAAAGTCAGCTTCTTAAGACCGAATCTTATGTCATTTGACGCATGTTTACTTCTTCACCTTCAAATGGTCATAACTTGTGCATTAGAGATAAAAACAGTTGCGATTCGCATCATTTTATCTTATGTCTAACGCAGTAACTAAATTCCCATAACTAACTAAATAAAAATTCGTATTTCTTCGACAGTCAAAATAGTGCTATGGGATGGAATGAATCTTTTAAAATAAAATATTCTTTAAATAAATTTTTAAAAGTTGTTACGAATGAACACCGATGATTTTTGTATAATCTTAACAATTATTCTACATCTAGACATCAATAGGCGCATTTTTCGATATTTTAAATATAACAATGCTATTCCTAGAGCTGATATAACCTAAGAGCACATACAGATCAAAGCAAGATCAAAGTTGTTTTTGGATTCATCTTTATCGATTTTCTGTTTGTTCTACAATTCTTTTAGATTACTGTCCGACTCTATTGTTGAGCCGTTATCGAAGTATTTCTAGTGCTTGGATATCGGCATATCCAACAGAATCTTGGTAGTGACAAATTAGCTTTAGAGGATTCTAGTTGCAGTAAATTTCCAATTTAAGTTAGTCAACTTTTTTGCAGTTTGGGCAAAAGGGCCTACAGCTCAAAGTTTTATTGAATTTAATGAATTTAGTTCTTAATAAGGAATGATATTTTAAGAGCTTTAATTTTTAGGCCATGATCAGCAAAATTATCTAAGCAGATAGAATTTCAGTGAAATTTAGGGTCAACTTCCGTTTAAGTACTGCTGTTGGTATTTATTTCGGTATAAATTTGTTCAAAATATAGCAAATTGACTGCACCGAGAATAAACGAAATCGATTCGGCTATTACAACGAGTTTTACATCTTAACTGGAAAACTATTTTATGCCAGTATCTCAGTTAGGATGCTCTACGGTAGTCTAACTTCTTTCAGTTACTTTTGCTACGATAACTTAGTCATAGTATAGTTGAAGTTATAAATTTATCATCCATACATATCCTAGTTGACTGAGGAAGATATTGATATTGATTGAAATAGATCAAGTTGTAGAATCAGCGTTGGAACAGGGATTCGTTAATATTAGTTATACGTCGAACGCCATTGTAATTGTAAAACTTGCAGATCTTGTGGTTTGTGTCGAAACCATTATAGAAGATAGTTTCGCCCAAAGCATAATTCCCTTAAAGAATCTACTGTTGCCACAGTGGCTATTGTTTATGTTCAGAGCAATGGATTTGGAAAAGTTAAAATAGATGAACAAAAAAAAATGTTTATTTAAATCAATTGATGGTTAGAACGAATTTTAGTGTCTGAAGATAATTTTTGGCCGAGGGTTCGTTGTAAACTCACTGATCTCGTCTCCGCTTTATGGCCAAGAAGGCGAGTAGATAAAGGCAACCCAGTAAGGAACATCCTACAAGGCCAATTATGAGAAAAGAAATTACCAGTTCCCAAATGCTTAGATCTTCAGTATTTGAACGATTTTTTTTATAATTCTCGATATCTCTCTGCTTAAGTTCTATGTAATTGCCAACATCCATCAAGATTTTTGTATCTGTCGAGTATTTACTCGCTCGGGCGGCACCCATGCAGATGTAATTCTTTGTTATCCTCTTGGTATTTTCTACAGGTACCTTAAATTGACAAACCAATTTGAGCGGATTTTCGTTACAGTTGCAAAAGTTCAAGTCCAAACAATCGCTGGTATTTCCATTTTTTTTGCAAAAGCTTAAACATGATGTTGCTCTTGCGTCAATTGTCGCTAGCTGTAGTTTTGAGTCAGTAACATCCAGCCAACAATTGCAACTACTCGCACAAACTCTAGGCTCACATATGGTGACATTATTTATGTTAATCTGTTCATAATCTTTCCAACATTGACATACATGCGGCCTTATGCAGTCTCCAAATTCACATTTCGAACAAACGGGCCTACAGCTCCAAGTTTCGTTAAGCCCAATGGCTTCATAACCAGGTAGACAGACGCATTGATTGGGCGCTTGGCAGTACGCATATTGGCCACAGTCCTCTATGCAGATGGGATCACATTGAAAAGCAGTCGGCACTTGCGCATAAGCAGAGTTGTTGGTAATTGCTTTTATATAATTTTTATCATAATCCACCCAATTACTTTGTTTGCGCTCAGAATAGCCTTCTATACAGGCACATTTTTCCGGTTCTAGGCAATAACTATTGGCTCCGCAATGGCTACAAACTGGTACACAATGCCCACTTATGTTGTTTTGGATATAACCATTAAAACATTCACATTTCTCCGGATAAGCGCAATATGAAAACGGTGGACAGTAATCACAGTGTGCCGTGCAATTGTTGATAGGTCCCTCATAGCCTTCACAGCAAACTTTTTTTGTGCTCCATTTAAAACTTGTCTTATTATTATTAAAGAAATATATCCATGCTTGTATAATTTCTAATATGACTCACCTGATTTTCCCAATCAACCATGTCATGCCGTGTAATCTGCACTTGGCCAGCTTTTATGGTTGCATAGGGTAATTGCTTAGTTATGGGTTCCGCAATTCTTTCTTCACAGACATGATCTTTTAAAACCATACTATTAACAATTAGATTAAAAAATGGTAATATTTTAGTGATCATTAACGCTCAAATCAACAAATACTAGCAATTTTGTTTAATAATATTTAGTTTGTAAATATGAGCATATAAGTAATAGCTACTTTGTTTCATTTATAATTAACAAAACAGCTATATAACAGGTTTGAGAATCAGAAATAAGTTTTTCCGCATAAAGACTTTGCAAGATTTTATTCGTACTTAGTTTTGGTAGTGATTTTCTACAATGACACTTAAGGAAGATAAACTCTTTATATATTTATGAGTTATTAGGGTTCTGATGTAGCTCTGCAGTCTTCTTGTTGCCATAAAGATCTGCGAAACTAAAAAATCTACTTCATGAGCAACATGAAGCTTAGGTTAGGTTAGGTTAGAGCGGTTGCCAAAGGGAGTATCCCCTTGGCTCACTTAGGCCGAGCACGGCCCATTGTGATGCCGCAAGGCTTCTCTCCCAATCACTCCAGGTCTGCAATCGCATCATGAGCCCATCCAGTGACTCGTACGAACCGCACTATGTCCCTGGGCCTTTTGCTGGCAAGATCTGATAGATCCGCGAAAAAGTAAGCGCCGAGGATTTGTTTCCTAGCCTTACAAAGGGCTAGGCATGTACAGAGGAGGTGGGCGACCGTTTCCTCCTCTTCCTCGTCTCGACAGATCCTACAGAAGTCATTGTATGGAGCATTGTAAGCAAATGCCCCGTAAGCACTCTAGTCGCTGTGGAGCATCGAATTCTGTCTAGTAGGCAGAGTTCGTTGGTGCATTTCCGACACCTCGTCGGCCAAGTTTGGTGCGCTATGCGCGAGTTGTGGGTGGCGTTGTGCCACAGTTTGTTGGCTTCTGATTCATAGAAGTCTCGTATGCGGAGTTTGCAGGACGCCATAGGTATACCAGTGTCCTCCTTGTCAGGAAGGAGTGTCGAGGTAGTTCCTTCTCTGGCCAGTTCATCGGCAAAGCAATTACCCTCTATGTCCCTATACCCTGGGACCCAGATGAGGTGAATGTTAAACTGCTCTGCCATCTCATTAAGAGATCTGCGGCAGTTATGAACAGCCCTTGAATTGGACATATTTGACTCCAGCGATCTTGGCTGTCTTAGAAAATGCAGATATTCCTATTTGCAATGCTTGGGGGGATTAATTTTAGAGACTCCTGAATCGCCAGCACTTCCGCCTGGAAGACACTACAGTGATCAGGAAGCCTAAACGACCAATTTAGGTTAAGGTCAGCAGAGTAGACGCCTCCCCCTACTCTGCCGTCTAGTTTGAAACCGTCCGTAAAAATTTCCAGAGCTCCTTCTGGTCGTACGGGATGTCGAATTTCCCAGTCTTGTCTAGTCGGGATAAGGGTGTGGAAGGAGGTGTTCAGGTACACCTGGGGGATTCGATAATCTGTATTATCCGGTATTAGTGTCCAAAGCTCTGGCTAATCCACTGTTGAGCTTCTCGCATTCGAAGACCCGATATAGTTGGAATTTTCCGCCCATTTATGTCGATGGGAAGGAATTGCAATAAAGTTTCCAGGAACACATGAAGCTTACTTTTAAAAAAATTCACAATTTCTGATTCAAATATATATCTTTCATTTGTCGTAAAAATATATAGAGTTCTTTATCGAATGTTACAAGACAGCTTAGAATCTTATTCTGGAGCAGGCTCCCGCCAATATATGCTTTCGAGTTTTGTCGACGTGTTTGTAGATTTGTACCTATACTTGTCCATGTTTCGTTGTGCTTGTTCGCCTCTCCACGAACTATAAAGGGGGACCACTTTTCGCGTATTAGTTGAGGCAATAGCTAATTGCTGCTGCTCTATTTCTCGGCTTTCCGTATATATCTACCGGAAGTTGTACAGCTATCTGAACTCTAGAAAGAAACGCTGTAAGTGGCCCAAGGTTCCATAGCTTCCTTACTCAAGCTTCTTATGTGGACATCCCCGTAAATTACTCTGCATATTTGCCGCAAAACTGCTGCTACTGAAGCTACTTGCACCTGTGAAGACTCGCAACCCAGATCCTACGAAACAGCGATCAGTTCAAACAAGTTGCGCAACGCACAAGTTCGACTTGAACTTGTTGTACGCTGCCGGGCGGCGTACCCCTCGAGACGCTCTAGTCTGCTCTTGTCATGATGCTGTCGCCGGCGGCGCGACTTTACCGATAAGCCACAAAACAAAACATTGCGACTTACCCAGAGACGTCTCTTCCAAGACTTATCGTATGGAAAGCAAACGAATCACAATAAACAAAAGAATTGCTTTCTTTTGTATCAGCAGATGCAGCTCTGGTCGCCTCATTCAGTATTGCAATGACCACAACGAGAACAAGGATGCTAACGACGCTGCTGGTAACGCTGGCACTGCTGTTTCGTTTGGCCCTGGGCCTGGCCATCACCAATGGTCATTGCCAGAAGAATATAAGTGTTAAATATCAGGTGCCCGTGACCAAGTTGCGTGCGACCAATAATAATGACAGCAACGTGGATCAGCAGTATATTGTCTATGAGGAGCGCACACGCTGGGATACGGTGCAGGTCTGTTGTCCAGGCTATCGCACCATAATCTTTGGCTTTTGTGAGCCCATTTGTGTGGAGGCCTGTCCGCTGTATAGCTCCTGCGTGGAGCCCAATAAGTGTCATTGCATGCGTGGATACGAGCACTCGCATCATCCGAATAAACAGCATCAACTGATATGTAGACCCATTTGTCTTGGCGGTTGTCCGGAGCACAGTCATTGTGTGGCGCATAACGTTTGTGAGTGTCGTGCGGGTTACAGGGATGTTAGCAACTGGTTTGCTCCGCTGCACTGTGAACGCATACAGTGTGGACCGGATCAGCGCTACGATGTGTCAAGGCACAGCTGCGTTAAGATTGAGATGAGCATGGAGGAACTTATGCAACGCATAGCTGATCGTTTGTCCCATGGTCTGGTATTAGACAAGAGTGTTGATACGGAGGAGCAGGATCCATAGGCGCTTAACATTAGTGACTGGTTACTTTTTTATGCCAAATTTTATTTTTTTTTATTAAAAAATAAATACTGATCTTGTGTTGACTTTATTGTAGAACATTTAATAGATGCCATTCCAAAATACGATCTGCTAGTTTTGTAGAGAATAAATCAAAGTTGGAGTATAATTCGCGAATTTAATAAACTAAGCACTAATTTTAAATAATGTCTTTTATTTAAATACGTATGATTAAAAAAGGGTTTGTTTTACATAAACGAAGTGCGTGTTTTTCATCATTTTTGTCTGTAAGTTGTTTGAAATTTAATGATTAAGTTTTTTGGAAGGCTTAAAAGATTTCAGCAAAGTCTGCTCAATTCGCCGTTTTACTTATATTGTTTGCCAGAGAAAAAGAAGACATTACATAAAATCGGTTATCCAAATTGAAATTTGGTTTTGGAAGCAAAAAGCATAACGAAACCTTTAAGCCTTCCCAGTTCCGAATAACATCCGATTGGAGCTATACGCAAGCGGAGAGATTCCTTAAAGACAACTTTAGCTATAAGATTAAGAAATCTGGCTTTAATTTTGGAATTTGAATAGAATGTCGATAGGATGCGAATAGAAAAACTAAAGGCAAAGCCGCATAATAACAACACTATTATTCGTTTCCGTGGCTTTTATTAGGAGCAAATGGTTTTCTTTTGAAAAGAACCCCTTTTTACACAAAAATTTCTTTCGAAATCGTTGGACCCAAGAATTTATTTTCAAACATGGACCAATTTGTTTCAAAATTCTACAATCCACTAAGAATTTTCAGAGTATCAATTCTGTGTTCCGCATTGCAGCTTAGTAATTATGTCTCATTATTTTATTCCTTCCTAGATTGAAGACAGTCCGACCTTGAACCGCAGTGTTATGTGCATAAACTTCTAAGTGAATCCAGAGAATACAATTTTGTGCACATGAAATTTTTATCGGAATGCATCGCCCCCATGTATTTCCGGCTTTCTTATTTTTTCCGTAGCATTACATAATTTATAAATACAATGTGTTTATTTTATCAAAAGTGTTATATATGTATAAAAGTAGAAGTATAGCGAATATAATACAAATTTCATTTAACGAATTATTTTATTCGTGAATTATTTTGAAATAAAATGAAAGCTTTTAATTGTTTTTGCGAAATCTTTAAATTTTGCAATTTTTATTGGATAAATTTGATCACATTTCCCTTAGGGAGTTTGGGAGCTGTTCGGCATTTTGGTTCTTTTTGTTAGTGGATTCCAATCTATAAACAAGTATAAGAGTTGAGGCAATAACATGGTATGGTGCCAGGAGATGAATGGTCAATATGAAAATAAACTTCAATTGGCTTTGATAGAAGTTTTCCAAAAAGATAAAGACCGGTTGGAACATGGTATGGTGAGAGGAGATGAATGTTGAATATGGAAAAAACTTCAATTGGCTTTGATAGAAGTTTTCCAAAAAGATAAAGACCGGTTGGAACATAGTATGGTGAGAGGAGATGAATGTTGAATATGAAAAAAAACTTCAATTGGCTTTGGTAGAAGTTTTCCAAAAAGATACAGACCGGTTGGAACATGGTATGGTGCCAGGAGATGAATGGTGAGTATGAAAAAAAACTTCAATTGGATTTGATAGAAGTTTTCCAAAAAGATACAGACCGGCTAGAAGGAATTCAAAGTGCACTACAACACGGTAATCGATTCGGGGTACTGTTAGAAAACAGTTAAATTATTTTATATAAATGTTGGTTGCGACTGATTAAAATATGTTGACATATTCTCTCCTACATATGGGCCGTTATCTTACAAAGAGATTATGTTCACCGAACTAAACTCTTAAATAGACCATCCGCTGTGGAGAATTCCGGAAATTTTGCTCATTCATGCGCGCTCATTCGTCAGCAATGATACTTACCTCCTGAGCATTCTTTTTTTATTTCATGGATAAATTATAGATCAAACTAAACGTATTCTTCGATAGAAACAAAGGGCTCGTCAGCCTAAGCAATTACAAACAGTGTTCCCAAAAAATAATTGGCTAAAACCAATCTTTCTATCTATTGTATTTATTTATTCTGGTCCTATTCGTTGTATGGTATTTCCTGGAATAAAGAAATATTTGCGTAGACAAATAAATATCTTAAGAAAGCAGGCTGCTGTGCCCCCCTAGCACATGTCCTAGGACAATCCTTACATGAGATCTGCTCATAGTGAATTTATAGGAAAAAACTACCTAAAATAAAGCGGTCCTAATAATTGTACAGCTTGTGTTCTCGGCTGAATACAAAACTGATCTTACAGCTCCAATTTTGATATATTACTGAAATCTTCAAATCTTCATCTAGTCCAAGTAGAAAAAGCTTAGGCACACCAAGCCAGTTTGCTCTGCAAAAAAATCAAAAATTTCCAAGTTCGAACTAAAATTCATAAAATACCAATTGATCTGGTAGAGTTTATTTGTAAAAATTTCAAATAACATTTGCGTTAAAACAATTGTATTTTTTTTTTTTGCCAAAAAAATACAAATTGATCTTAAAGACTAAATACCATTAAGTTTTTTTGGTAAGGCTTATAAAATGAAAGCTAAAATACCTGCATTTAAGTTTTCATGTAAATATCCTAAAATACACACAACTCCTTTAATTTCCTGTACATCACGCTAGAGCATCGTGAAATGTAAGAGTAGGCTAAGTAGGTTAGGGTATCACCTTTAACTAACAATTAACTAAGGAATACCCTAAAAATGTAAGTAGCATTGTTTCTTGTATATAACTAGGCACTTGTTTATATTTTAAAAGTCCGTTTAAATTCATTTCACTTGCAAGAAAGCCCAGTGCAGTGTTGCCTTGAGCCTAGGCATATAGTTTCTCAATCATATCGCTATACTGTTTGGCAACCACATTACGTTTAACCTTGAGTGTGGGACCCAACTCTCCGGTGGGTATGGAGAAGTCATGTGGCAAGATGGCAAACTTTTGCACTTTCTGTGCATTCGAGATGGAGTGTTTGTTGGCGCGCTTAATGCCATCTTCGATGGATTTCCAGACCTTGGGGCAGGGGCCGGAATTCAGTATGTCTGACAAGGTTTTATGTTCAACGCCCAAAGATTTCATCCACTGTGTAGACTCGTGTGTAAGCTCATCAAGTGGCGCACCAGTGTCTCTGTCCATTTCGGTCTAAGAAAGAGTAAATTAACATTTAAATCAGTTCGAACGTGGTTGGTCTCATATAATTACCTTTATGGACACCAACACCGTTAAGTATTTGCGCTGTTCGCCTACTAGGAATGCATTTGAAATACCATCCAGTTCCTTTTTGATCAAGTTCTCAATGTGTACAGGTGGTATGTTCTCACCACCAGCCGTTATAATAATCTCCTTGGAACGACCAGTCAAGTACACATAGCCCTTGTCGTCAATGTAGCCCACATCGCCGGAGTGCAACCAGCAGTCATCATCTAGCGATTCCTCTGTCTTCTCCTTGTTATCTATATAGCCCATAAAGACGTGACGGCCACGTATGCACAGCTCACCGTGTCCATTTTCATCCTTGTTAATGATCTTGGACTCGCAGCCAGGCAACGTTTTGCCAATGGAATTAAGATGCACGACATCTGGTAGACAAATGGTATGGCAACCACCGGTTTCGGACATGCCAAATGCATCCAAAATCTTCAAGTCCAAGCTTAGGAAGTACTTTTTGGTCTCGGGAGACATAGGCGCAGCAGCGCTGACCAAAGTCAAGCAACGATCAAAGCCTAAAGCCTCCTTGACCTTTGACATGATCAGCGACTTGGCCAGCTTGTAACGGAAGCCACCGGAGCTTTTGCTGTAATGGAAAAAGCGTTAGGGGTTAGTTGGCTATGGAGATTGTATACAAATATTATTATCGACTTAGTGGCTTTATATGAGCCATACTCTTTTATCATACTAAATTGATAGAATCGGTTTCGGAAATCGCAAATAGAAAAGGCAAACATCTCTGAACAGATCAAGAAAACAATATTTTCGAATGTCTATGCTATATATTTTTGGGGTGTTCCCATTCTCATCCCTGCTCATCCAATTTTGCCTTAAATCTGTTTTTTTTGAGGTGTCTTAGTTCTCATCCCTGCACATCAAATGTACCCTAAAATCTGTTATTTTGGCAGGCAATCGAAAACCCCAGTCATTATAGAAAATATGTAGCTTCAGACATTGCATAAGAAACTGCTGATTCGTGTATGGAATCTCGATTGAGATGGTTTAGTTTAGCTAGGAAAACAGGCAGAACATACAGTTACTAGGCGAAAAATTTAAACAGGTGGAAGACCTCTTCGAAGAGGCTCCGAACTTTAGGATTCGTAAGATGCTTTTCTTGCCTAATCATTGCAAGGATCCGTAGAATGTAATCGGATCCATTGAGAACAGACTTGCAAGAGTGTCCATGTAGCTTTTCTCCAGAGGCTTGGTGTGTCTTTGAGAAGAGCAGTGCATTGAGAACAGACTTGCAATAGTGTCCATGTAGCTTTTCTCCAGAGGCTTGGTGTGTCTTTGAGAAGAGCTCTACTCTCTAAAAGTGAGACCAAGTTTATGTTCGCCTGCTGTTTATCAGCCCGTGCTTGCATTCTCAACTTTTCCAGCTGTGAAGATTTTAAAGCAATACTTGACCCAGAAGACGATTTTATCTCCGAAAAGGCATCCCAGTCAAGTTAAATTAAATGATTTCAATACTTCTTCCACCTAAAATGGTTTAGGAGTAAGATTAAGGGAAGTCTATCACATTTATCTAATAGCAGGTTGAGGACAAGTCTCATATCATTTTTTAAACGCTTTCATGGCATCTCAAAGATGGTTAAGTAAGCCAGGAGACTAAAAAGTAAGCAAACGTTTAACAGCTTTGCCCTGAATCAGCAATCTTGCAGATTATCTCAGTTTTCTTCGATTTTACCAAAAGCATTTTGATGATATAGAGGGCAGTGTAACAGGGTGTGAAGTTTTCTTGGCAACTTCAAAAAAGTTAAGCAAAGTGAGAGACTCAGAAATCAAGACATATTCAACAGCTTTTACTCTCAATCTCAGTCTTGCAGGTCTAAAATTAAGGTGCGTCCTCTTAGAAGTGCCAGACAGACCGTAGAGAGGAAACAAAAAAAAGCTAGCCAGCGTTAATCTTTCAAGCTGCCCAGATTTTTGAAAGTTCACAATGCAGGTGCTCTTAAGAAGCGAAGGTCATACAGTTCGTGTTAGATCCTATACAATCCCCCATCATCTTAAAAGCTACAAAATACATTGCGTTAAGGGATTTTTCTGCCTTCACATTTATCTCTTTGCCGGTCTTGTTTCTTGCAGAAATTCAGTGGATTGCTTTTGGATCTTTTCATATTAGTGACTGTTAGAGAAACAGTGCGGTTCTGAAAATATATATTTGAGCTTCCCCGATAGCTTTGTCGTTGTACTACTAATATTCCTCCAAAAGTAAAGAAGATTGTCTGTTTGCTTAACATTTTTCCTTGGATACGATTGTTCGAGAGATGTGACAATCGAATAATGTATTCAATTCCTTTACTATCTGAGCTCTAAGAAAAATGGAAGGACCTCTAAGTGGAGCATTGTCATATCATAAATGGAACTGAATGACCATCTTTGGCTGCACCAAAAACTTCCACTGTTAAAGTGAAAATGTCTATAATTAGTCTTACGGACACAGTCAACTTCTAGTTACTGGCACAATTTATTACTCTCAATTTTTAAAGATATGAATAATTTGAATGTTCCAAGCAATAGTCAGTATCCCAATAGATAAGAAGAATGGAAAAACTTTTTCCATTATCGGAACATAATTAATGTCAGAGAGATTATGAGGCATACAAGGTTGCTTCGCATATTTGCTTCCATAAAGTTCACTTTTCTTAGTGCTTTGTTATGCCATAAAACTTTGGCTAAAAAAGTTTAAAGGACACAGCAAGTTCTGTGACGAACACAACCACATATAGCAGTGGCTTAAAAATGGGGAAAACTCTGTAGGCACTGAAACTCCACCAACAACTACAACTACAATTTTTTCCCGAACTTGCTGTGCTGCTGTCATACATATATCACAATCTGTACCAGAGAGTAACTCCCCTAAAAATTTCTGGCCTCCTACAACACTGCGTACAAATTGCCAAAGCGTTGTTACATTTGCCATTGCATGTGCAACCTGGCGTATGAGTAATGTGCTCTTGTCAGTGCTTTTGCTTTTGGCTACCGGCCCGTAGTACCCAACCTCCCTCAATGAAACTTAACCAAGTCAAAGGTATACACTTCACTCCACTGCTTGCATAATTTAGCGCACCAAAGTTGGCACGTTGCACGGATTTAACCAAGCAGCCAGTGGCTATGCTGTTGTCCATAAAAAATGCAAACAGATAACAAACAGCAGGGTACGGACACGAACACGAACACGGACACGGACACGGCAACATTTGCCAGAGTCTACTACATCTTTTAGCCACTTTAAGTGTGCATCCTTTTTGCATAATTTATGCTTACATATAGTGCAAGTTGGAGCATGTAGATAGATGCAGGTCTCATTGCAACAGTCAGGTACTTACCCTTGACTCTCCATATAGTGCTTGAGTGTAATGCCCTTGGCCCAGCCGGCAAGCATTTTCTTAAAGCTGCCACTAGATGCTGCAACCGCAACCATGCGCTCCTGGAATTTTTCATAGACACGCGGTACGCCCATAAAGCGTGTGGGACGCGCATCTTGCAATGACTTGACCAGCGTGCCCTTAAGCGCATCTTTATCGGCAAACCAAATGCAGCAAGCAATCGCCGCCGATGTATATATATCCACTGTCTGTGCGGCCACATGGGAGAGTGGCAAATACGAGACAATTGACTCGGAACCTATCACCACACGTTCCAGAGACTTGATAATGCCGCGCGCATCGTATGTAAGATTATCATGGCTCAACATGACACCCTTGGGCATGCCCACCGTGCCGGAGGTGTAAACCAGACAGCAGCATTCATTGATGGCAATATTCTCCAGGCGACGTTTGAACTCCTCATCCACATCACTGACATTCATTGATTCGATTTCCGACCACTGCGTAGACAAAGTTGCAGTTCAATTGGCATTTAATCTCGCACTGCGGCAGACTTACCCTGTAGTAGCCATCCTCCTTCTTGCAGTAGGGTGCATATGGCTCCTGTATTTGTACGACTGCCTTCAAGTGTGGCAACTTATCCTTAATGGCATGTATCTTATCCATTTGTTTGGCATCATCCACCACCACTATCTGTGACTTGGAATTCTCCAGCACATGCAGCACTGCATCCGCCGAATTGGTCGTATAGATGCCGGCTATAATACCGCGTGCATGTATGGCACCCATGGCCGAGTAGAACCATTCGGCGCAATTGAAGGCCAGCACACCCACCGAATGATGCTCCTCCAGACCCAATTTGATAAAAGCCTTTGCAGTCTGATGCACTTTCTGCTCGTATTGTCTGTGTGAATATATATAGTCGTTTTATTCAGTTTCATTTTTGCTTGTCTTTTTTTGGCGAATATAATTCAATTCGCAGCGAAGCGTTAAACCAATCGACAAACTGGCCACACCAAACTCACTTGAAGGTAACCGTGTTATAACCATTTTTGCCATTTTTAGTGCGCAGCGCTGGATAGTCGGGATAATTGTTCACGGTACGTTTCAACAGGCCGGGCACAGAGATGGGCTCCTCATTGCCCAGGCCCTCCTTTTGCATGCGTATTTGTATGGCCTCTTTGGGATCCACGGTGCGCGTCACCTCCGACGGCCTTAGGCGATTTGGGCCGGGACGATTGTAGAGCGCTTCATTTGTGGACATTTTGTTTGGCGCACTGCAGGGGGATTTCAATCAACTGCGGATAGAGTTAAAATTTTAATGGAAAAGCAATTAGTAGCTGCGGGTAGCCGGTTTGGAAAGTAACAAACTAGCTGCTGGCTGGTTGTGCTATTAAATCGCCTGATCTTTGGTTAAAGTACGTTTCGACTAGGCCGATAAGCTAGCCACATTGTATTGGTTATCAATTTATTTACTATTTTTTGCTTTTCAATTTTTCCGAAAGATTAAAACTGATTAAAGGCAGTTTGCCGCACGCCTACGGTTCGGAATTTATCGTATATATTTTGATTGGCTTAATGCTATTGAGTGGTTTGGATTTTCTTGCAAGAAGGTAAATTTTTGATCTAATTGAAGGAGCTTAACTTCTCGAAAGAAAATCAAGAAATCTGCAAGTAAAAAATATCATTATTTAGTTTCTATGCGAATTTGCAAAAAATCTTAATTTTTGCTTAAACAAACCATTATAGGATCTTAAAGAGCGTTGAGATTTTGTTAGTCAAAAATGATTTAAATTTAATAAAACCTCCACCATGCTTGTAAAATATGGATTTTCTGTCCTAATTTGTATATTCTCATTTTCATACTTTTTTTTGTTTTTTTGCAATTTTTAGTCTTTGAGATGTACCGGTATAAAGAATCTTGACCTTAGAATTTCTTTTTTTTTGGCCCCGATGATTCAATTTACTATTTTAATCCTGAATACCTACTTTCTGCCTCAAATGTAATGTTTTCTTTGAGCAGGAAAGCTAAATCGCTTGACTAATATCAAGTATTCCTATAATGCAACTTACTTGAAGACGGCATAATTTTTGAATTTCTTAAAAAATTTAGAAGTAAAATTGTGATTTTTCAAATTGGGCACGAATATATATGTTGAAAAGTTCGTCTCCATCAAATATTCCTACTGTCGCACGAGAAACACCGGATGTACATAAGCTTTACCAGATTTCTTTGATTTTGACAAAATACTAGATGTAAAATGATATAATTTCCAATTTTCAGCCATTAACGGCTAACTAAATATATCCATGTACTTTTTGAAAAATATTTTGTAGTAATTATGCCAAAATCCTGATGTTATGCTTTAATTTTGACCCTCGTTGTAAAATATACATAGCAAATTCCCTTTTCATTTCGAAAAACTGAACTGTTTTTACTACCACGGCTTTATCAATTCATTTTCCAAGTTTGTATCACATGAACTTAGCCTCAAAAACAACAAAATTCACAGTTTTTTGAGTACATCTTCTGAAATTACCTCGAATCCCTAATCGCATTAACTTCGCCTCAAACAAAGGAAACACAGCGCTTGAACCTTTAAATTAAAGTTAAAAATCATTTTGGGTAAACTTTAAGGTTAATCTTAGAAAACCTCAGTTTTTAGGGTATATTTGCTGAAATAACATCAAATGCTAACGTCACAGGATAAAATTAAGCTTGAATTTGAATGGTAGGTAGAGAACTACTTGTAGGTTGTCAATTACTAAACCTTTTTTAATATTTTGTGAACGAAGAGAGTTCCACTTGAAAATAACGATTTCCCATTGAATATGTGGAATTGTTTATCAAAATCAAGTATAAAATGCTTAAGAAAATCAGCATTTTTTGTTCGGAATTATCTTTTTCAATTTTTCTTTTTAGTTTCGGTTGTATCTATAAATGTTTTTAATAATAATAATTGTCTGTCTCACTTAAGTATGAATTTAAAGACAAAAATGAATGTCTGCTTGCTTGTCAAGTTTCAGAAAACTTGATTTCTTTAAAAACTAATTACACAGCGTAAGCACTCCAACATATTTATCGAAAACTCGATACATTTGATAGAGATTTTTTTTTATTATTAATTTTTTTAAATTTATTTAAACTCAAAATACATAATTTCATTTAAATTTATTTTTGTGTGCAACGGATTGCATTGGAACACCTTCTCAAAGAAAGAAATTCTGATACTTTGTAATTGCTCTTACAACAAGTTATATCAAATATTTTGACCAACCTGAAATTAATACATTTGAAGAGAAGTTAAGAAATAAGTTTTCGAAAATGTATACAGTTTTGTTTTAAAATAAATACGTTGACGTAGAAATAAATTCGCTGATTGAGACATAAAGACATAAGAATTAGAAAATAGAAATAGTTTGTTAGAAAATATATATAATTTAGTTTTGAAAAAAATGAGTTGGAATTACGTTTCCGATTACTCTTTATTTAATTTGGTGAAGTTATTGTAACAAATTAAGACGTAATCTTAGGTCTCAGACGGATTCTGGGAAATATGTTGGGTAAGTCATGAATACACTTGTACTTCCAGCAAAATGTTATACTTCAAACAAATCTAGAACTCTTTCGTGTTAATAACCTGACTGAATTGAGGACTCATATTTATTGGAAACTTTCTATTGCCTTGGTAATATAAATGCCAAAATAACGCGTCAGTGCCAGCGAAATACTATAAACAATAAAAAAAAACCTAATAGATATTGCATAAGTTATCGTTATCGTTAATATACAACTCTTGATGGGGCATATAACGCCTTACTTTTGTAGTAATTTTAAAGGTACAAAGCTCATTGGCCGCACTGCATTTCACATACAAAATGTCCGAATACATTCATAAACTTATATGCAGTACATAGCAACGATGTTCCATAATTTTTATTAATCAATAAAAGTCCAAACGACAACAGAAGTTCCCGAGGCTCAAGATAAGAAAATAAAACTGAAAACCAAAAATAAACAACTATCGTTGAATGGACTTTAAGTTCCTCGCATAAGAAGCTCGAAGTATATGAAAGCGTACATAAAAATTACAAACTGTTGAGTAAAAAAGGGGAAAAAAACCCCAAAAAAAATTGGATTTACTTGAAAGCTGGTAATGATTCCCTTGAAGATAAAGCCGACATAACAAGCTCGTAGACAAAGCTCAAGTATTTTGAGATCACGTAATGATTGATTGACAGACTTAATAGAGAAACTTTATGATAGGCGGTTATTTTCTTAAAAAATTGTTTTGTAATTATATATTGTTAAAAAGTTAAGGTTAATCATATTTTTTATTGCGTTTGAAACGAAAGCTTTGTTTTGTTTAAGTTGATAGCATTGATGGGCGTTACAAAGTAAAAAAAATAGTTATTAATTAGTGCGAAAAGTAGTTGTTTTATAGCGCAATCTATTGTAGTTTTTCAGAATAACTTCAAAATATATTATGCTGTATTTACACTGCGACTATTTCAGTGTTACAACGCATGGAAATTTGGGAAAAGTTTTACAAAAACACGAAATTCTTTTATTATATTGAACGTTTTTTATTGGGCTAAAATGTAAAATTTTACCAATTGTCCACCATAAATTTGAATTTCTTTTTTTTATGTTTTCTAAACTTTTAACAATTTTTGTGGCACAAAAATAGATTCGTTAAAGATTTACAATCAAGTTTAAAAAATATTTACAAGTTTCAATAAATTAAAAAAAAATCTTAAGGAAACATTGTATTTTTAACGAGTATTCTGTTAAACAAGTGTTTTTTATTTTATTTTTTATTGGTGGCGCCAAGTCAGATTATTTTGGGGAATATTAATTGAATATATAAAATATTCACCCATCAGGCTAGGGATACGGATTTGTTTAATATTGTGTTTTCCTTGTTCTAATTTAATATTTCTTAATTTTCAAAATGTTTGTGTGGATTTAGATATATATGCCTCTTCAAAAAATAAAAATTTAGTAAAATAAAAGAAAAGTATAATCAAATAAAATAAAATATTAAAAAAAAAAAACAAAATAAAATAAAATAAATAAAAATAAAACGAATTTAAATAAATTAAAATAACATAAAATAAATCAAAATAAAATAAAATAAATAAAAATAAAGGGAATTTAAATAAATTAAAATAATATAAAATAAAACAAAATAAAATTCATTAAAATAAAAGAAATTTAAATAAAATAAAGTAAATTAAAATAAGAGAAATTTTAATAAATTAAAATAATATAAAATAAAAATAAATCAAAATGAAATAAATTAAATCAAAATATACTTAAAAAACTTAAAATAAAAAAAATAGAATAAATAAAACAAAATTAAAGAAATTAAATAAATTAAAATTAAAATAAAATAAAATAAAATAAAATAAAATAAAATAAAATAAAATAAAATAAAATAAAATGAAATAAATAAATAAAGTAAAATAAAATAAATCAAATCAAATAAACTAAAACGAAATAAAATAAATCAAAATAAAATAATATAAAATTAAAATTAAATGAAATAAATAAAACAAAGTGAAATAAAATAAAACCAATTAACAAATGAATTGTTGTTGAGATAAAAACAAGTTATAAGATTAAAAAAATTATTTTTTTTGTCAACAAAAACAAAGTTTATAAAATGGTTTTTCAAATTTAAATCATTTAGAATTTAATTAAATTTAAATCATTTAATTTTAATTAAAAATCGATACTGATTTATATTAACAAAATTTATTATAATATATATTTTTAATTTGAAAAATTTTAATTTTTTTTATTTATTTTTGGAATATAAGATTAAAAATTTGGCGCTACTTTAAATTGCATCTTTTGGTTTAAAAAAATGCGCATTAAAAACAAATATAAAAATGATTGATCCACTTGACTATGGTTATCACTAGAAGGACGTAGCGTAGGGTGATTGTCCTAGTTAAATTATAATAATTATTTTACTACAAATTGCAAATGTTTATAAAAATAAATATTGTGCTGAGACGTATTAAGCTGGACATCTAAAAAGAAACTTATTTCATGGTTAACCAGTACAAAAAATTAAGCAAATTGAAATCTTATAAAGATAAAATGTTTTAAAGGAAATGAATAATTTCGGACTACAATTAAAAATACGTTTTAAAATTGTGTATTACTTAATGAACCCCAACTATTTTCATTAAAAGAAGCAAAAATTATGTTTAGCTCATAAATAAAAATTTATCAATTTCATAATTTTCTCAAAATGATTGTTTAAAACATTAATTCTAAATTATTTTATTTACTTTTTAAAAACTTTTTCAGTAAATATAAGAAAAATATTGCTCTGTCAGTTTGCTGTCATTCTAAAACTTGTCTTTATTTTATTTTTCAAACAACAAATATTAAGAATGTATGTCTACGTAGGCATTTTTTTATAAAAAAATATTACCAATACTTGAACAACAAAAATTTATGAAAACGCCAAATCCAATTATTGTGACATTAATGTAAACACTTCATCAGTCTTATTAGTGTAAACATAGCATAGGGCTTTGTATTTTCAGTTCAAATCTTGTCTAGACGAAATAATCTTGATTTTGTGTGTTTCAGAACCAATTAAAAGTGTTGACCTAAAAACACATAAAAACTAATACAAAGTTTAACAAAAAGTTCCATAAAATATTTTAATTTTAATTTTTGTTTTCAATAAGTTTAAAAAAAAATAAACACTATCAACACATTCTTTATATCAAACAGAGTTTACATGAACTATCATCTATATGTATGGAAAACAATTAATCAGTTCGCTGTATATCAGTTGTGTCTGTCTGAGTTTTTCAACCCGCATTTCCTTTCAATGAAAATAAAGAAATATTTACCAAGACTTAGTAGAACTTGATAACTTTTTACCAAATCATGCTCGTAGGCAAATTAAACGAACTATTATTGCTATGTAATTCCAGTTTATAGATTATGTTTTACAGATTTCGCTGGAAAATTAATTTTTGATAAGAATATCATTCGAGTGAATTGAAATTATAAATAAAATCGCATATAATAAATGCATTCGTAGCAACAAATGACTAATTGATTGAGAACTTGTTTTTATTACTTAATGCACTTAAAATTATTATAAAAATATAAATTTCCGATTAGCTAATGAAATTCAGTCATAGCGTTAGGAAACAAGCTTCTCATATCGGGAATATATGCATTACGAATATAAAGCCATAGCTGCTATAGGTGAGTTTTGCACCATCTCGAAAGAAAATTAAAACTATTTGGACAATAATTCGCATATATATTAAGATGCGTATAATATATTAGAATTGTTTCTAAATCAAGAGCTTTATCAAGCAATATGTGATATATAAACGAAATCGGTGAAATACATTATACACCTTACAATAGTATGGTTGTTCAAAGAGATATTCTAACAGAAAACCAATCTAACATTACAGTTCTTTAAGTCTCTAAGCGCTACGTCAAGTTTCAACGAAATCGGTTCCAATGGCGCAAATCAGTACAAAAATTGAGATTTTTGCAACATACAGCTGTTGAGGGCTCGGATGTTCAATAAGATATTCTATGAAAATACCAATCTCGCTTAATAATTCTTTGATGTTTCCAGCAACAAAATCAAATCCCCTGGGGTTTCTCAGTCGAAAAAAAGATTTTATCACTAAATCGGTGCATTAAGTCATATAACTCCTGAGGGTTCGGATGTCCATAAAGATATTCTATGAAAATACCAATCTAACTTAATAGTTCTTTGATGTTTCCAGCAACGAAATCGTGTCCTGTCACCTGGGGTTTCTCAGTCTAAAAAAATTTCTCACTAAATCGGTGGATTTAATCATATAGCTTCTAAGGGTTCAAAAGTTTATAAAAATATTCTAAGAAAATACCAATTCAACTTAATAGTTCTTTGATGTTTTTAGCAACAAAATCAAATCCCCTGGGGTTTCTCAGTCAAAAAATTAGATTTTTACACCAAATCGGTGGATTAATTTATTTCAAAGGGTTATCTATTATTATCTATTAATCTAACTTCATAATTCTTTGATGTTTCCAGCAACGAAATCGAGTCCCCTGGGGTTTTTCAGTCAAAAAATGAGATTTTCTTAATAAAAACGATGGATTAAGTCATATAACTCCTAAGGATTCGGAAGTTCATAAAGATATTCTAGGAAAATACCAATCTAACTTAAAAGTTCTTCGATGTTCCCAGCAACGAAATCGCATACTCTGAGTATTCTCAGTCGAAAAATTAGATTTTTGCACTAAATTCCTAGAGTTACTCTTGCTGGACTTGTTTTTACAAATCTCGTGTTGTGAAGTTTTTTTTTTGTTTTCAAAGCATCCGTGTTGTAGATTAAGTCTTTTCAGAATTCTATCTATAGTATCAATATCGTATAACTTCCTTAGGGAAATAGGTCGAAAAATTAAATTCCATCATTAATTTGCTTTTATTCAATTTTTTCTTACTAAACTTGGTTAATTTTAGGTTTTCAAGCATTACTTTCAATCACTACTTATAGTGCTCAGTAGGCAAATAGTTGAAAACATTAATTTTTTACAACTTTTTTTGTTATTAATTTGTTTCTTAATATTGTATGACCTAATTTCTCACTCTGTAGGTTTTTAGATTTCCAAATATTATTTTTTTTAGGTTTTTTCTTACTTATTTTGTAATTTACATGGTTTTAAATATATTATGAACAAATTCTCTTCCCTGAGGTTTTCTGTATTTCCAAATACTGTACCAAGTTTGACTTAAATTGCTAATGGTTCAAAAAAGTCGGTTCTTGAACCAAATTGGTCGGCTTAATGTAGGTTTAGATATGGTAACCAATTTAATCGATTGTATAAGCAATATATCTGCTTATTTTGCAGAAAACTATATTCCAAAATCATCCGCACCCAATTTTTACTGACGTAAAATGAGTTTATTCCTTTGAAATCTTTTAAATTTTATTATATGAAAGATGTTGATTTTTGCTTAATAAGACTAAAATAACAAGATTTATATTTGGCTAAAGTTGAGAATTATTAATATTGTCTGTATGAACAGCTAGTTTTCAGACTCTACAAACACAAGTTACCCAAAGGAGAGCAACAGATAAACTGGAAAACTGAACTTATCATTTAGTAAAATGCTCTTTTGGTTTAAACTATAACTTTTTTGTTTATAAACAATACTATTCTATAAAAATAAATATAAGTATCGTTATATCTCTACAAGAAGAAAACTCATTTCGGCAAGAAAAGTGAGATTTCATAAATTCAGGGAGTCAGCTGCCTGCTCGCTTTGCTGGCAAATCAAGTCCAAATTATGCAAGGAAACAACTTTTTCGTAAATAACGAAAATAAACATGCAAATAGTTGTTATTTTCACAAAACACGCGATTATGGTTGTACGTGTTTGAAAATGACCTGAATTTATTTTAAATTTGATCAGATTGAACATTATCCACTATTCATGCAAAGAGTTTCCAGTTTGTATGATTTTCTGAAAAAACTTAAGTTTATTTTTTAAGAAATAAAGTGAGAGTATATTTTAATTCGAATTGCCTTGTTCATTATTTTCGTTTAGTAAAATTTAATGTTTTCTATTTCGTTCTAATCTTTGTATTTAATTTCCAAGCAAAAACCAGAAATACGCGTCAACAGTACAAACTTTTACGTTCAAATGTGGAATTGCCAAAAATTTTACGAATAGAAAAACAAAAACAAAACACAAAATAGAAACTGCGTATAAAAACAAAACTGATAATGACAAAAAAAAAAGCTAAAAATATTTGCCATGTGCCGCACAGCTTGTGGCTCGACGACAAAATAAAGAATTTCAAGCGAAAAGCATCGAAGATTAAGCTTCGAGAGTAACATTCCAACGGTACACGTGCACTACGAATTTTGGATAGAAAGAAGTTTTGGGAATTCAGAAACTAAGCAAATAAGCGAGAGTGTGGGTGTTGCCAACTGTAAAAACATAGTAACGGCGAAAGATGATAGAAATAACTTGGGAAATCCTCATTAGATGACAATGAACTTTACTGCAAGTGCACTGACCCACAAAAATCACTTGACAAAACAAAGAACCATGATAAAGTAGACTTTTGGAAAAAACTATTCCAAATTTTATTTCTCAAACTAATTCACGTGGTATTTGTGTTACTTTTAGTTTTCAAAAATACTCTTTTTTAGTTTTAAAATAGTTTTTGCACTTGATTTCGCTTGCTCTAAACTTACATTTAAATAATATAATATATATTTTTATTTTTTAACTTTGTAAAAGTTATTGCTTTTACTTAAATATTTATTTGTTATTTGACGAACAACTTTGTGACCGCACGCATCGAAGCCAAAACGCAAACTGATCGCTACTGCAGGATCTTTGGTTATTAGAAAAGTTTAGGCGATCGACATGCCTAGCGGCGCCGCACAGTGGTTGGCGTTTGTTAATTAAGTGGCAAAAATTGCTAGACTTTTGAAGTCGTACAGATTGTTTAGTTTACTTAGTGGCAACGATTTATTTTGGATTTCGTTAAAGTATAAAAATTAAGTTTTATTTATAAATTAAATTAATAATATGTATTTATTATTTATATATTTATTCTATATCTTTAGTATATAAACCTGTTATTGTATTTGGTGTATACAATATTAATAATATTAAATATTAATGATAAAAATTCAACATTTTTTAAAATTTACAACCAATAATTTTATAATAATATTTAAAATATATATATATATATATATATATATATATATATATATATATATATATATATATATATTTATTTTTAATATAATATTTATTTATAAATATAACTTATAAGTAAACTTATAACTAATATTATATTATGAAATTAATATTATCACCTATGAAAATCTGTTAAATACTCATTATAAATATAATATGATTTTGAAACGTTTATAATGCCAAAAAGTGAATTTGAGATATTTATTCGTGGTTGAGCGCTTTTTTAGGAACAGATTCAGGGTAAGGTATTTGAAAAATCGTATAGTTAAAAAACTAAATTTAATACTTTTTTAATAACACTCCAAATATTCTTATAGTACGAAACGGACTAAGAAGCAAAGTAAGAAAGTATTTGAAAAATTATTTAAAATATTTCTTTTCAACTAGTGACAAATATTTTTTATCGAAATTGCTTGAATTAATATTTTTTATATAGAAAATGGTTTATTCCTAAAAGCTTTGTTTAAAATATATTAATTTTGCGAACGTTAGGTGAAGTATGAAAGTCATTCGAAATGCTTAAAAGCAGCAAAGTTCGCTGCTTATTAAACTTTTTATAGTGACACACTTACTTCTAAATCGAAAGGTCGGTTGTTCGATTCCACGCGGCAGCACTAGTGCATTTGCCTAGCAGTGGTATGTATAATATATCATATTGTATTTCAATAGACACAATTTATCTGAAAAATCACCCTATGCGCTCCGTCTTTGGAGAGAATAATTTTGGGAATAATTTTAAAAATGAAAAAATAACCTATTTTTATGTATAAGCAATCGATAAGTACATGTGGAGCTATAGTACCATAAATTTTTAATTACAACTTTTGCAAACAGGAAAAACCCCCAAAAAAAAGGTCTGCATTAGATCTACTGAAGCGTTTAATTTTTTTTTAGTTTTTAATCGACGCCTGATCTTTGTAACTTGCAACAAAACAATGACGAAATCTAAGCAAAATATGGGACTATGTGTAGGCCTTTGGTAGAAGTAATTGAAATGGGATCGCATCAGTAATTCGCAATACGTTCCCCTAAAAAAATCCAATCAAAAAAAATGACGGAATCTGCATTAAGTTTGCGTATACTTCAGGCAAAATATGGCAAGCTTTTATTACAAGTTTTATTTGGCTTCAGTTGTCGTAAGTTTTAAGAAAATTGGAAAAAATGGCTTCTTAATTCGAACTTATGAAAGAATCAACAGTGAATTTCTAATTGTGCGTATATAGAGTTATACATAGTTATTATATATTGGGGTTATATTGGGGTTTTATAAGCAAATGTAATTAAAAGACATTCCGAGACTTTTCTTTACATGAATTCAGTGCTTGCAGCAGTCGTATACCTCCAAAACCAAAGATGGGTACTTGGAAGCCCCGCAGTTTTACCTGTGCTTCTACCTATCACACAAGTTGATGACAAAAGTATGTTTTTTGTCTAAGTAAAAGCCTATCAATTAAAGCTGCCGCCGTTAGGATACGCCTAAAAACTGTAGATACTTGTTCTTCTCGAAAATTATAGAGATATGCACATGTTCCGGCTTTGTAGGGAAGTTAGCATAGTTGTTGCTGGGGCCCAAGCAGTTTATGTGAAATATAATATGACAGAAATGCATTCCTCGTGACTTTTAAAAGGCGTTAATTCAGAAGTATAAATAATTCTCATGAAGTAGGTGCGATTGAAGTCGATTTTTGTATGTAATGTTTTTAAATGTTACACGAGAGTATATACAGACACCGAATGATAAAAGTAAAACAGCACATGAGAGTATAAGCACAGCTGCGAGAAAATGAAGAAAATCATGCTTACTTTGAAAGCATCCATATTGTAATAAGTTCTCGGGTTCAGATAGCGAAGTAGAAAATGAATATAATGTCATTGAAAGAGTGCTGTTAAATCTCTGCCATGAAATGGAGAACCATATCTTACAAACAAGCAATACCAGAAACTCTATATATAAGTAAACAATATTTCGAATACATTTCTAGTAGCCATTTTTGACTTCTTTCACCATACTCATTGCTGACAACAGTACCAACCATAAGTCAGCTTCAGCTGCACTAAAATTACTTTGAACTTTCTACCACCGAAAAATCGCAACCGGCCCACTGTGCCTACGCCTACCTGCCATGCGTGTTTGACGCTTATCAGTCAGGGGTTCGTTTCACTCGCACGCTTAAATATAATAGATGCCGCGCAATACAATAACTACAACAATAACTACAAATATATGGAAGCACCATAAACATTGATCTTTGGTTTGACTTTGGCACTGAAAAAAAAAACAACAAAATTTTTCGTTTTCGCTTATCAGTTAGTTGTGCTGGGTTTCTAGAGTTCGGAAATCTAGTTTTTTTCAACATGCACTGGGAGCTACCAAACGGACGCAGCAACTGTTGCACAGTGAAACGAAATCCCGCACACACACGCACGACAAATTTACCAAAAATATACTTAAATTGAAAGTTTTTACTACTGAGAATTTTTTTTTCGGCACCTTATCAGCGGTATCAGTTTAGCTACCAAATGCGGGCATACATACTAAATAATCTTTTAGTTTTTTGTATTTATTGTTTTTGTTTTTTTTTGGAATATAAAATCAAGTATTTCATGAAAATTTTGATGTATTCTCGAGTGCAGCTCAACGGAATGTAGACTAAAGCATTGATTTCTTTAGATTAGAACTTAAAATTCCCTTAAAATACTAAAGGCATAATCTCTGGAATTATAAATAGCTATCGCTTTGTATAGGGAATCGTTGTATGTATGAAGCGTGTGTCTTATAAGTAGTATGTAGTAAGTTGTACTATATACTATTAGTAATTAACGATAAAATAATATAATAAATAGTTTCTATTTACTACGAAGTTGGTTTTGATATGATAAAAAGTGAAAAACTTAGGTAGACAAGTGCGTAGCGATAGTTTACCTACAGAAGAAATGTCTTAACGAATTTAAATTATAAAGAAATGTAGGATGTCATAAGATTTTTTTTTCATAAGATAACTGGCACAACTATGTCCAGTTGACCTATTTAAGCAATATTAAAATTAGGAAATTTTCATAAAAGCGGAAAATGTAATATAAAACTAATCCGCGTTCCTAGCCAGCTAAATTTTCCATGGATATGCGCCGTTTTACATCTGGAACTGGCAAGAAACTTGGATGTACAATATAAAAGATGAAAACAGGAAGTAAAATAAAGGTTTAAACTTTTTTTAACAAAATTTCAGCATTTCTCTAAGCCAAGAGATCAGCGTTGACGTGGTTGATCGATAGAGCAAATCAAGATGAGTTAAGATAGAGAAAGATTGAATAGACCGTCGTTCATAAAATAGGAACTCGTAAAGCCTATTATAGCTGACGCATAAGACGTGTATCCAGCAAAGCTTGATTGGATCTACCAAATGTTTGTACTAGAGGTCGAAAATTATGAGTTACTATGTATGCAATGACAAATGAAGCTTTGGTTACAATCTGCATTTTAACAATATAAAAGTCGGTAACAGAAATTTACATAAAAGTTGGGAAAATCTTGACAAAACATGCCAAAAGAATATGGCAGTCCAAGTGGGTGATTTATAGTTTATGATGAAAGAACTTGGTTAAGAACAACAGGTCGAAGATTCCCGATTTGGAGATGAGTTAAGATAGCGATAGAGATGGATAGATAAACTGTTCATAAGCGCGGATAACGTCAGAAATACTATAATTGAAAGGAAATACTATAATTGCAATGCATAATTAGATGCACAAAATGATAAACAGTAAAGTTTAAAAATTGCAAGTTAATCGCAAAGCAACTTTGTTAAGAAGTGCGTTTGATTCATTGGGAACGAGGAATATATATGGTTAATCCAAGCTTTTAGTCCAACCCAGATGGGAGACAGTGTAAAAAAAATATTCCCCCATCAGACTAGAAACGCGGAGTTGATCCCAATAACTCAAACGCACTTCTTAACAAAGTTTCTTTTTCTGTTCCAACCCGAACTTTCGCATTATTAATTTGTAGATCAAAATATATGCATTGCACAATACTTTCAACGATAATATTTCTGGCGACTTCCTCTCATACGAATAGTCTTTTTTATGCATCACTTTCGCTATCTTAACTCATACCCAAATCGGATACCTTTCTGCTGATAATTATGACCAAAATCTTTGATCGTGATAATCATGAAAATATTTGATCACAAACTATATACCACCTACTTTGATGGTGGTGATCTTTCCGCAACTTTCGTTAAAAAATTTCCCAACTTTTAGATAAATTTTTATGTAAAATGCGGAGATAACACGCCATGGCCTCTTCTACTAACTTATAGGGAGGGAATCTTTATTATGTGAAGTCTACAAAACTATGCAGAATTCGGATGCCAATTTAAGTCACAAAGTGCAAAATCAAAAAATTCTATTTGTATGGATTCAATCAATTCCATATAGTGGTGATATTAAGGCTCCAAACGCAGGGAAAATATTCCAAAATTGGGCGCAAGTATAAAGCATAGAGAAGTTAGATTGCATAAGTATCATTAATTGCTTTGGAGCAACGCCTTATAGATGCAAGAACACCTGTAGCTTTATTTGGAATATTGTAAATGTGATTATGAAAATTAAGTTTGTGAAGAAACAATCCACCAAAGTCGAAGCACTATGCGTTCCCAGGTAAAATACTCTAAACAGTAATTGGCAAAATTAGGGGCATAAGGATAAGACGTTATAAAACGTCATAACGCTTGTAAGTTTTAAAAATGTTTTAGTTTCTTATTTTAGAAAAAGATCTAAATCACTCCCTGAAAATGAAACTAACTAAACTTTAACTAATTTTTTTAGAACAAAATGGGCTTCGGAATTGTTTTTTAAGTTTTCTTTTAAATGAACTAACATATTTATACACTTCGTATTATTATTCCTGCGCCGCATAAACGTTCCTATTTTTTTTTTAAATTGTATTTTAAAATAAAGGAGTGGTTTCAATTTAATTTTTCTATCTATTTCGATAGATTCTACCTACTGCCAATTAAAGTATTCTGTCGTGTTTTCAATTATTGTTTTGTAGAGCTTATCGACTTTGAATTGGTTTTGCCGGAATTTCATTTAAAAAAATCAGAGACTCCATACTAATCTCTCTATTATAACTATAAGTTCTTCTATGCGCAAAATTTATCCAACTTAGTCGTCAGATTGGGTCAGGGGTTCATAAAGAGCTGGCTCTCTTGCTTTTAAAAAACCGCTCAAAAAGTTTCCTAAATGTTAGATTTCCATGGTCCGGTATACGACAGGGGCTTTGTTTCTAGTTTTTTTTCTTATGAAAAATATAACAGAATCTATAAATGTAAATTTTTTGATTGTTAAATTAAGAATAACTTAAAAAAAAGCGCACAAAAATCGAGATTATGAGTTATAAAAATATGAACTTTTTGTACACTCTATTTTAAGATTAAAGAGTATATTAAGTTTGTGCTAACCGCAAATATACGTAACACTCAAAAGGAAAAATCGGAGTGTCTTCAAAGTTACTGGAGAAGTTGATGTTTTCTAGTCCGTCTGTATGATCGCCTCTATCTCTCAATCTCAGAATTGGTGAAAGCTAGCTCTTTTCGTTTGACTGCAGGTTTATTTTAGTTTTTGATATCGGGGCTGTACGTTATGTTTTATGCAGTTGAGTTAAAAAATTCCTTAAATTTTGGATAAATAAATTGGTTGTATAATAAGATAGTATAATCAATTCGGGCAGTGAATGGATTTTTGAATTTCTCAAGCTCTACGTTGATTTTGAGCAACATCGGTTGATAGATTTGTACAGTTCCCATTGGGTTCCATTGGTTATTAGACTAACAATAAGTTAATAAATCTTAAAGATTTTCTTAACTAACAGTCACTATTGCAACTGAAGTGAGTTTTTGAGACCCAAATATTTAACGTTGGTTTGGCATGTCAATACGATGCAGCCGTGTTCGGCGAGATAGTCGTATCAAGTCTCTCGCAAGGTTATTCGAATGGGCATATAATTTGCTGCCATAATTTTCCATTTGTTGGGCTATTTTGTCCCTTACCGGAAGTATGAATAAGTCCCTCTCGATGTTTTCATTACGAACCTACCACGATTGCGTCGGTGTTGATCCTTAGGAGCTTGGAAACCATATCATAAGTCCATTTCGTTTTCAAGACGGAGTTATAGAGCAGGGCCTTATCGCTAAAAAAGTCTTTTTTGATTAAGTTTTATTATATAAGTTTTACTAAAAAAATCACGACAACTATTCCAAAATATATATTATAAAAGCAAAATTATTGATTACAGAAAAGTGGTACGGGGCTTCAGGCATTTGCACTTAACTCAAACATGGGCTATGTTTCTTTGTAAAACTTTTTAAATTAATAGGAAACTTATGGGAAATACACACTCACAAATCTTAGTAACTGGAGAAGATTGCTTATTTAATAGCTAAATTAAGTCATAGCTTTAGATTAAAGAAGAAATACTCTAAGAAACAAAAGTTTGACCACAATAAAGTTAAACACACCCAATACTTTTCTTCTATTTTTATTGCTATATTCAGCAACTCATTTCTACAGCTCGTGACTCTATCTATTTGGCCTTAAGTAAATCTCAGGAAATTGTCAAAATTATGCAATAATATTTTATATTTAATTAAAATAAATAAATTTATCAAAAAACCTTTGTTTAATGCACTATCTACATTCCGGTGCAAAGTTCAATAAAATTTATCGTAATTAAATAAAATTGCTTTATCTAGGCAGGCAAGTGCATACATTTTCAAGATAATTGTTTAGAGGTCATGTTTACAAAACTTTAAAAAACTTACTTAATTTATGAAATAATAGGTAACACTCAAATATGGCTAAAAGTTTATAACAAAAGTAGAAGTCCAGTAGTTCCACTTGTTAACAAGCGCTTGGTCTATAATTGATTGCCCGTTCCCAAAGAGCTTATCATGCAATACAATACAAGTTGTCCGGTTTTATGTTCTGATAAGTTAAAGAATCATAAAACACAATATATGTCTTGTGTATATATATATATAAATACATTATAGGTATTGCCGAAGTGTGAGTATCGTAAATAGGCGGATTGTATAAGGCGGCAAATCTTTTCATAATTTCTTTGCATTAAATTGTTGTAAAAGGGTTGCTCAAGAGTTTCGATTTGTTTAATTTCAAATTAAGCGAAACTTTTATCTTAAAAATCTATTGCCTCGGAGTACCTAATTTAAGTATTTTACACTCTACTCAATAAGCCCCACTCGCAATTACACTAACTTTAATCTAACTTAATACTTTGCAACTTGCACATAAAATATCGAAAGATTTGTTATAGAAAGACTCTAGATTCTGTGTGATTCATTTGCTTTTAAAAGCCATTTTTATTTTAAAGATAAGATACGCTGCTTTTACTGCCCACAATATAAATCAAATATGAGAGATCTCTATTGTTTGAGAACTCTTAAGCGAATAAACGATTATCTTTTTTTTTTTCAACTAATCTTTAGAATGTGACAAGGAATCTGTATTTATAGTCTTGAGTGTGTAGTTGTTTTCTATAATCATAGAAACCTGTATATATATATAGCTTGGAGATTATAAAAAATGCTGTTACTGCCTGTTTGGCTAAAAAATGTGAAATTTTTAGGGTATTTTCTGCTTAACAAGTTTTAAGTATTCGTAAACTTATGTAGAATTCATACCCAATCCCAAAGAACAACCAGAATATTTCGAGTACTTAGTTATCAAGCATAATAACGTTGTAAAAGAGGGTGATTTTTTAAGTGCTTGCTAATTTGATTATCAAAAACAAAAAACGTCTTAATTTGCGACGAGAGCACGATCAATATGTCGTTGTAATATCTTAATATTTTAAAATAATTTTGTGTAAGTGTGGGATGCAAGTATCCATTCTTTACTTGACTTTGAATGGCCAATACAAGATTTTATCGGCTTACAGCCGATCTTATCAGCTTTTGCCATGGGCCCCTTTTTCGGTTGGTTCCAAGTAACGATAGATCTTCCTGCACTTGGCCTTTCCATCTGTATCTAGGTCGTCTGTTTCGTCTTCCTTCGTTGGCTTTCGCATCTTTTTCTTCACCTTCTTTGCTGATGCGTCTTCTTTCATACGATCGTCGTGCTCCCTTTTGTCTCTTTTCTCGGCTTTCGCATCGAAAACCTTATTGCTGGCACATTTTCTTGGTCTTCGAGTTAATGCAGCCGTTGTGCCATAATACGCTGGACTACATCTATGTCGTTATATAGCTTATAGAGTTCCTGGTCTATTCGGATGCGATAGTCGTCCCAAACGGAAATGTACGGAAGATTTTGCGAAGAACTTTCCTTAGAACACTTCAAGCTCAGCTGCACCTTCTCGCGGCACAACCCATGTTGCTGTGCTGTATAGAAGCTCGGGTAGGATGAGCGTCTTGTTAAGGGTTAGTTTTATCGGTCGTGAAAGGTCTCAGCTACACATTTGCTTACTTAACCCAAAGTAACAATTATTGGCTAAATCTCAAAACTCTTAAAGTATAGCCCTTCGCCACAACATAGAAGCCTAGTATCTCGTGCATCCCTGCTTGTAGAGAGCATTTACTTTCTCTTTACTTCATTTCCCACTAGACCCACTTTCGCTGATTTCTGTTCGATTTCTAAAAATGAAGCTGTAACATTTTGCTTACAACAGCCCATGATACCATATCATCGGCGTATGCAAGAAACTAGACTGTATGGTACTACGATTATGGACTATTCCATCCGATTTTGGCAATATAGGTTCTGGTATCTATTGCCTTCAGTGTGCCAATCGTTGCGGGCTTGTTGCCATGACATGTAGATATGAACATAGCCCCAGAGGGGATAAATCCCATGATCTAAATAAATAAGCTGATCACTAAACTCGTACTGTTTCGAGCGCTATGTGGCATGTGACATCATCGGAAAAATTTTTATTTTTGTTAAAAAAAAATAATAAAAATGCTCACCTAACTTATCTTCTAATTGGGCCACTGTTTCGAGTGTTAAGTGGCATTTGGCAGCATCTTGTGGAAACTATTTGCTATTTTAGGCAAAAAGCTCTTGACATAGCCGCTACACAAACTAGTCCCTAGGCTTTAGAATCCATATTTTAGTTAGAGAATCGATCGGCACTCAACCTGAAATAAAAAGCGTACCGAACTCGACTCTTTATTGGGCCACTGTTTCATGTGCTATGTGACAACCTCTTGTTGAATGCTACCAACGGTAGCTCTCGTTATTCCTTTGTCTTCTTTAATCCTTCTAGCATGTTCCGTCTACCTTAATTTTATTATATTCTTAAGAAAAGAAGTCTATGAGATCAATGAGTATTTCCATAAAATATTATGCGAGGTCTTCTATTATATTTGAAACATATAATCCTTGATCTTTTATACATTTCCATACCAAAATGTAAGGATATAGTTCCATTTGTCGAACCAAGTAAGAGATTTGAGTATCTTCTTATAGTATCTTATTCAAGGACTTTTTTCAATATTCGCAAGCCAACAAAAATTTCGAAAACTACCTGGAAGTTGAAGTCGTTAGGTAAATTATGGTATACATTGTTATAAATGAAAGAAAACTGAAAATATCTGGCTGGATCTGTAAGAGGGTGAAATTATTACGGCCCTCTAATGCTGTCAGCCCATAATGCATTCTAAACATTGACTTTTCGTATATTTTAATGCTTCCGGTTACTCTACAGGTCAAATGCGTCAATAATTGTTCATGCAAGCAGTCTGTACCAAATTTTTAACACTTTTTGAGGCAACTACGTATTTTTTGAAGGTTTAGTTTTGAGATCCTTGCTTAAATCGATAATACTTTCAATTTTGGCAGATCAATTTAATGTAAACAAACTTATTGTCTAGACTGTACACTTATTGTTAATGGTTTGTAATGCAATTTGCGGGTTAACTTTTTTCAATACTCTTCTTTTGAAATTCACACTGAAGTGGTAAAACAATATTCTACTCTAAAACTTATATTAAGATTAGTCGCAAATAAATTGGATGAAACGTGAAGTCGGCTGCTTTTGGAACTCGAACTCCAATAGTTTTATTTACGTTCCAAAACTTTCTAAGAAAATCTTCAGAAAATCTATGTTTTTGCGATGTTTTAGCGCCAGCTGTCGTATAAGCAAAGAAGGTTTGAAGCCCTGCTGTCGCCATCTTACGGTAGAATTGGCACAGTTGACTAACCTAGTACAGTGCTGCCATCTATTGTTAAATTGGCGTACTTTTACTAGGTGTGTGTACACAATATGTGCCAAGGACATTGGTGCAGGTCATTGGTTACACTCCAAAATTTCAAACAAATTTATGAAATGAAATATTTAAAAAAAAGCAATGAATTGTAAGTGAATTATAAAAAAATAAGTTATAAGTTAATATTAAAATATAATTTTTTATATTAAGCATGAGTTAGAACAATGAGTGCAAAATATTCCAGTTATAAGAGCTCTGAGAGTTTTTGTGATAGAAAAACTCTTATACTCAACCAAGTTGCAAACCTAAAATAGAGTTAAAATATTATAGGCAAATTAATGCACTGAAAAAATTTACTTAAAAAGACAATAAATTATAAAATTTAATATTAAAAAATAATTTATAACTTCCTTATAACATATTTAGCCTTTTTTGCACTTTTTTTTTGCTTACTTTATATATAAAAATAAATTCCAAATATTAACAAACATAAAAAACTGTTGAGTGCTAAATATTGCATTGGTAAAAGCTTTCTCTCTCTCAACGAAATTCTCATACTTAGCCAAGTTGCAAACCTAAGCTAAAAATTGATAAGCAAATTTATGAGCTGAAATATTTTACTAGCAAAAGCAAAAAATTCTAAGTTAATATTAAAAAATTATTTATTACTTACATATTTTGCATTTTTTTTACTGCAAATTAGGTAATTTACAAATTTAAACTAGCATGTCTTTTGGATACTAATTATTGTACAAAGTTATAAAAGCACAAAAACTCTTATACTTAGCTGAGTTGTAAACCTATGCTAAAAATTATAAGCAAATTTATGAATTGAAAGCTTTCTCTTTCGCTCACAAAAGCTCTTATACTTAGCCAAGTTGCAAATGCCGCAAAAGCTTTTGGCCAACATTTGTCTGCTACTTAAATATTGGCCACTTGACCAAAAAGCTCAAATAAAAACAATAAATACAAAAACAAGTTTCTGGATTTTCGCATCAAAGACTAACTTTTTGCTTATTGCCAGCTTGGCATCAAAGCGCGCGCCCTTTCAAGCCAAATTGAAGTGCTGCAGACGCTTGCAATGAACTACAAATAGCCTCGAATTTGAAAACACATAAAAATGTCTTAAAAATCTACGACTGCACTGCTTTCTATATGTCTATATATCTATCTGCATAATCACGACTGCTTGCTGCTTCAAACACACAACAGGTCATAAAAGACTGCGTTGTCATGGTTGCTGCTGGCCTTTAAAAAGCCATTTACCAGTAGTTCTCTTAGCCCAGTTAACTGGAATGCACAGCCCAGCAAAGCGTCGCTTCCAATTAAAACATTTAGTTGACTAATAAAGTGTTTGGGGGAATATGCGTATCCTTGCCCTAACACCAGCAGCTGCTTTGATGTACAGGCTAAAAATAAACATTTAACCCATTTAAGCGCACAGGTTATTCTCACAGCGGGGGGTAGACTACACTCACGCACTGGGTTGGAGGGGGGTGGGTTAATACTAACTAAAACAAGTGTTTGGCTAATTATCACAGTTGGATTAAGCGACACAAAGGCGAACAAAGGCAGACAATGCTGGGGAAAAACCTAAGTAGCATGCACATAATTGACTTGCCACGCCAAATCCCCCTAACTCCCGCATATTAGATTGCTACAGTCTGCGAAGAAAGTTTTCGTCACTTTAGTTAAATATTTTGTTTTCACCAAGTTTATAGGGTATTACTATGTACATTTTGGGTTTGAAAGCAACAAAATTCTTTTGAATTTTAACTAAATAATTTTAAGAGAACTTTTGTTTTGTAATACAGGGTGCGTCATTTCTTATGTCGTTTTTTCAATGTTGAGCAACTTAAACATTTAACGTGACTTCACTTGTTTTGGGCGCAATTTCAAGCATATATCGCTTCACAACTAAAGTCAGTCATTCAGTTATCTTAACTTAACGTGCGTAAGTTCGAAATAATCATGGCCACATTGTATGACCACCTAGATCTCCGGATTTGACCCCCCATACTTGCTGGGTTATTTGAAAAGCAAAGTGTACACCAGCAAGCCACAGGACATTGAAGTGCTCAGGGAAAATATTCGTGCCGAACTCATAGGTAGACCAACCGAGGTGCTCGGAAAAGGTAATGGAAAAGGCTGTGGTCAATAAGGGCGGCCACTTGATTGATGTTGTGTTCAAAAACTATTCTGGAAAAAACACAGAGGATCATATTGAATAAAAATACCTCAGGTTGGTTGTTTTTTTTCTTGTTATTCAATGTTTCCCTGCCGACATAAGAAATGGCGCACCCAGTATTTTATTTGTTATTAGAATAATATTGGTTATTTCAAGATGATAAATATGAGTGTATGATTATTTTCATTTCAGGAAGTAGAAGAACAATACATAATTTCAATGTGTACGTTAAGCTTTATCTCTTTTTTTTAGAAAAAACTTTGCCTTGTGTTGGTGATTGTACAGCGAAATCCTTCGCAGTTATGAACTTTTAAATCCATTTCGTATTAAATATAAATATATAAATATAAAAATGGCGCACGCTTTATAATTTTCTATCAATTAAAAATAATGCCGTTCGAAATCGGCTATAAACTGCAGGTTCCCAATATCTTGAACAGCCATCGTGACCAAGAAGCATTAGTTCATTTATGGATAAAACCATTCTTAGCTTATATGCTTAGCATTGAAAGAGGGAGAGAGATGACAAAAATACACCAACATTGTCTAGATACGTCGAGGGAAGAAGACCACGGACTCTCAGCACAGGTAATACTCACTTGGTAGGAGTTGATAACCTTAAATACTTGGGTGTGTTGATAAGCTATGACAACAGCGCAAGAGACTACAGACAAGATCGGATTGTATCTGCTGATATAACCTATAACGCGCACAACGAGGTCAAAATTTCCATCGAGTGCATGCAAACCAACAATTTCTATGTTCATCATCCAATAGTCGCAAATGGAGCAGAAGTTACGAACATGATGGCAGCAGATGAAGAATTAAGAAACTTTGAAAGAAAAATACTGCAAAGATCGTTTGGGCCAAAGATAACTGAGCGCGCTGAGTACATTCCCAAGGAACAATGACGAATTGTTGAGCTTAAACCATGGCGAAGATGTAGTCAAATTCTTTAAATTCCAGAGGCTACATTTGTTCTACAGATGGACCACAACTGAGCACAAATACTTGCTTCCAGATGAAGCAGGGGTCCACCGCCTAATTGACAATATTGACGATGACCGAGGCGAATGGAGAAGAATTATTGAGAAAGCCAAAACCCACCCCCATGCTTGGATAAATAATCCAAAAATTTATAAATTTAATTTTAAGGTTTTAGCTTCCAAATAGAAATATTTTATAAGTAATAAAAAAAAAACAAAGTTATAGGGCTTAACTTGAATTATTCTATATATTTTTTTAAATTATTTCCCTTGACTATGGTCACCGCTCCAACGGTAGAGCATAGGATGACTTTCCTAGGTAAATAACGTCTATTTTCTAACCACCATATCAACCCGGCTAGGCTAATGCACCAGTGCTGCTGTGTGGAATCGAACCGCGGATCTTTTGATTTAGAGCCGAGTACGCTACCACTCACGCTGCCAGTGCACACTCATTCCATTTTATTGTGTTATATTTTTTTTATTTTTTAATTATTTTTTTTTGTTCAACATTTTATTTACAATCTGTCTGGCAATAGCTAAATTGGTAGATTTTTTTTATTAATTTTTTTTTTTATTATTGTTAAGTTCTTGCAGGACAATTATGTGTTATTTATTAAAATTCATTTTCTAAAATATGGATCATATAAAAAAGATGGAAAAAGCAGTCTAGAATCTTTATAAATTAAAGTAATAACTCAAAACTCACGTTTCTAACATATTTGAGTAAAATAACAAAAAAAAAAAAACTATAATTAAAAATACAAAATAGTAGATTCTGCTCTCTTTTTTTGTTACACGTTTTTATTGGTTTTATTTTGTTTAATATTTTTATTTTTGTTCCATATATATTTTTTTTTATTTTACACAGTTATAGATTATTTATAAATTTAAAGCATTACAATGTCAATTTTTTACCACCAAATGTGCTGTTTGTCAGTAGGAAAAAATATTGAAAAATTAAATACTTTATGTCTCAATTATCACCAATTCTGGTTGATAGCATTTTATTTGTTTTATTTCGATTTATTTATTTTAAATATAAACAATTATAGACAAGTTAGTACTTAATTTAGTGAATTTTCGTTTAGTGCTTACCTTCCAAATAAGTTAATTCATTTTCTTATTTACTGTTCTTTAAATTATTTTTATTTTGTTCAAATTCAAAAGACTAGCAGTCTGAATTCTTTTTTAATTTAATTAGCATATTTGTGAAAAAAAATTGTATCTTAGTTGAAAAGCTGCATAAAGTTTAATTTTTATAATAATTTGTTAAATTATGTATAAAAATGATTAGCATTGAATGGAATTTAAATTTTTCATGTATTTGGGCATTAAAAAAATACAATAAAATATTATTTATGACTCATTATAATGCACCTTTATTTGTTAGATATATTTTCTTGTCTTAATTTGTTTAATTTTTTTTTATTAAATTATTCAAATATAAATTTATTTGTTAAAAAATATTCAACTGAAACGAAGCGCTAAGCCGAGAAGCGGGCGAATAACTCACGCGACGACTGTAAAAACCAGCATAAGGTTCATACCAGCGCCTCATGCTGTTTATAATGGGTCGCAGCATATAAAAGCTTAAAGCAGCTTTAAATATACAATAGAGTTAAATTTCTCTGAGTGAAATTATTAAAATATTTAAAAATACTTTGGTCAGCGAACAAATTAGAGCAGTTTGACGGCAAACATTTTGCTCATTAATTGAACACAGCAAAGTTTCACACCAAAAATGTGTCTTGGCTATTATTGATGTTTTGCGCAACTTTTTTCAACCGGTTCTATGGTGTAATGGTTAGCACTCTGGACTTTGAATCCAGCGATCCGAGTTCAAATCTCGGTAGAACCTGAACAAGTCAATTTTTTTTTTATTTTTTGTTTATTCATTATTAAATATATATTTTTTATTTTTTTAATTTCTAAATTTGCTTTTACTTATTATTTAAGGGCATTGCATTAGCGATGTCGGTTTTCATTTGTTAAAGGAAAACACAGAATTAAATAATATATAATGGCATTTTACTGATTTAATATATTGAAAATGCTAAATTTAATGTTCACATACAAATTGAGATAAATATTTATTAATTTATTTTAGCAGTTTTTCGCTAATTTCAAGTCATTTTGCTAATTAAGCTAATCACAAAAAAATAAAAATAAAAAGTATTTCACGTGCCAACAATTTTCAGTGTATTGCAGTGTTACGTGTGTATGTGCGTCATCTCAATTCACCACACTCAACGTTATGTGGTGAAATGCGCTAAAAATAGAAACAAATGTAACCCACCACCAATGTCAAAATGCTCTTGTCTACAGTACGCTACGCGGTTGACAACCGGTTCTATGGTGTAATGGTTAGCACTCTGGACTTTGAATCCAGCGATCCGAGTTCAAATCTCGGTAGAACCTGAGCGAAGTCAATTTTTTTATTTTTTTTTATTTTTAATAAAATTAATTTTGCATAGAATTATTTTTTGTACTTTTAAACAATAAACAGCCATTGTGAAAATAATTATATTAACTCGATACTGGGCAGCGGTGTAGAACCGACACCAACTATTTTGCTGCAACTTCTTGATAATTCTGTTGAACTGGTCTGCTTTGAACAGCACTACCAGGCGGAATCATTAATGGGGAACCTCATTGAATACAACGATTGCATTTGAACCGTGCATTCCGCGAAAGACGACCAGAAACCAGAAAATGAAAACGCTGCGACCCCATATGGGTGAATGACTGAACTTGAAAGCACTGAATTACAGGTCTTACCTCAAATGCTCCTCTCGACTACTGCCTTTGCATAAGGTTTATTTTTGGGGGTCCCCCGTTTATGTTTTTTAAAAAAATTGCAAGAAAGAACTAATTTTTTGCATATGCTTTTGATAAACTACCAGAAAAAGTATTCGCATTTGAATTTTAATTGTGAGATTGTGAGAATGCAATTATTGCGGCAAGTAGTTCGGTAAATTTGTGGTAGATAGGCAAACATTTTTCATACCAAACTTTATATTTGTTCAATTAAAGATTTATACAAAATTAAAATAAGATTAAAATTCCAATCTTAGAGGGATGGGAAAGACATATCGCTTTCGACAAGTAGTACTTCAAATGATGTATTTTTTGTTTTTACAGATTTTAATGAAAATCACAGTTTTTTGAACACAAACAACGAACCGAGAATTGTAAAGCTTCAAGAAGAATTTTAATATATTATACGACGATTGGCATCGTATAAAAATGTTAAATCCAAAAAGGCGAAAGTTTATGTTAGGATTGTATGATTGAGGGTTGGCAAGTGCAAAAAAATTAGTTACCGTTTTAATACCTTGTTTTACTACAAACTAAATACACGAAATAATTTAATAAACTCTCTTGAGAATACTTCAATATTAAAAGCTCAAAATTGTAATAATATCCTCCAGACTAAATTGACGACAGAACGAATTCTTTGGAAAAAATGAAATGAGATTTCATAATTGGTTTCGTATATTTGTCATCAGAGCCATGGAAAAATCAACCTCCCTACGAATCGTGGAAAACACACAACGGCACTATGGAAACCACTCCTACTAATGCGCTGCAGGCAATAATCAGAGTTCAACCCCTGGATATACAAGCCAAAATGGTAGCGCAGAAGACAGCACAACGTCTTGGCGCAGCAGGGAACCTGATACTGAGCAACTACGGGTACGGTAAAATCGGAGGCGTTACCAAGCATAGGTTGGACTACATAACGTCAGTCAACAATTTCAACAGAACGCCCACACTAAGGGAATCAGAAGATTGGAAAATTGGCAGAGCTAAAATCTTCACGGACGGATCCAAAATGAATGCAGAAGTGGGAGCATCGGTACTCTGCATAAACCCACCTACAGAGGCGTCTTTTAGGTAACCAGAGCACTGCAGCATTTTTCAGGCAGAAGTTTTCACAATAAACAAAGCCGCAGAACTTGCGCTCAAAATGCACCAACCCCAAGTCAACGTCGTTGTCCACAGTCAGGCGGCAATCAAATGTGTACTGGCAGGCAGGATCTCACTAGATGCGCTAAGCATCCGCAAGAGGGTGCGCATATTTTGGGTTCTTAGCCACCAGGGCATTGACGGTAATGAAATGGAAGACAGGTTAGCTAAGGAAGGTGGCGAATCGACAGGAACGTAGGCACAACCTACACCAAATCGGAAGTAAGCGCTGCAGCCGCTTTCGACAGATGGTGACACAACACGACGAACTGCCAAACCGCCCGCATCATGTGCGGGAAAACCGACCCGAAACTAACCAAGCACATCTTGCAACTTGCTAGGAAAGACTGCAGGCTTATGCTGGGCTTACTAACGGGTCGCTGCCTGACTTCAGTCCATGCAAGCAGGCAGCGTACGGAACCTGGAGCCAAAGAAACCCTGGAACACCTTCTATGCAACTGCACTGCCCTCTGTACTTCGAGAGCTAGATTTCTAGGGAGACCAACGGGTTGACTCGCTTGCAGAAGCAGCTCGAAGGCCACCCCAGAGACTGTCAGCTTTCGCGAAACACACGCGTATATTGAACTACTAACGTATCCATGACCATGACTCACGGCCGACTGATCTATGTGGAGTTTTTACTATGTAGAATCGTATAACCTTTCCTGCAGAGCTTACCATTTCCTACTTATATTGGTTCAATAATTTTAGCCGCACTTATTTCACCCTACCCGAGCCCTACGACCTTACTTACCTAAAAACCGCCATTAAAAAGCGGACCAGCTTTAAACCTTAAAAAACGGAATATATCTCGCTACATTTACTTTGACAGCTGCCAAACTTGTTTTCGCTTTTATCCTGTCTAAACTTGTCCTGTAGTTGGTGTTTGATTATATACTCGACGGAATCAGCGATGCGCATAAAATAAACGCCACGAGACGAATGTCATTTAATTTTACGTTTACCATTTAGTTTTTTTTTCTGTTTGGTTTTTTTGTTTTGGTCTTCTCACTAACCCCGGCTAAGGGTTAACCAAGTTGGCCAAAATGTTTTCACATTTTTCTCTTTGTTGCTGCAGCAGCATCATCTGGGGCTTATCGGCTCAGCGCTTGTCTGCAGTGTCAACTTGACAGGCACTTGGACTGCTTTAGTGTTGGTCAACCAACCAATTGGCCAGCTTTAATTTCGGTTAACAAATCTAATTAATTAAGCACTGACACTGAGCAACACTCAGGACATGAGAAGTTCAAAGCCAGTGTTGCTGCATTGCTTACTTAATCTAATTTATATCGATTATTGATTATTAGCTGAAGCCCGAAATGGCAACGCATGTCTAGCATTAAGATGGCTCTGAGTTTGGGAGTAAGGCGGGGCGCTATCAATGGTTTCGGTTTGTTGTGGGTGTCTGAACTTTGATTCTTGTGCGGGTTCTGTTTTGCTGAACTTGTGTGGCCAAAGGTCACACGCACGAAATGTGTTCCAGGCAATGGGATTTTGATGAGACTGGGCATGAAAAGTAGAGAAGGTCGTTTGTGTCGTCTGTTTGGTAGGGAGAGCACAATTTTCGGGTAGATTGTTAAAGCTAAAGTTTCTAATGACAAATGCGATGTCGAATAAGTTGAATTTTTGAAATGAGTTAAAGGCTGATAATCGAATTGTCGTTGGTATAGCTGCGAGGGTCACTTTTGGAAGTATTGGAAAGCGGAAACCGTCTTGTTGCTATATCCACACTATTGTCATTGCTGAAGAGTAGTGCCATACTTAACTTGTGCAAAACATTAGTGTGATAGGCATATTCGAAAGTATCGCTTTCGATGTTATAATTTCTGAAAAGTATGATACATTTTTTTAATATCTACTAATTTCGTAGGAAAGCCAGAGTAGTAGATGTGTGGCGATCCAGCGAACTCTCGCTAAAAACCAGTGCTTCTGTATGGTTTTGGTACATGGATGACGACTAATTCAATCTGCAGATAACTGCAACTCTTTCCAAACAAATGTCTACGGATCGCTTGTCGCATTTTTGGGCCCAACTCTATTACAAACGAAAACTTGCTGATACTCTCTAGAAGTGCTTCGATCAACATCGAAATTAAAAGTAGATAATTGAGCTGAATTGGACACACCCTCAGGAAGTTAAATGATGACATTGCCAAGATATCTTTATAGTAGAATTCGCAGGGTAACTGAGGACGCCCTCGACAGACCTGGGTGGGCACGTTGCTTGCAGAAAGTCAGGGGAGATCGTCCTGGAATGAAGTGTCGCCCAAGATAGAATGCGCTCGAAGCAGGCTGTATCCGCCCTATGATGCACATAGGAGCATCAAATTAACTTCGTAATTGTATTTCTTTGTCGTATTATTTTCTAGTAAAATTTTAACAAAATAAGAAAAAATTTGGTAGTAAAGTTGGAATGTATGTCCGTTCTCAAAAGTTGAAAAAACATGTTTATATTTGAGTTTTACCAAGTTCTTATGTTCTTTACCAGTTTGACTGCAAAAAGGAGCCTGACAGTCCCCCAAGACCTTTAGTTTATTGTAACGTCGAAAAGCGATTGAGTCCTACCTATTCGATGTCTGATTGTTTGATCATCTTTATCTCGAACACCACAAGGTCTAAAGTCTCTAAACTATACCAACTTTTGATTGCATTATGTCAATATTTTTCCTTGTTCTGCGCAGTTGAGTTTTCACGTTTATTGCTAACATCTTGATTTGGAACTAAGCTGAGTTATTGGCTGACTCCTACTTGCGCCTACTTGTACCAAAAATGAACAATATACAATTTTCACCTCATCTTATCGATAAAGTGCTATAAACTTTAACTTGTAAGCTGATTCCCAGGACTTCAATTAATTAATCTATATTTAAATTAAAGCGATGCAAGCCCCCAATTCATAAGAATTACGATGTTGTCTCACAAACCCCAGAACTTGGGAGATAGGAACTCAACCCAAGTACTTTCGGTAATTTGCGGCTTGCGGCGCGGTTCGTGTTCGATTGACACTTATCGAACTTTTCGGCATGGCTTTCGTTATATGCCTAAACAAACATATCTTCAAAAATGAGTAATTGGTTTTGAATTTATTAAAAAGATTTTGGTATCTAGAATTGTAAGATAATTTGATCTTCAGACACTTTGAAGGCGCTATTGAGCACCATAAAAGCTTTTCGGAATCTCAGATTATATAAAAAAAGGAGTTGGTTATCATATTTAGTTTTACGTGTCAGTTGACTTAAAAGTCAGAGGCTAGTTTTCTAAGATTTCTAAATTATGGACTTGAAATAGCTTTCGATGGGGCAAATCATTAAAATGTGAAACATAAAAGAAGATAAGAGCAGACAGATGTATCTGTTAGCCTGTTTTCTTGTCTAAATCTAAATATTAAAAACTAAGGATTCCAAGTTCTTTATATTTCAAGCTACACAATATTATTTTCATTTCAAAATTGTTCGTATTAGTAAAATTAAATGTGGTTAAAGTTAAACGCTTATCTGGGCCAAAAAGTTCAAGTACCACACAAAAAAAAAAAATGTTATAAGAAAATGTGTTTTTTGTTCAAAAAGTAATCCATGCAGAAAATGGGTTATTCAATACGATCGGCACACAAGCAAAACTGAAAACAAAACTCAATTTTAACTACACCGAAAACTTTTTTTGTCGTTTTAGGTTTTTATGAACCCAATGCAAGCAATTCTCTTCCGCAATAATTTTTGCGTCGAAATAGTTTTTAAATATGTTTTAAAGATTCTTTTTGAAAATCTTTCTCTAGTTTCGGTTTCGCCGTGTAAAGAGTCAATAAATCACAAGAAATAACGAAAGTTTTGGCTGTAAAATGAGTTGTATTCTGTGCGAAACTTTTTTAAACAAAATCTTACGTGGATTTTGTCATAACTTTTCTCAGTTGTATGACAAAAAAAGCTGTAAATTTTCTAAAAATTATAGAAAACGATTTCAGAACTTGTATCTTTAAGAAATCACTACAGCAATTTTGAGCCACCTCAAAGGCTGGATTTAAGAGTCACAAATCTTTAGTAAAACAAGAAGCAAGTACTGTTAATTTGTATTTATTCGAACAAATTCTCAATTCCTTTATATTTTCACTAAGTACAAAATACATTTTAAGCTTCTAAGATGTTATATACGACAGAGATTGCACAATTATTATTGTTGTGGCTAAATTACTCTTTATGATGCCTTTCGTTTGCCGCAACGCTTTTAGATAAGTTTTTTTTTTTTGCAATATTCTTTATTGGAACATATTATGCATTGATACGATTGGAAGCATAACGTGTAGACACATACGGTTCCCGAAAAGAACACACAGTTTTCACTGGCGTAAGTTACCTGGTGCGACCAGTAACTCGCCGCGAAATGTCCAAAAAACGGGATACATTGTACATCATACGGCAAGTAAGCCAGAACATCCAAGTCAGGTAGTTAAAAGGCGATACGTTCACAGTCATTCTTCGAAAAATCCTCATAGCCAGTGTAAGTCTATGCATTAAACCGGGTGGGGTCATTCGCTCATTTCTTTCTCGACGATGTTGTGCTCGTAACTGTGCATCTCTTAGTAATAGCCAGTCCTGCATTAATCGATTCCGATTTAACCAACGAGTTCTCGCAAGCGTGTCACCACAGGGTTGTTCCTCGACTACTTCGCCGCCTATCGAAGGCAAGTGGAAACGACGAGCACCGGATAGTTCACTACGCAATGGCGGATTTGCATTTGCATTACTTCTAGGCAGTGGAGGACGAGGACGAGGATGGGGAGCATCAATATTGGGTGTTGGATTGCGCGCATTGATATGCTCCAATAAACGTTCAACGCGACGCGTTTGCTCAACACGGTTTCGACGGTGACGGCTATAACGATTAATATGTGGCAAATTATGCGGCATATTACGACGTGTTCGTAAAACATCCATCACGAAATCGGTTTCGTACGTTAATTGCAATGTTTACAACCTTATTTTAATATTCACTCAAATTTAGAAATACAATATCTTTGGAATCGACGGAATGGAATTTTATAAAAAGTGATACCAATTTTTTAAGTTTATACGTTAAAAGCAAAACGTCTGTGATTATAATAAATTAATGAATATGAGAAATCTATATTGTCGGTTGTTTGACACATTTTATCTCAGCTCCTACGTTTTATTAATGCTACGAAAAGCATATAAGTTGAAAGTATATTTGTTATCTTTTTGGCTATTGGGGCAATTATTTTTAGCTTATACCGTTGTATACCGATTTTAATCTCTGGAGATAATTTTGTGAATTATCCGACTAGAATGTTCACGTGCATTTCTTTCTGCCCGATAAATATATTATATATGACGATTGCTTTCCGAAATCTGATATTTTTTTAGAATTGTTTGTAGCAATACCATTGGTAGGCTTGGAAATAATCTAAGATTAGATATCAATCCAGAGATAATTATTATATTAAAGCAGCTGATGGTATTTCTCTGCAGATTTTATTTACAAAAAGGCCGCTCAAAATGCTCAGGGTGGACAAACAAAATATTTTTTGTGAATATTTAAATTTAAAAGCCACAATATGAAATATTTCCGTCCACTTTATAAAAGGGTGTTTAGATAGATTTATTAAGGTTCCCCAATTCGGACCCCCCCCCCCATATAAAGAAGTCCCATATCTGAACCTTTAAAATTGTGAGAGAGAGAATAAACAAACTTTTTCGAAAGAAACTTGTAGCTAGCCGAGAATACATTAATTATAGTTTTTTAATATCGGAGACCACCATTAGCTCTTTCGGTAGGAAAACTTTCCCAAACCCTTCCATGATATAGACAAGGTGACTCTATCGTGCGAACTCTTCAATTTGATAATGAAAGGCGCATTGCAGAATGACTGGTTTAATTCTTTAACTCCATTTGACAAAAATTTTCAGCTCCTTACATGTGCCGTTGGTATTGATATCATTGTTATCTCTGCATTGTGCGCGTTCGAAAAGGAGTCAGCGAGAGTGGGTCTCTCTGTGGTTACAGAGGCCAAGACAAAGTAAGTGCTATCCACATACAGGGATGCACGGCGCCTTAGCTTCCATGTTGTAGTGGGCGGCCATAGTTTTCAAATCGTCGGGTATTGTTTAGGATTCAGTTAAGAACTTAATTGAATTAACGTCGGGATTTCAATTTCTATTTTGTGAGCCGATAATACCAAGTCAAATATCAGCCTGAATCGGGTGAATCGAGAATCGCCGTTGTCAATAGATATAACTATGGACTTACCTCTTTCGATCGTCACAGCTAACTCTCTAAAAGACGCTCATTCTGCCCGTACTCCTATAAGGCGAAGAATCATGGGTTGTGTGGCAGACGGATGCTGCGCTTGGAATGTTCAAGAGAAAATTTTTCGACAAACTCTTCGAAACTCTTCCTTTTGTATTAGTGATGACTCGCATAATAAAACCAAGTCAAATATCAGCCTGAATGGGATGAATCGAGAATCGCCGTTGTCAATAGATATAACTATGGACTTAATAAGCAGATGTGTAGCATATACCTCTTTCGATCGTCACAGCTAACCCTCTAAAAGACGCTCATTCTGCCCGTACTCCTATATGGCGAAGAATCATGGGTTGTGTGGCAGACGGATGCTACTGCGCTTGGAATGTTCAAGAGAAAATTTTTCGACAAACTCTTCGAAACTCTTCCTTTCGTATTAGTGATGACTCGCATCCGAATGAACCGTGCACTTAATGAGCTTTACGACTATGTAGATGCGTGGTACGGCACAATGCCTGCACTGACTCGGCTATATCGTGCGTAAGAATGAAGAAAGACGAAGATGGTGTTCCATGCTTAAGGCAAAGAAGAAAGTCAAAGTCGACGATAAGACTCAGATGGAAAGACCAAGTGGGGGAGCTTGACTCTTTAAGTCACAAACTAGAGAAGGCGTGCACAATGCAGTAGTGGCTGGCGAAAGTTTATGAGTTCAACTGTAACACAATAACGAATTGTAATGATTACGGCAGTAATGACCGACAGTACCCCAGAGGAGGGTATCTCACATGGATCAGAGTACTCTTAAGTGGAACCGGAGTTTGTCGGCTGTGTGTCGTGCTCATGGATGTTAGTCATCCACTATGCGCGTGCATGGCCAAGTAAAGTAAATTAAAAATAATTTACCGGGGATATATGATACGGCTATCATAGGGGTGTTTTGCAAGGCCTCAACAAGAATAAAAATTTTTGGATGCATAAAGCGGTTTTTTATAAAGATATTCCAACCAAATGCTGCGGCCCATAGTTTATTGGAGTTCCGGAACTCCATGTCAAATTTGATGAAAAGCAGTTAACTATATCATTTTGACACAAAGCGTGTATTGGGTTTGTTTTGCAGTTATTGTGAGCCAATTCCCAGATAAAAAGTGATTAGGTTTTGCAGTATATTGTCAAAATCGGTTGCTTTTTTATATATTTCTATAGGGGAAAAAAATCGTTCACAAATTAGTGAATTGCAAAACATTAAACCTAAAGGGCATTCCAAAGTCGTCTGATTCCGACTTTTACGCCATTTTGTGTTCATAAAACAAAAATGAATTGTCTTCATCAATGACACTTGATAACAAACTAATTTGGTTTCTTATACTCAATCCTGGCTGAAATAATCCATGTATATTGGCAAAGGATTCTATTTTTTTTTTTTCAGAATCCTTTAGTGAAATGATGGCAATAACAAAAGTTTCATATTCACTTTGCATAAAGAACGCATTAAACTGCAGTAACTGTCCAACTGCTCTATATATACCGAAATGGTAACTGATTTTATGTACAAACTCTACATATGTACGAGGTACAGACATATATATATATACACTCCACATGCCGTCGGGTTGTCAACTTTGTTGCAGAAAACATATCAATTTTTTGTTGTTTTTAAAATTGATAAATCGATGCGATGTTCTTTATGAAGCGAATCCAAACAAATTTAACTGACGATGGAGAAAACAAAAGGAAGATACCACAATTGAAAGAGTTCCAAACAAAAGTCAATACTATTGTAAAAACAAAAATAATGCTAGATATTTTCATTTGAATTTCTATTTTTGGAGATCATAACAAATGGGAACGCAAGTTTATGAATAAACATTTGTATGATTTTTCATGCAAATAAATAGTTGTATGCTTTTGCTGAAATTGGACGATTTCAGCATCGATATGAGTTCTTTTTTTCTTCAATTTAAGGAATTTACTATAAAAGATGAATAGAGAAAGAAAATAGCATACCATGCCTTGCGATAAGGACTTGATACCCCAACAGCTATATCTAATTTTCCAAAAAAATTGTAAATTCTATAAATACAAGAAATTTGGGGAGTTATCTATATTGAAGCCTAAAGATGTGGAAGGGTTATTTTGCACTTCGAAACTACTTCTTGCAACACATAGGTTAGGTTAGGCTGGCAGGCCCCCAGGTGATGGATCCTCACAAAGGTCAGAGTGATCCTTAGTGTAACCGGAGTTTATCGGCGGTGAGCCGAGGTCATCGATAAGTTAGTCCTCTACTATGCGATAAAGACAAAGTTCTATTATGAACTGGTAGAATCAGGCGGAAACATTAATGGGAAATGTGGTTGAATACAATTTATGTTCGGATTGCCTGAAAGTTGGCTAGAAACGGCTTAAAGGCATGAAGATTTAAGATGATGACTAATAAATACAAGAGGTTTATGTGGAGATTTCGGGTCTTTTGATGAAATCAATATATATGAACTCATGTTTTTAATATGTTTTTTGAAAATGATCAGAAAGATGGAAAAAAGTAATTGCTTTCGCTTACTTCAAGTTTTTTATTCATTTATTTCAAAGCCAATTTGAGCACAAAGATGGACTATTATATAAGCAAACTTTTTTTGGAAAAACTATTTCCTCTATAATGTTTGTTTTTTGTGTTATGTTTTTTGATTTGTTTTTTTCAAAGGTGCAATATTTGATACCTAAAGTTCTTAGGAAAATATTATTTCAAGTAACATTTGTTATTCCGATTTCTTCAAGTTAGCTTATTAAAACTTTCAAATTGTGGAATGAACTAGTTCACTGAAACAACTGATTTTTGGTAAACCTATTTCAACGCGTTGCCAACTATTTCTATCTTATTTTTCCTTCTTACTCTTTTCTTTATATAAGAAATCTTTTGTACTTTTATATACTGTATTTTTCTTCTCGTCAATAGTTTGAGAGATACATGTAATTAGTTCATGAATTAGTTATGCAACTTTCATTTCAAAATTTTTGAAAGGTTGCGGTTTTGCAAACCATATCTTTGATTTTGCTGATTTCCATGTACATTTGAGTGTTTGGTATTCAGGAAATAATCCCTGTTTGGCATAAAAGAGAACTACAAATTGTGCCAGTGCAACCTTAACACAAAGATCTTCCAAAGTTCAGTGTGGACATTGCGAGTTTGTTCTATACAAAAAAGTTATTTATTTTTTTTTAACTTTCTTACAGGAATTTCCAATAAGCATCAGTTTTTCAACACAGCCGAGCTGATCTGATATCTGAACCAGCTGTTTCATTAAGGAACTGATGGAAAAGTTCATATGAGGCAGTTCTTTGATTCTTTCTTTAAAATATTTTATTGGTTGTTATATTCTAAGCTAGTTCCTAGTTTTGTGTTAGTTAAAGGACCATTTTTTTTGGTTAGTTGATTAACTCTGCCGCTGGAGTTTCTGAGCTAGATGATACTCTTTGTATTCATTACTTAGTGTTTGTGTTATTACGAACTAGTTGAAGCCAAAATATTTGGAGGGTGGCTTTCACTTCGAAACTGCTTCTTAAGAGACATAATAAAGGGAACCATGTACCGGTTCATATTTGGAAAAAATGCGCATATACTGCGAAAAACCAAGGAAAAACAGTGCTCTGCTTAGCCTGATGAATCCGTTGTATGTGATCAGACTTGGTTGTTCTGCTTTGCTATGAGCTGGTAAAATCAGGCTAAAATATTAATGGAGAATATTATTGAGTACAACTAATCCTAATGTAGCCTGAAAGATGGCCAAAAACTGATAAGAACATTTTACAAGATATTAAAGATCTGTACTATGTGACGGTAAGGTTCAAAAATTTTCTGGATTTTCTGTATATTATATTTATAAGGCTGTGTAAATTTTAGTAGAAATTTCACGTCAGCTCTTTTGAGTCAGTTTATCATTGCTTCTTGTCAGAATTCCAATTGAATATTTGGTTCTATTACTAACTGCTATAATACTAATTAAGAAACTTCATATATGTGTTTTGCACATACGTACTTTTGAGTCAGATATTGAACTTGTTCTTTTTTTTTAGAGGCAAAGCTTAATTGCGCTTAGGCACTCTAGAGTTCTAGTTAGTTCGTCAACATTTTATAAAATTTTTTTGATGCTTAAATTTGCAACTTGTTCTTTAAAACATGCTGCACTATCTCTCCGCTTTTCCTTAAATATTGCATGCCAATTTTGCTGCATGAACTTCACGCAAGTTCTTTTGAGTCAGTTTGCCAATTCTTTTTCTCTCGGTTTCTGTGAAATATTTTAACATTTTTTGTCACATACGTGACTCTGGTTGTAAGCCAACTGTACCAACTGTACCATACAACCCAACTCAATTTTCGATACTGCCAAAAACAATGACAACGAGTTTGCGTCCATTCCAAAAACTGTCATATCTTTGCAAATTGCTGGCCTCTTATATGCACATATCGCATAAAATATGTTTATCAAATAAAATGTTTGAAATTGTAGCTTAAGTAGTCAGCTATCGCAACACATCCTTAGTATATGTTATACATATAGCTAGCTATATAGATTCATCAATCTACTTATGCCCATTTCCTATGCATACACATCAATAGTCATATATAGAAGAACTATATATGTCGGCCCCAATTTGTCAGCGGCTTTGGTTGGTATGCTACAAAAATGACGCCACTTTGGCTGCGTTTTCTGGTAAATAAAATAAAATTAATTAACTAAGTTTGAGATTAACTCTCATCTTGACAAATTTCAGATGTCAGTGATGAAATTTTTTTTTTGAACCAAGCATTTCGGCTTAAAATTGTTTGCTTTTTGTTTAGCCCCCAAAATCGCATTATAGTTATTTTTGGGAAACGCTAATGAATGTTACTTTTTTTTATATTGAGCCACTAAAGCTTAAGACAAAAACAAAAAAATGGAGCCACGCAGGCTCATAATTTTTTGGAGGTCATTGGCCAAAAGCCTAAACAACGTTTACAGGCACACTAAGCCGCTGCAAAGCCGTCAAAAGCTCTGCCCACAAAATAATAATCAATATTTGCCGTGCAAGGAGCTACGGCTGATGGAGGAGTGAACCGGAAGGGTAGACAAAGTAAAGACCTAAATCGTTTCACTTGCGTGTTTGACATGTCACTCGACGCCTTGACAAACACACAAGCAGCATTGCTCGTTGTCCTAGTCCTCAAACAGGAAGCACATTTAGCATTAGACAGCTCTCCCTAGACTCGCACTTTAATATGGGCTTTTTATGACCCCCGAAGAAGGTCACTTTCACTGCGTCTACTACGGGTTTATCTTATATTTTTGTACGTATGCGGCATTGGAATTGCCTTTGATTGAGTAAAACTTGGGTTTTCTTTGGGTTTGGTGACTTTTACTTAAGGCTTGACAGGGCGGAATACAACGCTTCATTGAAAACACTTTGAATTGGCTGTTTATATCGCATTTATGGTGGAGAATGTTTTGCTTATTTAGTGGTTTGTTTTGACTTAGCCAAAGTAAACTAACCGTAAAAATTATGTTCATCTTAAGCAAAAATTGAAGTATATAGGAAGTATTATAAATGTTTGTTGTGAAATGAATTTTGGGAAATATAATAAAAACTAAACCTATATTCGTTTTTCCAACTTGATTTTTAAATAAAAATTATAAACTCTTTATTTTTAAATTTATTACGAGGGTTGTCTTTTATATTTCGCGATTGGGCAACTCCAGTGTTGCAATCTGGCAATTGACAGCTCTATCGTAAGGTTTGGCAGTTTTGAGGTTACATGTACTCAGAACCATTTGACATATGAGCGCTCTTAAAAGAATAAGAGAACTTAAAAGATTTATCTCGGCCAAAAAATTGAATTAAATCGTCAACATTTTCCTGCGATTATTTTATACAACTTTCGACGTGTATTACCTCGACAACAATGCATGCATGAACTTAGGTCAATTTTTGGCGATTAAGCTCCATCCAGTACAAGTGTTTATCGATGGTATGCTGAATTCAATCGACGTCGTATTTCATTTCAAGACGAATTTCTTGAAGGTCGCCCAAAATCAGTAGTTTTTTCGAAAACCATTGATACTGTCCGCAAACTAATATTGCAAGATCGTCATACGACGTGTCGTGAGATTGAGAAATATAGACTTGACTTCTTTTTATGTCTTTCTCCGAATTTCGTGGAACTCGCCCAAAATTAGTTGTTGTTCCGGAAACCATTGATGCTGTTCGCAAACTAATATTGCAAGATCTTCATGTGACGTATTGGGAGATTGAGCCAACCTTAGGCATCAGGAACCTAAACATTTGTCTGTTAAAAAAATTTGTTCGCGTTGGATCCCACACAATTTGCCAATCCCAATCCAAAAAAAAAAATACTCAAAAAATATGAGCTCGAAAGGAAACAGCAGTCAACTGTAGGAGTGTTTCAAGAAGAGCCAAATCCAACAAAAGTTGATCGCGCATAAAACAGTTTCAAACAAATTGTCGCCTGTTTTTTCGGAAAAACTGGATAAATCACAACCGTACCACTAGAACAACGCGGAACAGTCAATTCTGAGTGGTACACAACCATTTGTTTGTTGTCAGTCGTCTCTCAGAAATCTGGAAAACTAACCGCCGAAGATGAATCACGCTTCAACACGACAATGGCAGGTCTAACACTTTGAATCAAACAACTAATTTTTGAGTACTCAAAACATCGATTTGATGAGTTCTCCGACATATAGTCCTGACCTGGCACCGAGTGACTTCTTTTCATTCCTGTACTTAAAAAATTAAATGAGAACTTAACGTTTTTCGACACCTGAAGAAGCGGTTGATGCGTTCCGAATGCACGTTTTGGAGATACCATTCCTGAATCAGAGTTGCAAAAGTGTTTTGACAATTGGTTCAAACGCATGCAAAAGTACATGGATGTTAAGGGGAAGTATTTTGAAAAACAAGAAAGCGATCTTCAATGATTAATATTTATTTTTGTTCTCTATGTATCTACTCTCGTATGTGTGAAATAAACATCATTTAAATGACCACCTAAGGCTTTCACGCAGACCTTGTTTTGAGACAGGTAATTTTCGATGAGTCTGCGTCACCACCAAGACGATATCTTGGCCCATAACTTCACGAATATTATCTTTTAAATGTTCAGAGCTTCAATATTTTCGGCCCAACGAGCATTACTATGGTGCTGCACAGGTCGCACAATATCTGCTACTTAGCCAGTTCGCTCGAATTTTTGCACATCTCGACCAACATCTTATCTCGGGAAATTATGTAAAATTATTTATACAAAATAATGACGAACGACTACGACCAAAATATTATTGGAAAAAATTCAAAAGTTTCAAATTTTGTTTAACAAATCGTAGGAAAACTAAATACATAAGCATAGCGATACTTTAAATAGTTGTGTATTATAAAATAGTTTCTAGCAAAACCTTCTGTAGAGAAACCTTAAAAAAGTCGGCCTTATAAAATCTTTATTTTATTATCTTAATGAAGTCAAAAAAAAAAAAAAAAATTCCGGGTGCAGAAACCAATAAATTATTCAACTTAAGCTTTAGCTTTTGTTCGATATCCTCTGAAACACTCTAATGGCATATCATGGGATAATAAGAATATAATTATGTTTTTTTTTGAAAATTTTTCAGACGAAAGTCACTCATTCATTTTTATCAGAAATACTTTATTATGAACTTTGAAAAAGGACTACATCCAGATAATTCTAGGATTTACTAATAAAAAAAAAATTTAAGCAAGTAGTTGACGTTCGCTATCGGTATCTCCGTATACAGACGCAATAGATATACTGTAGGCAAAAAATACCGGGAATTTATTTTTATTTCAAAAAATCTTTTTTTTTGTTCTAAATCTATTTCGTTCCCATTAAAATAGTCCGCGTCCGATGCAATATATTTATGCCAGCGTTTTTTCCAGTTTTCGAAACAGTCAGAAAAGTCTTTTTCAGGGATTGCCTTCAGTTGCTTCTTCGATTCCGAATGTATCTTCTCATTCGACTTGAAAAAAATCTATATTTTTTGATTGATTTTAAAGAAAACAATTCTACTTGCCATTTCCAATTTATATTGACAGCGGGAAAGGAGTTTTATCTTGTTCGTGTTTATTTTTATGAAACTAAATGCCTTTATTTTTGGTTAGTTTCCGTTTTTAAAACTTAAGAGCAAGTAACCGAAAATATATTTTTGTCAATAAAAATGTTTGTTTTCTCTTTTTAAAATGCAAATTATTAGTTCCATGCAGTTTTTGTATTTTCTTCTATCGACTTAGACGGATGGCAATGGAGGGAGCACTCTACCTATACATAAAGTAGCGCAGAAGCGACCTAGGAATATTATGATTTCACCACAAAAATACTTATTGGAGTATATTCAATCAACTCATTAAGCCTAAGACGTGATAATAAATTCTTAAAACATTCATTCATATGAGGGTTGCCTTTTATATTTCGGGATGAGAGAACAAAAACAAATATTAAGAACTATATACTTTTGCATGCGTTTGAACCAATTGTCGAAACACTTTTGCCACTCTGATTGGGATATCTTCAAAACTTGCATTCTGAATGCATCAACCGCTTCTTCAGGTGTCGAAAAACGTTAACAGTCCATATTAATTACAGGAATAAAAAGAAGTCATTCGGTGCCAAATCATTAGGGATGACTCATCAAATCGATGTTTTGAGTGCTCACAAATTAGTTGTTTGATCCAATGTGTCAGACCTCGCATTGTCGTCTTGAAGCGTGATTCATCTTCGGCGGTTAGTTTTCCAGATTTCTGGGAAGACAACTAACAACAAACAAATGGTTGCGTACCACTCAGAATTGACTGTTCTGCGTTGTTCTAGTGGTACGGTTGTGATTTATCCAGTTTTTCCGAAAAAACAGGCGACAATTTGTTTGAAACTGATTTATGCGCGATCAACTTTTGTTGGATTTGGCTCTTCTTGACTGCTGTTTCCTTTCGAGCTCATATTTTTTGAGTATTTTTTTCGATTAATCGACACGTGCCTTTTTTGAGGGATTGGCAAATTGTGTGGAATCCAACGCGAACAAAATTTTTTAACAGTCATATGTTTAGGTTCCTGATGCCTAAGTTTGGCTTAATCTCCCGATACGTCACATTAAGATCTTGCAATATAGTTTGCGCACAGCATCAATGGTTTCCGGAACAACAACTAATTTGGGCGACTTCCACAAATCAAATAAATAAAAATAAACTATATTCTCAATCTCACAAAAACATCTTCACTTCATTCCCCCCCCCTTCTCCTCCTTGTTATTGGCTCTTCTTGACTGCTGTTTCCTTCGAGCTCATATTTTTGAGTATTTTTTTCGATTAATCGACACGTGCCTTTTTTGAGGGCTTGGCAAATTGTGTGGAATCCAACGCGAACAAAATTTTTTAACAGTCATATGTTTAGGTTCCTGATGCCTAAGTTTGGCTTAATCTCCCGATACGTCACATTAAGATCTTGCAATATTAGTTTGCGCACAGCATCAATGGTTTCCGGAACAACAACTAATTTTGGGCGACTTCCACGAAATTCGGAGAATGAAATAAAAAGAAGTCAAGACTATATTTCTCAATCTCACAATAGGTTATATGACGATCTTGCAATTTTAGTTTGCGGACAGTATCAATGGTTTTCGAAAAAACTACTGATTTTGGGCGACCTTCAAGAAATTCGTCTTGAAATGAACTACGACGTCGATTGAATTCATCATACCATCGATAAACACTTATACTGGATGGGACTTTATCACTAAAAATTAACTTAAGTTCATCCATGCACTGTTGTCGAGGTAATCCACGTTGAAAGTTGTAAAATATTTAGTTCCATTTTTTGGCCGAGATAAATCTTTTAAGTTCTCTTATTCTTTTAAGAGCGCTCATATGACAAATGGTTCTGAGTAAATGTAACCTCAAAAATGCCAAACCTTACGATAGAACTATCAGTTGCCTGATTGCAACACTGGAGTTGCCCAATGCCGAAATATAAAAGAAACCCCCGAATTCCTGTCAATTAGGAAAAAAAAATATGTATACATTTTTATAATGACTGATGGCTGACTCATATTTCTCAAATATATGTACACGGCTATATATCATAAAATTAACATATAAATATCTTCCAACGTTTTCAGCTACCAGATTGTACACAATGAAATGGATACGATTTTTTTGTGGTCAACAAAAAGTTCGAATGCCACAAAAAGTTTCCCCTTATATGAGTCAATGCGGCCACTTGTTTGCCACCTCGACGACAATAAATATAAAATTTAATTTTAGCTCACACTTACGGGCCCCTAGAAATTTACATCTAAACTGGATTCGCTTAACATGAAAATTATCTTGTAGCTGTGGTGCTAGTTCTATTTTTTTTTTTTCGACCAAGGTATGCCGGTAACTTGTAGGCCAACATTTTCCATTTGCGTGGGCCAAGAATTTATTTTCATTTTGAATTATGAGCTAAAAATTGCCAACGAATGGAATTATAAAACAAAAAGAGCTTGTAAGCAGAAACGATAGCAGCCGAAGAGCTTGACATGCGTAGCTCCGATAAATATAATTTGTATTGCCTACTTTTTGGGGGTGTTTGCTGTGGGCCAAAAGGATACGAATGGTCGTTGGCTAAAACTTGAAAAAGTCCTTTAGCACGTGTGAACTGTTAAATGTTATATAGTTTTGTAAGTTTTTTTTTTTTCCTGAACTTACATATGTTTGGTCTTTTTGTGTCAACTTATGCGTTGGGTCAATGAACCCCAGCAAGCCCTTAATGAGTTGACCCTGTTAAGGACAGCGGCGTGATTTATGTGAGTGGCTGTGTGTGATTGGGTGTCTGGGTGTGGCCCTAAGACAAACATTCCCATGCCGAATGTTTAAACAATGCATTGACTTGGCCGATTAAAGCTTAAGCTAATCTGTAGCAATGTGTAAATAACAAGCACCAACATGTCGTATACTTAACGTGCGCATAGCATGCAGTTTATTTGCATTTTTATCTAATCCTGTTAACTTGGCCAAGCAGCCAGCAACTGGTGACACTACTGCTGCCATCCTTGTCAGGATTTTGTAAGGGCAAGTAATGACAGTTTGATGGGTGGTGGTAGTAGTTTTTTTTTTCTGTTGCAAAGAGGGAAGGCGGTATCAGTTGCGCATGCTGTGGAGCTTAAAGTCAGTTGGGCGTGGAAGCGGTCAAAAGGTGCAATGCTAGCGTGAAAATGCTCAAGGATTACGTCGCGCCAGTTTTCATGCCAGTAGTCACAAGGGCAAAAAACGACAAACAGTTGGGATATATAGTGGAAAACGTTTAACGTTGCACTAAGCGAAAATGTTGACACATGAATTGGCTTTGTGCCACAAGGCATGTTGGGGTTGCAGCAAGGAGCAGTAAGATAAGTTTGGAAATGAAATTGTGTACGAAGATAATAGGATGATTAGAAGTTATATAAAGCATACATAGTTACTTGATTATTGTCTGATGTTGCCTCAGAGATTTCGTACAAACAAAACTTTTGCTTTGAAATTATGAAATTTTTCGCAGACTTGCTATTTAGCTTTTATTTTGCTAGGGTTGCAATATGCTCTGAATTGTAATGCAAAGTCAGACTTGATACCTTCTGCAGTTTGCCTATGTCGGAATCTCTAATAAAAATATGTTTTTTTGTTAAGCGAATTAGATAGAAATGCAAATAAACTGCATGCTATGCGCATGTTAAGTATACGACATGTTGGTGCTTTTTAGTTACACATTGTACCTCGCTTTACGAGAAATCGCATTTGAGCGGATTTTAAAAATTTATTATTTTAAAAATTTATATCTACATTAATTTATTTTAACTTTGCTATAAATCTGGTAGGTATAGGCATTCTATTATTGGTAATGCTTCATGCTGCTGTGGTCTTACATGCTATTCTGTCACAATATTTTGACAAAATACAAAAAAGAGAGACTTTAGCATATCTTGGTCAGGGTATTTCTATTAGTAGATCAACACAGATCTATTGAATTCGTATTTCACAAAAAAAAAAACTATACTCGAAAAGTTCAGTTTCTGCAAGTGCCGCAGATTTCGATGGGTCATACTATATCGATGATAAAATATTTTAATCAAATCTCTGGAAAGTTAGTATAAACATCAGAAGCATAGGAACTGCTAAAATTTCTAGAAAGTGCTCTATTTATTGTTATTGGAAATTAAATATTGTGAAAAAATGCTCATTAATATTTAGATCAAACCGTTTTTGTATTCAAAACAATTTCAATTACAATTCAATTTGTTCTATATTTTGAGGCATTTAATTTTTCGAAGAACGGGATACGATTTGATAAAAATAGTGTTAAACTATTTATTTGAAAATGGAAAGCGGAGTTCATATTCTTAAAATGTCGACTCATATTGACTTATTTCCCTGAATTCGATCTGAATTTTTCAAACTAGTCTTTGCTGCAGCTTTTATAACACTCAGGACATTAACTTTTTTGTATTCTGTCATAATATCTTGACCAAACGTAAAAAAAGAATCCCTTTTTAAATGCAAAGGCAAAATATATTACTTGCTACTTTTTAAGGTCTATATATAAAAAGTCATTTAGAGATAATCGAAAAAGTAGGAAATCTTGGAAAAAATTAACAATGTTGGATTGTATGAAACACATTTGCATGTCGTATTACGAGATTGAATAGTCAACGCTGCATGCCTGTTGGAAATCTTTATGGCTTGATATATTTAATGGTGAGAGTTATCGCACACCTTTTGAGGATTGGTTTTCCCAGATAATTGAGTTGCGCCAAGAATTAGGTGGATAAGGCTTTGGCGATATAAATCAATCAGATTTTAATGAATTAATGCAAGATGAAAAATACAATGCAATGAAGACTAATTAAAATGTAATTAGATGGAGAAGACCTTGTCGACATAAATGAAGCAGATATTTATGAAATAAGACGAAGAATAAAATGCAGAATACTTAAAATGGTTAGAAATTGTGATGAAAATAGTGTTGGCTATGAAGTTGATTCTGAAATCGATAACAATAAACCCAATGTATGCAAAGCTAAATTTATTGAAAAGGGTTTTGTACGACTAAGAAAATATGGAAACAATTTTCAAGGACGAGATGTAAGTTTAGATCAAGGTCAACGAGATCTTAATGACATCATCTTCATTATGAAAATATCTAAAAAGATATGACTAATAAGAATAAGCAACGAAAGCTTATTTCACAATAATTTGCTAAGGCAAGATATCTTCAAATGACTTAAAACAATGGAACAATGAGAGAGGAGAATGAACTGAGATGATTTTATGCAGGATGAGTCAGATATTATGCAACTTCGTAAAAAATTGATGGACGCTAATAGCGATGAAGTTTGCTTAGAAATAGGAGTGAATCGCAATTATAGATAATTTTCCAAATTTTTGTTTACATAAATTATTTTTTTTTTAAAGTTCTACGCAGGTTACAAGTTTCACTGTAACGAATATTCATACCCTTTAGTGTTCCTTAAAATTTTCCAACCGCTCAAACTGTTAAAAAGGAATATTATTACCGGGAATCGATTATCGTGTAATAGTGCACTTTGAATTCCTTCCAACCGCTCAAACTGTTAAAAATGAAAAATTTTTTGAGTGTTATGCCTCGTTGGCATGAAGCAATTCGTCTCAAGAGTCTAGAATTGTGGCATGAAAACAGTTGGATTTTGCATCATAATAATGCACCGTCACAAAACGCGCTCGTACTTTGTTATCATTTTACCACAAATTCGACTCATATCGCTCCAAAACCGCCTTGTTTGTCTGTTTTGGCTCGGTGTGACTTCTGGCTATTCGCTTAGCCCAAAAAAAAAAAAACACTTCAATGTCATCGTTTTGGGTCGACTGAGGAGATACAAACGGAATCGAAGAATGAACTGATGGCGATCCCGAAAAAAGAAAAAGCGCTGGAATAAGTACATTGTGTCGGATGGGGACTAGTATCATAGTAGTATCTTACTATATTTTTCTGAAATAATTTGAGTTTTATTTTAGTTAATTAGTACGTCTGTTTCAACATTATTTTCTAATCAACAAGTTGTTGATATACTCATTTTATTGCAGCGTATTGGTGCAAATTCGTCTCATTAAATTTAATCCTTTTAAGTAGTTGAGCATTTACAGTGTATTATAAAGCAATTGCGCCAGTGCGCAGAAATTCAAATCAAATATTTGTGCTAAGGCTCAACTGGGCTGCCAGTTGCTTGCTTGGGGATTGTGCCGACAATATCCTTAGATTGGTTTGTGCAAAACGCGTCAGGAACGTGGGCCCAAGAAATTGGCACAACATGAAGACATGACAAGCAAACAGGATGTGCGACCCAACCCCAACGTCTACCCTCCATATAGATAGAGCTCACGCCAGCTGGCTAAATGAAAGACATGCACTGGCAATGGCAAACAGGATCAACAGGAATTTGCATTTTATGGCGTCTCTTAACGCGCAAAAGGGGTTTTACCAGCAAAAAGGATATGCACAAGCTGTAATTGTTTAAATTAAGTTGAAAAACTGCAAAATGCAATTAAAGCGAATAGCACAGAGGAACAGAGATCAAGAGCAAAAGCTACCAAGAGCGAAGTAGAGCCGCAAATTATGTGCGTCATTTGATACCAAGCATCATGCACATCCTGCCTTGTCCTTGTCTGTAGCCATTTTTCGCCACTCTCGCGTGGCAATTAAAATGTCAAAATTGCAGTGGCGCAAAATGCAACAATAAAAACAAACAACTTAAAAACTACCAAAACCAACAATAAGAACAATAACAACAGACAGCCAGGACGAATGCATTGTATCGCTTTACAGCTTTTAATTGTGCTTGACATGAGTGTGTCCTTTTTAAGTTCTCTGCCAGCTTGATTTAAGTTAAGTGTCTCTGGTACGGCGAGAGAGCGAATGAAATTTAAGGCGCTTAAAAATGTCATACTAGACAGTAAAGTGCAGACGCTGGCAGGACGAGACAGTTTGGATTTCGTATGGGTTGTGTGAAAGAGTTTGGAAATAAACTGTTTTTTTTTGTAGTGCAAAAAATTTTTTTTGATAATATGTGGCTTCAATATAGTACTTTGAAAAGTGAGTGCTTTTAATGCCAGTATCATAGTTTAGGTTTCGAAAGGTACTGAGTTTTATAAGTGCAATTTAGACTTATTTACAAAATTCATATCGATTTTGGGTAAAAAAGTAGTCATTCAATCTTAATGAACATTTTAAGGATATGCAGTCCGCTTTAAATTTAAGCTTATGCCCATAAATCAATGATATCAATTTGATTTCATCTATCTTAAAATTAAGCTTTTTCTAGAATTTTAGCAGATCCAATGCTTCTGATATTAATACCAAATTGTGAAAGACTTATTATGTATTTAAACAAGAATTTAAGAACTGTATTTGTTTAATATATTTTATCATCAATATTTTTTAACCCATCAAAACCCGCGGCACTTCATGGAACGTTTTTTTGTTCGTTTCTAAACTGAAGAGTATATTTTTTTGCAAAAACTATTTCAAAAAATACTAGAAATTTTAAATATTATTTATTTTAATTTTATTGTCGGGTGGTAATTATTAGACTTCGCGGACTCTGCCTAATTGGTTATCCTCAGTTTGCGAAGATACAATACTGTCATTCCACTGAATGCCTGTTTAGCAAAAAATATTAAAAGAACCAAAAAATCAAAGCCTGAAAATATAACGATTTAGGACGAAGATTCTGACGCTGAAGGATAACGACTCCGATTTTGCATAGGGACCAGGTGACGAGAGAGCAACTTATTAAGAATTGAAATTGACTTGATCAATATTTCCGAAATCGGATCGTAAGTGATCGGCTTAAACACAATCGTGAAGAACTTAAAGCAAAAATTGTAAAAAATGTGATAAATACTACTATTGTTATTAAGTAAAAATTGTAATTGAACGCGTAAGGCTATTCTTCATCCAATAAAATTTTTTTAAAGATCTATAACAAAATTTTTTCTCGAAACACCTATTATCTGCCCTGTAGTGTGTTGTTGCTGTAAGTATTTTAGTGCTACAAAATGTACTAATATGATATAAGATCTGTACAGAATTATTTTGTAGCTCGAGAGAGGACTCTTCTAGAAATTCATATTTTTGAATATGACAATAACGCGGTTGTAACTATCTTAATTCTTTCACATATAGGCAGGTTTTTCGTGTTCATCATTACCATGTCTTTCGGCTTTTGCTTCAAAATCGGAGATACTCTCTACACAAGATTATGAAGTTCGGGTGTTCAGGCTCTAATCATAGTCTACAATATTATCAAATAAAGTTGAAAAAGCAAAAAAGATATTCTGCCATTAATGTAAGCTAATATGACTCAACAACTCAAGAACTAAGAAGAATTTTGTGATCAAACTTGCATGAGAGTTGTGTAGGATGGAAATGATCTTTGTTTAAAAACATACGGATACATTTTATAGATTATGTACAGAGTGCGTCATTTCTTATGTCGGTATTTCACATGTTTTGCAATCGTCATGTATAGCTACACACCTAAAGAACTTACCGAAATTGTTACTTTATACTTTGAAGACAGTCCTTCAGTTATCTTAACTTAACGTGCATAATATCGAAAAAATCCTGGCCACATTCTATGACCACTTAGATCTCCGGATTTGACCCCATACTTCCTGGGTTATTTGAAAAGCAAAGTGTACACCAGCAAGCCACAGAACATTGATGGAAAAGGAAAATATTCGTGCCGAAATCATTGCTTGACCAATCGAGATGCTCGGAAAAGGTAATGGAAAAGGCAAAGCTGTGGTCAATAAAGGCGGCCACTTGATTGATGTTGTGTTCAAAAACTATTCTGGAAAAAACACAAAGGATCTTATTGAATAAAAATACCTCACGTTGGTTGTTTTTTCCTTGTTATTCAATGTTTACATGCGGACATAAGAAATGACGCACCCTGTATTTAATTTGTTAGAATAATATTGGTTATTAAAAGATGATAAATTTGAGTGTTTGATTATTGTCATTTTAGGAAGTAGAAGAACAATACATAATTCAAAAGTGTAAGTTAAGCTTAATCTCTTTTTTCAGAAAATGTTTTACCTTTAAAGATGTCATCTTTAACTAAAACAAAGGCGTCGTGTATTTTGACATTATGGCGGTGATTGTAGAGCAAAATTTTCGCAGTTTCGAACTTTTAAATCCATTTCGCTTTAAATATATTTTTAAAATTTTAAGTTCAGAATATTATACCCCAGACTTTTTTCTTAAAGCCCAAACTTTAATCAACTTCTCTAAACATTAGGTCAACCCTTTATCTTCAATTGTGCCTGACTTAGCGTAGAAAATAAAAATGTTTTGTGCATGAAAGTGAATTTCACTTGGCAGGATTTGGTTGTTTGTTGCATCTTTGCGGGCAATATCAACAAAAATTTAAATGTAATTTGAGTTTTATGCATCCCACGTCATTTGGCCCATGACGCTGCTGCGGTTTGTTTGATGGCATGCCTCCGTGTGTATGTGGGTGTGTGTGTGTTTGGTAAGACACACAGAGTTGGGTTTCGTTTACGGTTTCAGTTTTGTGGCAACAACTTACGCCAAGTCAAATGTCACACAAAATGAATGAGTGCCACAATGAGCAACTAAATGCTGGCATAAATGCAGACAACATAGACAGGCACACACTGGTACACAGATATAGGGGGCAACACTTTTAGAAGTCGAAAATATTAGAGGTTGGTGTCTTTTGTACTGCAAAAATGTTTTGATTTTTATGTGTTTAATTTAGGTTTTGAAAAGTACCAAGTAACATTTACGACTTATTTACAAAATTCATATCGATTTTGGGGGAAAAATAGTCATTCAATCTCAGTGAACATTTTAACGATATGCACTTCGCTTTAAATTTAAGCTTATGCCCATAAGCCAATGATATAAATTTTCCATATTTATATATGTTAATAAGATTGTTCTTTAAAAAATAAAAATATAAAGAATGAACGAATTTTGTACTGCTTGTGAATTGTGACACACAACGAAACAGTGCTGCCACATTTTTTGCATAATTTAATCTAAACATTGTTAATGATTTGCTTTCAAAATTTTGAAACTAAGTGTTCATCTGTATTTTTTTACACGTTGTTAGTGCTGGCTTTCAAACAATTTAAAAACTGTAATTGACTAAAATATTTTATTAACATTTTGTTTTTGACTCATCGCAACCCGTTACATTTTCAAGAACTTCTCTTTTTTCGCATCTAAACTGAACTTTATGGTAATGTTTCGCTGCATAACAAAAACTCAGAAAGCTTGTGAAATGCGAATAACATTAATTTCCAGCTTAAGCTTCGTCTAAATCTGTGTTGGTTTTCTAGAAAAAACACCCTTACCAAGTGAAAGATATGCCAAGTTGATGGTAGTTAACGATATTTTTGCAACGCTTTATGCATTTCCTTAGAGCTACAGCTAGCGCAAAAGCTAAACATCAAGCCATCAATATGCCAACCCTGGAAAGTAGGTCGCATTGCCGGCACCAGAATGCTTCCCAACAGCTGCGACGTTACTGGCGGAACTGCCAACTTGCCTTCTTCATGTTTATTGTTTCGACATTAATGCCAACCCCAACTTCACAATAACCCACACCAAGTACTTGTCCATGCATGCTCATTGCTTTGGGCTAAATGAGTGTTGACAGTAATTGTTGTTGCTTGGCCGACTTGGTGGCACTTGGTAGCATGGGGCACACACACACACTGCCTTGCTCTCGCGCCCCCTCAGCAAGACACACACACACGCACATATAGCCAACAACAAAACTCGTTAGAAACCGACGCTGATGATGATAATAACAAAACGTGCTCCAAATGCAACTGTTCAACTTTTGACATAAACGTAACTGTTTTCCCAACAAGTCGCGGCATTTCAAGTATGTGCAACAAGGACAACGCTATAGACAGGTTGCAAATTGCAAATAAATGTGCTTTTGACAATTATGAGTGCAAATGAGATGGACAGAATAGTTAGCTAAAGGTAGACTGTACTTTAGTGCTAGTCAGCAAGGAAATGGGTTTTTCAAGCATTTGAAGATTTTTGATTTTTGAAATTTGTTTATAAATGGAAAATATATATTTATAGAAAAAAAAACACTAAATCGCGTTGTAGAAATGTCAATTATACTTGTAAAAATGTTCTTTATTTAGGCATCCATAAAATATGTAGCCATTTGGTGTCTGTGAGGTCTCGTACATGTTGTATTATGATTTGTGAACGTGAAAACCGACTGGAAAAGACAAATTTATCTCACAAGAAGTTGTCAGCCTTAAAAAAAAAAAAATCTATTTTTGTTTTTTATGTCTGTACTCTTGTATACATTGTTATTTTTTTTTTTAAACAGTAACTCTTTAAGATCGAATTTTTTTTAATAAAGTGGCTATAAAGATTCTAAAATTATTTGTAGTTTATTTTTAATGTGATTTATTAAAAAAAAAATCTTGAAATGTGCTTATGATTGAAGGCACTTTGGGGTTATGCTTTACATCAGATATAAAGGGTGATTTTTTATGAGCTGGCTTACTTAATTTTCAAAACCTAAAGTTAATTTTATATAAATGTTGAATGTTGTTGTATAATAACCGCTATCTTTAATAAGTCCAAATGCTCGGTTGACTATGACATCTCTATTAGCTCGAAGAGAATATTAACCTATAGTTTGTGGTCGAATCTTTATATAATAGAGATTTTCTTAGGTGCCTGAGTGTGAGCGTGTTGATATAGTCATACGAAAACCAGTTTCAAAAACTAACTTTATGCTCTTCTATAGTTTCGACATCTTCCATTAATCAAGCCATCATTTTAGCTATCGCTGGAAGCACGCAAATATCTCTGCAGTTATTGCAGTTCATTAAGTCGCCTTAGTCTTGAAGCCTTAAATCTTCAGAAAAAAGATTCCAAATTTTCTTTTTGCTAAAAGAACTTGTTTTCACCAAGGGCATTGATACAAATTTAAATCATTGCAACTAGTCCTAAGCTCTCCTACTCAATTCTTACGGCTCAGTTTCAGCCTCTGACTAGATTCAAATTGAACATACTTATTCTACCGTATTCCATTATTTATAAATAATTTAGTTGTACAACTGAGTCCCGTTGACCTTGTAATTAAATAACATTAATATTAAGAAATGTTAAATTTGAAATAGGGATATGTAATACAAAACTAATCCGTATTCCTAGCCAGATATGTGTAGATTTACAGCGTCTTACATCTAGGCAGCCCAGGAAACTTGGATTTGCAATGTAAAAGATGAAAAACAGGAAGTTATTTGAATAATTGAAACATTAATTAATTAAGGAGTCAAAAGATTCATGTTGACCTAGTTGGGGTTTCCTAATTGGTGATTGATCAAAGGTGCTCGATTTGAAGAATCGAGTTGAGTTAAGATAGAGAAAGAGATGAGCTGAATAGATCGTTCGTTAGATGGGAAATTTTAAAGGTTTTTTATAGTTAGCGTATAAGACCCGGAAGGCATGAATAATGGGATCTACTAAATGGTAATACTAGAGGTCGAAAATTATAAGTTACTTTACGTGGAATGACAAAAAAAACTAACTTTTATAAGAAATGCGTTAGAATTAATAGAACCGCGTAAGAGCTTATGCCGAAGGAGTGAGCTAAAAATTGTTTTACAAATAAACAACACAACTTCACGTAAAAAAAAATTGTTTCCTTTTTTGATCGTTTGCAACTGTTCCCAAAGACTAAAAAACTGTGCACACAGCTTTTTACCCTATCAGGATAAATCATCATCGTCATTATATGTCGAACATTAAGTCAAACATTTTTTTTCGAGTTTAGATAACAGATTTAGATCTCTTGATCTAGAATATCCACGTATATAAATTCCCGAGATGAGAGTTAAATTTTTGTCAAAAATTTCAAGAGCCATTTCGTTTTCGTTAATTTTGAGACAAGACTTGGATTTCTTGACCCAAAAACATTGTACAAGTGATTTTCAAGCATTTCTACTTACAAAACGATTTTTGGCCAGCATTATAGGCACTTGGGACCACTATGTGTTCTACGATTATTTAGAGAAGGTAATTTTATAAGGCAGTTGAATGCTAGGAAGCCAATTTAAACCAAAAACAAAAATTAAGCATTCTTTTCAACGAACTCAAATGAACGCCTACATATCGGTCTGTTGTGCATCAATTGTTGCAACAGAGCCACCCAAAAAATAGTCTAGAGGTGTTATATGATTTGGTCGGGTAAGAGATCGGACCCCAACCTGAAAGTAGCAACTCAGCGAAAATCTGAAGTGCTCATTATTTATAATAATTTTAAAGTTTTATGTAAAACTAAACTTAATATTAGCGAGAACTAGCTACAGCTTCTTCGACTCATTATTAATATTGTAATAAATATATAGAACATATAACAGTTTCCCACAAATTGTTGCTTCCTGTACATACCAGCTGACAACACGTATACGCAGCGTTGTACACAAAGTTAACATAAGTTATTGCAGCCTATTTATTAAATGTGAAATGAATATTTAAAAAATCAACTTTTATTTGTCTACCATTCTGTTTTTTGCATAAAAGAAAACATAAATCTTTCGCATATCAATTGATAAATCAAATAATAAATAAATAAAGAAAAAGTGAAAAATGTTGCACTCTTATCCGCAAATTAACAGCTGTGGCTTGTGGCCATCAGCAACCGCAGCTCATTTAAAATGCATAAAAAATCGAGATGAAAAACGTAAAAAAAAATTGCTGAAAATTCTGCAGACAAAGCGGTCAACACTGAAAATGTTATTTTTTTATTGTTGTTTTTGGCTGCCTTTGTTTTTATTTTGTTTATAGAACGCGGCATGGGAAAATTGTGGCGATTTTTCTTGATTTGCTTTTGCCAACGCGGCGAGCTTCTAGTATATATATATATATATATATATATATATATATTGTATATATATATTTGATTATATTTCAAATAGACGCGCAGCAGACACGCGTCTCATGCGTCCGTCATGCTGGCAGTTTGTCAATTGAATATTTTACGAGACGCACGAACCGAACTTATTTATGAGAGGGCCACTTAAGGGTTAATACGCTGCTTAGTCAGCTTTGTGAAAATTTATTTCATTGACGAGTTGCTGTTTGAAAAACTTAATGTTTTGTGGCACAAAACTCATACTAAACGGCTGCAATTATAATAAATAAAATACAGAAAGCAGCAGAAATAATGTTTAATAATTTATATGTTTAAATAACTGATGACAATTTCCATGACACAAATAAAATCGTAGTTTTTTTTTCTCTTAATTTATCGATAGCTCATTTTCTTTGAAGCACTTCTTTCATAATGCGCTTTTCGTTGGTACTCATTCAATATGTTTTTTTTTTGCAATATGATAAATTATGCGCACTGCCATTGACAGTTTCGAAGGGTTTATGAATAGTTTATGTAGAGTAGTAAAAATTGTGGCCTGCTTATGTTTGTAGTAGCTATCGTATGCAATTCATACATTTATCAAAATCGGTAACTGAGACGGCGACTGAGGCAGCCTAATGAGTTCATTCATGTTGAATGTTCGGCAGGCTGCAACAGCTGGCAAGTAGCTTTGTTATGAATCTCTAAATTAATCGTTTCTACTTAAATTTATTTGTTTGCTCAGTGCACTGAGTATGAATGAGACATTAATTAAATAAATGACAAACAGACAGCATTTAAAAGTACTTGCTTCATAAGTAAGTAGCAGGGCATTTGTCATCTAAATTACTTCCTTTTTTGCTGGTCCCAGGCGTAACAATTCTTGGAAATTTTTTGCGTTTCAGATTATGTACGCTCATTGAATCTGCCTCAATAGGTGTAGGTGGAAATTGGGCGTCAGTTGAATAATTGTTGAAAATAAAATAATAGCATAAAAATGTTGACCTTGTTTATTTCAAGCATGAGCTCAGTCAATTTATGTGATTTCATTAAGGAAGTAATTATTAATGCTTCAAAGTCCTTTGTTAGTTAGACTTTAACAACTGCGTTGAAATCAGACGCGTTGAAAAAGTTTAATCATTTTTGTATTATTGTTTTCCAAATAAAATATTATTGTAATTTATTATTGCTGTCATATTGTTAAATCAGCTTTGTATGCCTTTGGGGCGTTTTTCACGCAATGCACGACTGAAATGCATTAGTTGTAGTCGACAAGGTTTTCCATTAATGGTTTTGAACACGCCTGTTTGGTACCACATGTTGGCTTCGATGATTATGGAACGGCTGTACTTGTCTTAGCTTTGTCTATTTACTTCTTGGGGTCAACGATACTAGTCCATTTTTAATCAATGGTTCAATATACTTTTGGGCATTCCGTGGCCCTCCGTAGCGTACTCACCGCTAAACCCATAGATGGATGGTTCGATTCCACCTAGCAGCACCCGGTTGAGAACGCAACTCCAAGTCGCGCCAACACGAGTCTACCCGCGATTTGGGTATCAACAGCAGCCAACACGATACTCCCACTAGGATCATGCTCAAGCTTTGTTACCGAAAAGCAAGGTTGCTTTTCCCATTTAGTCCCGATAGACTCGGACTTGGGACACACACACGCCAGTTTGTCTAAAAGCCCAGGACTGGTTACACATGCGCCGGTCCACCCTGGTACATTTACGTAATACTGGCATACTTAACAAATATATAGATGCTATTTGCCTAAAGACACCCGCCATTCGGATCCAGCTATATACATTTGTTCCGTATTCTCTTTGAAAAGCTATTAATAAAGATATCTCCACTCTTCACAGTCAAAGGGAAACATTTTATTTTATTTTATTAAAAACTGCTGGAATTCTTAGTAGGTGTTTTCTTTTAAGACTGAATGGATCAAATATGCCATAAAAATGCTCATCCAAATGTATATCAAACATTTCTTGTATTCAAAACAATGCTCACTCAATGACCAAAGTCAAGGGGTCTCGACGTTATTTTTATTTATTTATAAATTTAAGACGTTTCTTTTTATGTTCCTGAAGGAGCAGCTCAGAAGTGAAATATTGCCTCTCGACATCTCTCGGTTTTAGCATATAGGGCCTTCAAAATCCTTACTTTTAGAAAAGTTCCAGCTATTTTGTCCAAATGGTAATGAATAAATTCTGTTTCAAACGATTGTCTAAGCTTAGTTTGCATTTGACATGGATTTTTACTAACTAAAGCTTCAAAAATTACTCTCTGCATGACTCATCGGTTGAAGCAGTTTTACCTAAGCATTCGATGGGCTGTAACTGCACTTTTCTTTCCAATAAAACAGCAAATCGCAGAATTCCCAAAATATTGTTTATTTAACATAAATTTGGGCATTTTCGAAGAGGTAGAAGCAAAATCATTGCCAGAAACAGTCGCTGTTGTATTCAGATTTTTGTCGACGGATGTCAAAACATTGGAATGATATAAGTAATGGTTTCTTGTAGGTGAAGCCATCTTTTAAAAACGAACTGAACTACACCTAATAAATATGGAACAGTTGATTAGGCAAGACATAGACCACTCGAACTGACTTGGAAAATATCAATTCCTCGTGAATTCAACTGATAAGGCTAGTGCTCTCAGCATATGATGCTCTTGGAGTGCACGCCGGCAAGATTTTAAATACGAATGACTAATGAACTAATGTCAGCCATACATCAGGGGAGTCTGGCGCATTCACTGCTCAAGAGGGATTCCCAAACCCTGTGTTTTTGCAGTAAAAAAATGTCAGTCATAAGGCAGGGAAATCTGACGCATTTGCTTTTCTTGAGGGAATCCACCAGCGCAGTGTTTTTTTTTTCTATCCTTTGCCTTCTAATATCATAATGTTGTACGACGAAACGGATACATTCCTTATTTTCCGTTTTGTCACCTTATAAATGTTTTGCCAAAGGGTTATGATATTGAGAAACTTTGGACAGAATATTAGTTCAAAAAAGATAGTTTCTTATCTTACTATTTTTAAATCCAGAATTACTAAGTGTAAGGAAAGTGGTAAATTTAATTTCTAAAAACAATCTTTTAAAAATTGACGAAGAGTAGTAAATTTAAGTTTCTACTTAGTTATCAGTAATTGTATATCAAACATCGCACCAGTATTGTGAGGATAAAGTGGTGGAAAGACTCTAATGTGCTCTGCAACACGAGAATGACACGAAATTTGAAGGTCAAACTGTGTGCAACATACAAGTATAGGTAATCTACGACTGAGATAAAAAAGCTAAGGTTGACGGCGGCTGTGGTAAAGCTTAATATCATTAGGAGCAAATATATAGCTGAATAACTCTGGGCTTTTATACCTAGACCTCAAGAGGAGCATAAGGCCAATCGATAAGGGTTTGAAAAAACATTACTTGGCAACAAATCGTTGACAAAGTTCTTGTGCAACAAAAATATTACAAATCCACAATGGCTACATCGGATACAGGGTACAACATATACCAATTCCCAACAAAATGATTAATTGCTTCTCAAGTCATGCAAAGCCAACTTAATTGTTTTTGTTTATCAGAAGATCAACATCAACTGAAAAATGTACTTGCATTTATTTATTTAACTAATTGTACAATTGCAGAGTAAACTTCATATGGAAATTTAACAAAAGGCCAACAGCACTTGAACTACAATGACAAGCAGGACAGGACGATAAAAGGACAACTTGAATGAAATACTTGAGTGCATGCATGCCAAATGGGCATGGTGCACAGGGCACAAGGCAAACATTTTGCCATAACTAACACGCACACACAGACCTAGGCACACACTCCCAGGCACACACTCCCAAGCACACACATAGTCTCAAATATACACTCTCATATATTGTAACTGATTTAGTATGTGTAAATATTTTGCACTCCCCGAGAAGCAACCCAATATGTGGCATACTTCAATGGAGCTTACTATTTGGGTATGGGGTTTGCCGCGACTTCAAGGTGTTGAAGCAGCAGCTGCTTCTATTGCAACAGCTAGACATGGCCAAGGATCATGTAACCAGTGCTGCACAAGTTCTGCTAATGCATTGCGTAGTCCACTCAATCTTATACGCCATTTGCTGCTACTTCCGTTTCCGTTTGGTTTACTTGCCCGCCATGTTGGCACACACACACACGCACACACATTTCGACCGTTTGCATGTCAGCCAACCAACGTACTGGGTATAATATGGCTCCTGTAAATTTATGCCTCGACAAAAGCCAACAAAAAACAGGGATACGAACATAAAAAGCGAAAAAAATGGCCGCTGCATTCTTCAAATTACCGACACGCATATTTTATATTGGTCATGCATTAAAGGCTAATCCAGAGGTGTAGCAAGGGATGGGTTGGTCTAGAACAACCAGACCCCAGGAATTGTGGGTGCCTAAAATCTATGAAGCTTAGTAAATCACTGGATTAGTTAGCATTGGGAAAAAGGGGAAGAAAACTTAGGCTTATAAAATATGTTAAAATGTTTACCAAAAAAGAAAAGCAAAGAGATTGTTGAACTTTCATTATAATTTTTGCGAATAGAAAATGCGATTTTTGCACACATTTTTGATTCTAAGGCTATGATTCAAGAATGAAGTACGTTTGCCTAAAATCTCTACAAAACATTCAATTTACGAAGTAATGACTGTTAGTAGCAAAGATGGTACTCTCTTTATCCCATCATTATTTGTGAGAGCAAACTCTCTTTCAGCTTAAGAAAAAAACAAAAGTTAATTTGCCGATACAGACTCCAAAATTCTATTTACGAAGTAATGACTTCTGGTACTGTTTCAGCTCAAGCGAAAAAAAATAAAGGATATTTCGATTCAGAGTCTAAAATTCTATTTCATATTCAAGCGAAAAAGAAAAATTGATATTCCGATTCAGAGTCCAGAATTTTATTGACGAAGTAATGACTTCTTGTACTAAAGATAGTTCTCGTACTCTAATCATAATTTGGCTAAAATAATACCCATTTTGTGACAAGTAAAATAAACTAGTTAAAATAAATAGTTGTACAGGGCCTATTATAGAGACTTTATGGGGCCAAAATGAGGTCCTTTAATATTGAGTCTACGAAACATTTTATTTACGAAGTAATAACTCTTGGTATCAAAGATGGTATTCTCTGAATTCTATCATATTTGATTGGGTATTCTATTGCAGAGTCTAAAATGTGTGGTTAATATGCTTTCAAAACGAAGTACTCACAACTGAGTGTTAAATCTCTATAAAATCTCATATTTTAGGCGTAATGCTAAAATCTTGATGTTCTTTGCGAACCCAGACAGAGAAAAATTTTGCACTTCCCAACCGGCTGGCTTAGTTTGAGGGATATGTTATGGGTTTAAATTTAAAGTAAGTTAATTTTCAATATTCATAAAAATTGTTTTATCCAATTCTATGACAAGAAAATCCAAATAGTTTTGGAATAAATATGGAGCTCATGTTAGTTGTAGAAAATCTAAAGCAATTTTTGAGTAGACTGCGTATTCGGTTGTCAGAATTGGCCTCCTATGACAGGACATTGAGATTTTCAAGGTTAAGTTCTTGAAAACGGCGTACTATTTTATTCTTTAGTTCAAGTATAGGGTGTAAATACTTCGTAACTTCGAACAGCAAAAGTAATGAGTGAATTTTAAGTAAGCCAGTGCTAATTATATAACTCGAGAAATTGTCTATAAATTTTTTTTGCTTTTTAACATAACATCAAAAAGCACATTACAATTTTTAAAAATGCTGACATTAGAAGATCGATTTCAGCCTTTAAGCTGTAAATTATTTTGGAAATGATTCTTGTTTTATTTCTGGCATAGTTCAAAATAAAAATCTCATTAATTATATCTCTTAGATGATTTGCTTTGATTATCGAAACTTTAATTTCTGCCCCCCCCTCTAAAATGACATTATCAGCTTACGTCTCTGCTGTAAAGTAATGCTTGCCAACTCGCTTTAACTTACATGCTATCTCGCTTACGCTGACTATCTCTTTATTGCTAAATCTCTATGGGACTCGGCGTGCACTTTGTGGCGCTTTTAATTAACGGGAATTTATGCATAATGTGCTCTTACTTCAGCCGCTGTCGTGCCCCTGCAACACGCTCTTAGTCCAAATGCCGCTTGGTCCGAATGCGGGGCGTTCTGGAAAGTTATGGGCCAGCATGTTGCATTTGTATAGATCTGGTTATGCCTTTGCGAATGTGCATCTATATGGTGGTGGCTCATCACTTTTGGAAAAAGAGAGCAACGCTTTATGTTTTCCCAGTTGGAAAATTTTCAATTTAATTTTCATGTACGAGAATGCATTTTTTATTCAAAATAGATTTATGTTCATGCAAAGTATTGCAAATGGATCTGCGCTATAAACATGATTTGTTTAAGCAGGCATGACGACAATGTATTTAGCATAAGTTAACAATAAATTATTTCGATTATTTCTAAGTGGTGCAGATTTTTTGTTTTAATCTAAGAATTCGAAGATTTGAAAACATATTTTGTATGCGGGATTTTTTGTTTAAGTTGAGTGCAAATACATAACGAAAATGTCACAACTGATTCTTTCTACGACCATGTCAATCCTGGCACTATGTCAATCGAGTTACAGAGCTCGTCAAGTTCGTTGTTTTGTATGCTAGAATGGTATTGATTTCACAAAAAAGATACCCCATGAATATGAATGAAACTCGTTAGTTAATAAAAGTCAATATTTCATTTCTTTTTCATTAACTGCTAATAGGAAAGCTGCTCTGAACGCTACGTCCTCCAATCCCAACCTTAGTTTTTCACTTGCTATTCTCACTCTAGTTAAACGTTATTCAGAAAAAGATGTTACATAAATTATCCAGAAGTGTTTATTGTTTAAAACATGAATATGTTTGGTGTTCAATCGTTCATATTTTTTAAATTTCGTAAGCCGTTGAAATCTTATAAAGAAAACTGGTAAAAGAAATTGATGTATGTGATGTACATCATATTTTTGTTATAATCTTAAGATTTTTTCGGTTAGGCATTTTACGGTCTAAACATAGGCTGCGATTTTCTCAGAAAATATTCCTTTTGTTGTCCCATTATTTCAAAGTCAATAACACAAAGCTTGACAGTATTATTAAAAATAGATAATTTTCTGAACAATTATGTATATACAACTGTCAAATATAGTTATAATAATTTTATTTAAACTAATCAAGGTTAGGTTGCTATAAGGTTACATTGCCAGTATCTAGGTAATCATAAGTACAGAAATACATCGATTGTCATACTGATCATACATTAGTTTATTCAGGCGTCAGCTGACTTTTACTTCTGTGTTTTCATACAGGGTAAGCATCCAGAAACACAGCTACTTTCTTCCAGAAGCTAAATGACTTGAAATTTTGCAACCGTTACTATGGAATTTTTAAAAATTCCCATTTGTTGGTTTCTTCGTGAAGGAATTTTACGTGATTTTAGGGAAACTTCCCTTCCGATGTTTAAATGAATATAAATCAAATGCTATACTAAATAACGAAAAACTATAATAACTAAACTAAAATTTATTTTGTAGTATATTCAAAGTTCGTAATAATGGACACAAATTTCTAAAAAACGGAGTGTGAAAAATTAACATCTTTGGTCTTAGAACTTTAAAATCGTTCTCTAAACTTCACTGAATGACGAGAAAGCGCAAGAAATATAATCATAGATTATAATCACTAAATAGTGAAAGGTACGCTTTGCCAAGATCTAAGCTTTATGAAAGACACTACTATGTCCATCTTAGAGAAACGTACACTGGCATTAGTCTTTACTTATGGCCCCATTACTGTAGATTAATATATCTCGCGTTGTATAAGTCCGATCGGGTTCCGAGAGATGGCATTACAAAGATGACATTTCGCGCTAAAAAAGGTTTTTCTGATTAGTAAATTCGGTTTTGATTGAACGCACTTCAAAGATGGACACTAGACAAGAGCAAATACGCTATATTTTATAGATTTTCCTCGATAAGGGCTTAAACACAGCTAGGTGACTGAAATCGTGATTAGCGTTTATGGTTCTAGCATAGTAACAGCCAATCATGCTCAATTTCGGTTTCGTCGATTCCGTTGCGGTAATTTCGATATTAAAGTTCCACCACACACGAAAAGGCCAATTGTCGATCAAATCAGGAACATTGACGAGTCCGTCAATTGCACAAAAAACCATTTGAAATAGGCTGGATACAAATAGGAGCTATATATAAAAACAACACGTTAGACCGAATTTTCATCTGCGAATCGCATTCAACTCGACCAATTCCGAAAGCAGTTTACGACTGGAGATGGAAAGTGGGATCACGTCAAGTGAAGACGGGCGTAGTTGAAATACAGTGAGCCGGCGGAAACGTTGGCCAAGCCAGAATTGACGGTCAGAAAGGTTTTGCTGTTTGTATCGGGAAATATCTATCTACTATGAGTTGCTCATATACATAGAGCAATTTTCCAAAAGGGGCCAGCATTAGACATTAGGAGAAGAATTATATGCCATCAGGACAATGCTAGGAGACACAAATCAATAGTGACTCGTCAGAAGCCATGCGAGCTTGGTTGGGAGGCATAATGGTGATACATTTGCTCCGAGGCTTGTGAAAACCGTTCGTCTCTTTTTTGCCAATTCGAACGATGACTTCTATGAAAGAGGCCCATATAGGATCATCCTAGCTGCAAAATTAATTTATTTTTACTACCGCGTATATACCACCCCGAATTTGTGAAGCTTGATCCACAAGCTGCTAGCAAGTTCCATTATGTAATAATCAAATAGGCTTACAATATACCCACATTACTGCTTTAATGTCTTGTGAATTATAAGACCTAATAGAAAGCTTAAGTTTAGCTATGCATGAATCTTTTCATTTCATATTTAATTTTAAATAACGACTCAACTAATTTACTAGAAAGCATCCACACGTTTATATGTCTATATATAGCAAGAAATGACATAAGAAACATTTTAAATAGTTCGCTGTCAAAATTTTTTGACAAACTGTCCGTAAGCCAATGACAACGTTCATACGCCACTTACTTGCCGCGGGGCATTTAACGTAATTTAAATTTTTTTTTTCACTTTAAAAAGTTAATTTTGTTTATAAATAAGTAGAAAGAAGAAAAATAGAACAAAACACTTGCGGGCCAGTGCCCGCCCGCATCTCAAGCCAATAAACCAAAACCAAACATTTTTACAATGTATTTTTGTCTTTATTTAGAATACAACGAAAAATGCCAAGTGTGGAATTTTCACATAGGCGGCTTTAAAATAAAAAAGAAAAATAATCATTGACAAGACCATAAAAAAAAGTTTTCTTTGTTGCCACCGAATGCTGCAATAAGCGAAAGGGCCTTGTGCAACAGGTGTTTATGTGCCAACGTAAAACGTAATACTCGATGAATGGCCGGGCATTGGGGCTGGCCGGCGTAAATCTTAGTGCAAAGTATGTGCCTCGGCACAGGATTGCAACGGCACATTTACGAGCTATGATGTTTCCCACTTGAGCTGCTTAACGACAACAAGGACAATTTGTGTGTGCCTTGCGCAGGCCCAGCAACATGAGGCTGGTTCGGGGAAAAATCGCAACTCTTCAGGTAAACGACAGCAAAAGTTAAGTTTAATCAAAAAGCTGGAATTTTATATGAGAATTTTCCAGTTCATTAAGTTTTTGAGTTTTTATAGCTTATGAAGCTGACTTAGTAAGGCTTTTGAACTTTATAAGGATTGTAAACTGTTAAAAATGGTCAGGGAAACATTTAGGAGCCGCATTAAAAACTTAAGTATTGTACTTATTTTTGACTTATAGCCGCACTTTATTTATCAACAGTTTAATTTTTAATAATAATTTGATATCTTATAGCCTTTATCTTAATTTTTCAAGGAAGTTAGATGCATTATAAATTTTCTGTTGAATTTTGCTTACATTTTCATTTGAAGTGTTTTTAGAGTAGAATTCTATTGTTTTCTATTAAAAAAGAGCACAATTAAGATGTAAAGAATTATATAACAAATTAGAATTCTTTGTCATACTTGAATTTATTAATAAATTACAAAATATTACCGAATTCTAAAAAGGTTTTCGGAATTATCGGTATTCTCTCTCAAGTTCATATAACAGTTCGTAAATATTTACCCAAAATTACAATAAAATGAATATGTTATACAAAGGTTTTTGGAATTATCGGTATTTGATTATTCAAGTTTCTTTTGCAGTTCCTAGATATATACCCAAGACTACAAAAAATTACCAAATTATACAAAAGTATTTGAAATTATCGGTACTCCTTATTATTCAAGTTCGCTTTACAGTTCGTAAATATATATCCAAGATTACAATAAATTACAAAATTACAGAAAAGTTTTTAGAATTATCGGTATTTGATTATTCAACTTCCTTTTGCAGTTCCTAGATATATATACAAAATTACAAAAAATTACCAAATTGTACAAAAGTATTTGGAATTATCGGTACTCCTAATTTTTCAAGTTCTCTTTACAGTTCGTAAATATATACCCAAGATTACAAAAAATTACCAAGTTACAGAAAAGTTTTTGGAATTATCGGTATTTGAATATTCAAGTTCCTTTTGCAGTTCCTAGATATATACTCAAGACTACAAAGAATTACCAAATTATTAAAAAGTTTTTGAATAATCGATAATATAATATATAATCGTAAATATATAGTCAATACTACAAAATATTACCGAATTGTACAAAGTTTTTTGGCGTTATTTTCAAGATTACAAGAAACTACAAAATTGTAGAAATGTTTTTGAAAAAACGCTATTCTCAAATTATTTAAGTTACTAAAAATTTGGAAGAGATTATGAAAACAAAAGTTTTCGGAAAAAATTATGACAAATGCAAGTTTAATGGGTGTCATTGCTAAAGTTGGCCGTTCGAACATAAGAGTATTAAAACTCAAGAAACACGGTGTTTTATTTATCTATTTATATTTATCTAATTATTACTATTTTATTATTTTATATTATGTGCTTAGAACAAAGGCATGCTTTTAAATCATTGAAGATAATATATTATTAATTTTTAAACTTACTACTGCCACAATGGACATAGCATATTCTTGCTACATAATTTAATTTTTTATTTCAATAAACTTCATGTCAAATTTTGCTACACGCACACAGAAAAAGATAATAAATAAATAAAAATAAGTGGGTTTTTAGTACTATTCATAACGAAAACAAAGATACCCTTTCATCCTTAATTCATTTAAAAAACTGTAAAGTAAATAACACTTGAGTGGCACAGCTTTGCTCCAATGATAACTAGTTATTTTGTCCGAAAGTAAATTCCATTCTATTTATTTTATTAAATTCAAAATTAGACAAAGAAATGGCTAGACATTGTAAAAGGTAATCCCAGCGAGCAAATTTTATGAATTTTAAATTGAGCAAAAAAAAAAAACCATATATTTAAACATATTTAAGGCTTAACTATGGCAAGAGCATGTTGCACAGTCATATTGCAGACTCATGTTGCAGACTCATGTTGGGAATCATTTTAAAGACATGTTGCAGCAAGCTGTTGCTAAACATTTAATACACAAAAGGATAAAAACAAAAGAGCAAACAAACATAAGACTACTGCGCCTTTTAAGCCGAACACTAAATACTCTAATGTTTGTATTTTTTCATATTGATAAGTAGTGTTTTGCAATTAAATATTTTAATATATTTTTGTTTTGTGACTGAACTTTTAATACATTTTAATTTGTATATTTAGCATAAATATGAAATATGAAATATAATAATAAATTAAATAAAATATAAATGGCATGAATATAAATCTTAAAGTTTGCTTGGTACCATGTTCGCATAATTATTTTAATAAATTATTCTCAAATTGCTGTTAATACAGATATCCAATGGAGTGATGATCATAGTAAAGGGGAATAAAAATATATATTTTTGTATATTTTCAAAAATGCCAAAAAAAAACTGCCTAATTTGCAGAAACATATCGATCCTCAGGGTTTATTCTAAAAGTTTGCACTCTTTGCTGAAGATGTACAGGATCGCAATGCTCTTGCATGACATGGATTTGATCACCGACAAATACAGCTCAGTTCTTCATAATTTTCAACACATTTGACCACATTTCTGAGCAGCTGCATTTTGGCAGGCAGGCATGGCTTTTATATCAATATAATATATCAATATATTTTACTTCGAGTTATTCGCTGCAGCACTCGTAAGAATTTAGGGTTCTGTCTCATTAGTGTCTAGCTTACAAAAAAGACAATTCTTCAGGATTTTTCTTGAACATGATAACAACAAAAGAAACAAAAGTTCTTTTGCACATTTTGAACAAACAAAAAAGTTTATTGAATGTCAAAATAAATTAAAATGACTGTTTTATGAACAGTCCTGCGCAGCAGCTTGCGAACTCAAACTCCGCGCAAGATTCAGAATGTAATTTTTATCTAAAACAAACAATTGAAACACTTTCCTATCTAGAAGGCTGCGCTCTGGGGACTCAAAATTGAAATTTACATTTACATTGATAAATGAAAATTCTTAATACATTTTATAGTTCAATCTATGCACAATAAAATTAATTATTAAATTTTTAGTTAAAAAACAAAGTCTGATTAAATGCACCCACTAAGGCCCCTCAGAGTCTTCATTCGGAGCTGATTTTTTCAGTTCGAAATACATACTGTCGGGTGTGCATTTCCCCCTTGGTTTAGAGCGTAGTGTATCTATCACCTCTTCTGTTTAATAGGTAACACCACTTCATGGTTTATTTTTAATCGTGCAATGAAATTAATAAAGTTCGTTTTTCGTAATATTGCCTTTAATGTTTTAAAGCGCTTGTCCCCTAATACTCGAATCTGTAAATCCTAAACAAGTTTGAACACAAACTTTGCAGGATTTTTTTTGGGTAAGAATTCTAACGATTGTAGCAAAAAAAGACAATTGTTTGAAACTAAGTAATAGGTAGACCCCCTTAAGCAAAATATAAATGGTAAAATGTGGTATTTTTTTCTTATTTATGAAAGACGAAACATATAAGTCTAACTTTTATAATTTTGGTACTATATGCAGAGTTTTATATTTTGGGGTTTCAAATGCGTAATAAAATCGCGTTCCCAAATATATCCGCTGCTAGTGGCAACTCGCCTCTAAAACCGAAGATCGGTGCTTCTGTTGTATTTGTTAAATTTTTTTTTTTTGCGTGTATAAACGTTGCTTTTTTATTGTATATTCTCAATATGGGACCAACAATAAGTTAACAAATCTTAAAAATTAACTTAACTAACAGTCACTACTGCAACTGATATGAGTTTATAAGGCCGCCCTAATATGGATTGGCATGTCACTATGACGCAGCAAGTTCGGCTAGATAGCCGTGTTAAATTCCTGTGGCGATATTTTCGCATTTGTTGGGAATCGCTGACAGGAAATATGCATAAATTCCTTTTTGGATGTTTTCAGTACAAACGTAACACGTTGCATCGGTGATGGTTTTCAGGGTCTTTGATGAGGCTTTTTGAATGACTTCTACATTGCTGTTACTAGCTTTCCCCTATAATTGGGAACCATACGTCTAGATTGGTTTTAAGACGGAGTTGTAGCATAGAACCTTATATTCCAGTCTTAGGTAAGACTGTACATTAGTGTAGATCACTAGCTTTTAGTTTGAGGTGTGTTCTTTTTGCTTCGATGTGTCTACGCCATGTGAGATCATGTGTCATGCTGGATACCTAGATATGTAACTTCCTTTCATTATGGAAGTACAGTGTTACTTAGCATGAGTGAAGGGCAGTCTTGTTTGTTGATAGTAAATGGCTGGGACAGTGTCTTGTCTATTTGTTTAATGTCTTTAAAAGCCGGTATATGCTTAAGTAAAAAATTAATTTAAGTGACTGCTGCTGCTATTCGGCTATAAGCTGTAAGTTCTTATTCTCGTCGAACAGCTATTAATTGAATCACACCATGATCTGTCTTGGCACAGAACAGTCTAGGGTTATACATTTATTTTTATATTTTCTTGTGCGAAACTTAGAGACGAATGCTACAGCCAGCTTTCCATTGTCCGCTTTGTCAGAAAGTTACTTGTACACTTAGTAAGGGTATATTTTTATGCACGCAACAGACAGTACAAATAACAAGCATAAAAGCCGGCTGCATGTTGCTAGCAACATTTGTTGCCAATGCTGACAATGTTGCCAATGCTGACAATGTTGCCAATGCTGACAATGTTGCCAATGTTGTTAATGTTGCAAATGTCGCTGATGTTGGGGCACATGTGCGTCGTTGTCGATTGTCGCTTGTCGGCTTCGCTTGTTTGGCAACAACAGCTCCTCCAAAAAAGCGAAATCATTTTCGGTTCAGTACGCTTTGTGCGTTCGACGTGTGCGGTTCGATTAAACGGATAAACGAAAAGAGTTGCTGGCTGGATAGCATCACCACAAAAAAAAAACCGACTCAAGTGAAACAAAGTCAAACGGATAACTTTGGTTGGTGCGGCTCTGTGTGGAATTGATATTGAAGGTGTTGCTGGCGTTGTTGGAGTTGTTTCTACTACTACTACTACTATCTGTGAAAAGGTGTTGTCTACGTTTTGTAGGCGCGTGAACTCGTTACGCATAAATTACGTTTTGTACGGTGACCGCGTTTTCAAAAAAAACAGCAGCAGTCGCAGCAGTCACAACAACAACAACTGCAACAAGATGCAATAACAAGGCGTGCAAATTGTTGCATGCGACTCCAAGGAGTTGCAGCTTTCCTGTTGTTGTTGTTGTTAAGTTGTTGCTGCTGTGATTGTTTTTCGAATATATTGGCATTAAAGGTCGTTTACTTTTTGGCGGCATCAACAACTTTTTCGTTGTTGTGTTTTGATTTTCATCTCTCATATGTGTCTGTGTGTGTTTACATTAATATTAAAGTCTGTATGCGTGTGTGTGTGTGAAACACACTTTCAATTTTCAATAAAAAAAACATAAATAAAATTTTGCACGCTGATCGATGACGTCGATTTGTTTGTTCGAGTTTCGTGACGCTTTAGAATCGTGATCGATTAGAACGAATATGCTCAAAACCACTCATATATGGCACGCGAATTTTATGCAGTTTAACAAACGAGCTTGAAATTGTTTAAAATAAAAATTAAAGTGTTGCAAAAAGTGTGCGAAATAAATGATTTAGAGGAAAATGTTTTGGAGTCATTACATTTTGACTTAGATAAACCTGCACTTGCGGCATGAAAAATACAAAAATAATAAGTGTAACAGATAAGTTAATAAAAATTATTTTATTAATAAAATATAGATGAAGAATGTTTCTTATAAGCTGACAGAAAATATGCGCTTTGACTTGAATAAATCTTTGAGTGAGCACTGTCATCAATTTAATCTTGATAAACATAAAAAATTGTTGCAAAATGTGCACAAAAAATTCCAAATATTTAAATAAATTCATGTTATATTTATTTATAATTTTATATATAATTGCAAACTATCAAAATATATAATAATTTAAAATTTATAAAACTTACAAACCATCAAAATTTTTAAAGTAAATTATACAATATAAAAAATTTATAAAGTTATAAAATTATAAACTACAAATTATAATCTCTTGTGTCTTTTTTATAAAATAAAAATTGCAAACTTTCAAAATATTTAAAACAATTCATAAAATATTTACATTTATCTATATCATCTATATTTTAATAATTCACACCATCTGAAAAATATATAAATTTATAAAAAATGTTAAACTACAAGTTCTAATCTCTTAAACAGATTAAAAAATTGACTTAAACTTAATAAAAAAATTAAATAAACTACAAATTCTAAGCCCTTATACAAACTAAAAAAATTTTGTTTAAAAATCGAAACTCTATAAAACTTAAAAAAATAAACCGAACTTATAGGGGCAGCAGCGCAATCGGGTAAAACTTTATCATTTATTTTTATCATCAAAATTCTAGAAATTCCCAGAAAACCAACATATATTCTTAGAATATCAAAAAAAAGTATGCTTGGGAATATAAAAATTCCGACCAACCCCATATGTCTATATTTTACTGCCCACAAGCAAAGTAATTAAAAACATCAAACATAAAATGTTCATAAAAATACAATGTTCAAAATAGTTTTTATTAGAACGCACACAATTAAAAATAAACCAACAATTATAGAAATTAAGCTGACATCAGTTTATAAATAGCTGCATTATTTTTGAATTGGGTAATATCAAGCAGCATAATTATGTCAATTAAAACAACATTAAAAAATTAAAAAATATAGTTTTATGACGCGAAATATTTGGCATAACAAACAATTTCTTCGTAAGCAGAAGTTTTATTCTCAAAAGTTAGTTTAATTGAGGTTGTAACTTAAAAATACATATTGGGCTTAAACAATTCCAACACCCTGCTCAATTCCTGATTAAGAACTTTGAAAAGTTCAGCAATCCAGTCAGCTACTATTTTGGTATACAAGTCTTTATCTTGGATGTACATATTCGGAATATTGTAATACAAACCTTAATTGAATGTGTTTGTAAGATTCCATTAAAAATATGGTTCAGAAAGTTTCAGTTCTGAAGGATTTTAAAACCTCTTTATAATCTTAAATTTCTTTATGCAAAACCGCTAATCGATTTAGTTATTTTCTTATGTGGATTCTAAAAGATTATTTTGTTTTTTTTAACATTTTCTGGGGTTTCTGAATAACTTCGAAATCTATAAATTCTGAGTTAGAATAGACTCTTAAGTTGAATAGAAAAATAGAATAGAATAGAAAAATTCTCCTGCAACGCAATCACAGTGCAAAATAATGTTGCAACTCTATCAACTCTCTTACTAGCATTTGCTTTATTATCGCTCTCACGCTCAATTGCGATTGTGCTGGCAGCACTGCTTACTCATACAAAGAATTCTAAGTTTATATGATCTTTCAATATATTAATTTTAAACTCACAATTTAAATTCAACTCTGGAAAATAATGATGTTTGCCTTGGAAGTTTCAATAATGGGACTCTGAAAGATCTATATGACTTAAATAACATAGTTTTTAATTATGGCAGCTAAAGAGATTATTTAGTGAGATAAGAACAAAAAAAGGCAAAGTTCGGAAATTTGCAGAATATTTTCTGAAAATAAATTTCAGGAAATCTAGCTGAAAGGTTTCTTTTCTACTCTTTTCCAAAGAAGAACTTTAAATCCAATAGTTAAGAACTTTCAAAGTATTCGGTTTAAAGTTCGTAACTTTACAAAATACCTCTAAAACAAGATATATCCTAGTTTATTTTTAAACTTGTGTGCTTTGGGTATTACTTCAATTCAATTAATTTAGATTGGCTACCGCAAGACAGGGATGTCGCACACAAATTAAGTTTGATTCTTAGAGTGCTGGTTTATTATCCAAAACTTCTCAAAAAAAAGAGATGAGTTTCGAAGTTGTGCAGAATTTGTATTGGCTCAGCATTTGTACAGCGGCTAAGTGATATTGTTATAAATTTTCCAATTGTCAAAGTTATTGACTATTCTTTGTCCCGATTTAATTTGTTTCCCTCATTATTCAGCTTGGGAACTCTGTTTTGCGCCATCTGGTTAGCTCTGTACCATATTGTGTTCGCCTGAGCCAGTTTTTGAAGAATGTATCTTCTCCACGTCGCCTTAGGTCTTCCGATCTGTCTGCTGATTTGGGGATTCCTTCTGAGACCTATCCACGTCCATTTTTCTTGCTCTCAAACATAATATGTTTGGATATTAATACAAAATCTTGAACAAATGCGTTTCTTCATTTGAAAAATTGTATTGAAAGGTTGTACTAATTTACAAAACTTTGTGCTGCGGGTATTTCAGAAAAATTTACTTATCTGATATCTTAGCAGAAAATATTTTTACTTTGAAACTAAGCTAGAAATTATAATAAGCATGTATTTTTTTTGGCTTTCTAAAAATATTGGTGTATCATCTTCTTCTATATATATAATATATATGATATATATATATAATATAATATTCTTCTATATTATCTTAAACGATATAAAATAATAATTTCTCCCGTGCTTTCGTACAAATTTGAAGTTTTCATTTTAAGATTATTAAAATTTTTAGCTAAAAAAAGCCTTTACCATATCTTTTAAAAAGTTATAATTATAGTCCATTTCGTAGTCGAGTACAGGATCCTAGACGCTTAGAACAAATGAAACAGCGGTGTTAAATTTTTTTCGTGTCAATAGATTTGCCTTTTTAATTATATTTCTAAGGATTCTTTTTCATAAAAATCACCAAAAATCTATATTATAGATTCGAGTCTATAATCTAGACTAGATTGATGTTTCTGTTACTCTTAACAACATTTAAGTTTCCTTCCAAATATTAAATAAATTGTACTGAGATAAATAAGACTTGAATTAATTAAATCCGCATAAAACTTTCAAGCAATAAATGGGTTTTATTACGCATAATTAAATTAAAGCCGACAATAAGCTTAAATATTTTAATGAGCTTAAAAAATAAATACCATGAATTTATTGTATAATTAATATGATAAGAAATAAATAAAAGCAGCACATCGTAAAATTAAAAGATAAATATTGAATGCTTTTAAATAGTTTTTAAAGCTGACAAAGCTGCTGCACATTTTTATTAAAGTTTGTTGCAAAGAGTGGTGTTCTTTTATAAAAATGTTTTTTAATAAATAAAAAACAAAAATTTTTTGTTCTAACAATTGCATAATATTGAGCATTTGAATTAAGAAACTATTTTTTAAAATTTATCTGTGCTCCATACTGAGTCCATACTACAGGGTATGCCTTCTGAAACGGATCAGTAGAAAAGTCGAAAAACTTTGACAATTCTCAAGCAATCGGTTCCACCAATTTACTAAAGTTTGATCCGGTACAATTTTAACCATATATCGCTTTATACCTGAAAAACGCGCCGAAAAAGTGTCGTTTTATATTGAAAATAAACTTTCAGTTGTAGCCTGTGACTGTTTGGGCTGGCGTTAGCTCGCAAACCATTATTTGGCGGCTCTGCGCCAGACCTGTTGAGACTGTCAACGGCGAACGGTATAGGTAAATGTTGGCGCACTTTGTGTTCCCCCAAAAGCGTAAAAAAGACCTAGAAAATTTTTGGGTTCCAACAAAATGAGGGCACATGTCTATCTATCGATAGTTTGCGTCGGAAATTCCCGGTACATGTTGTCTACAAAAACGGTGATAATGACTGGCTGCCAAAATCCACAGATTTGACACCTCTAGATTTCATTTTGTGGGAATTTTTTGAAAGCAAAGTTTATGCCAACAAACTGAAGACCATAGATGAACTAGAAGACAACATTTCATATCGCCAGATGGAAATCGCAAGGAAAAAGAGCCTGCATTTGTATTCATAATCAACATCATCATTCAGCCGGGGTGGGTTTTTGCTTTCTCAACAATTCTTCTTTATTTGTCGCGGTTGTTTGCAAAAGCGCGCATCGGTGTATCACTTCCATCATCAATATTGTGAGTTAAGCGCTTTCTTGGTCGACCTCTGTTTCTTGTGCAGATTGGAGTGTATGACAAAGCAAACTGGTCCATCCGTAGGACATGACTTATACATCTTAGCCTCCTTGTATTCATAATAAAGTTGGTTATTTGGTCGATGTTGTTTTTGGGAAATAGCTTAAACAAATTTGTGAAAAGGTCTTTTTGCCAATAAAAAAAATGTAAAATATTTTGCAGACAGAGACTCCCATTCCCACCAAAAAACACGCTACGCCAGCACACCCAGTTAGTTACTTCCGACTTTAGTATTAACTGGATTCAGATCTAAATTTAAATCCAAATATATTTAGAAAAAAGATTAGGTGGATATACAGTTCATAGTCGAAGCGTCTTTTCGTGTACTAAATACAATTGCTACTAAATAACTTTAACTGCAGATAACTAACTAAGCATCGGCTTTCAATTGCTTATATAAGCCAAGTTAAAAACATATCCTTTTGCTTAATATTTCTTTAAAAGATTTGATGCACTCTCAAGTTTTCAACTTAAAACTTCCATAAGTCTGCATCATTGCGTCTTGCCAATGGGTATGAATCCCCATAAGTTGCTCACATTCTGGTTGCCAAGAAAAGTTATCGACTCCGAGCAATAAAGTATTTCAATAGCTAATGGCTGAAAAAACTTGTTGTTTACTTTGAAAACAATTTAATTTAATTTGTGGAAAGTCTTGCTTACCAAAATGATTTCACGAATCAATAAGCAGCTTAATATGCTGTGACTTGTCTATCCATTATTTTTTTAACTTTTTGCATTTAGAAACGAAAATGCTAAAAATTAATGTATGCACTCCAAACAGTTTGTGGTTAGAAATGAATTTAGCGAAAAAAAAATCTTAAAAAAATGCAAAGGCGCCATTGTTCTGAAAAATAAATGCAACCATGCGTTGGTTTTTTTTTTTTTGGCTTTCACAAAGCCAGCAGCCGCAATTTATTTAAAATTCAATTGTTTAGTTTATTGTGACTGTGAATATAACATTAGGGTTTCCGACTTGATTGCTGCGCGTTCTATATCAACATTGTTTCTTATTTGTAGAGAATTTTAATGTTATTTGCCGAACCAACCAATTAGTTTGAATAATATATTGTAACGAAAATATATGTAGACCTTTACCTCAATTTACACGGTAGTTACGTTTCTGAGCAATCGAATCAGACATTTTGATATCGAAAAAGCGCTTGAAGCGATTCCGACTATTAATAAGCTTTTTGAAATATTTACGAAACCCAATTTATAGCTACTTCTTAAGATATATTTTTATAAGATATAAAAAATTATGTATAAAAATATAAATCATACAAATAGTTAAAACAAAAAATTTATTCTAATTAAAATAAATATGTTCACTTCAATATATAACAAAATTGGGAAAAAGTAGTCATAATTACGGATTATTCCAATTTTCAAACAAACTTAAGCAATATCAGTCTTCGTTTTTTTCTACGAAATTGTATATCATCTGACCCATCTCTGTGTAAAATCATCTCATTAGATTCTGTTTCTGCAATTGTTGAAGGTTTAGGTCATCTGAAGACATGTTTCTTTAGGAAAGTATGCTGAATTAAGCTTTTGTTGCTTTACTCTCCATGTTATTTCATTAATATATGCTTGATTTATATCGACAAAACCTTGTCTAGCTGATTTTAAACCATTTCTATTAGGTCTTCTGCATTTTATATCTCATCTTGCATTAATTCATTAATAATCTGCTTGGTTATGTCGACAAAGCGCTCTCCACCTAATCATCTGAAAAAACTTATCCTATAAAGATGTGCGATAACTGTCACCATCATACAATCTAACATTGCAGTTTTTTTTTCAGACATTAGCAATTGAAAGAGCTACTTCTTTTTCGAAATGATTTTAAATCTATCTATCTTAATATTATTCCTTTGTGCTATTTAGAGAGGCAGAGGATTTTTCTGTTTTGTCAGAGTATTATGACAGAATACATTAAAGAGATTTTGTAAAGTCCTGAGTGTTAAAATAGATGCAACTTATATTTGTTTCAAAAATTCAGTTCGAACTTAGAGAAAAAAGTCCTCTTTCAATATCAGTCGACATTCAACAGCAAATTTCGTAAACAAATTGCCTATTCTTTTATTTAATTCTTAGTAATGTTCTTCGGAAACGCTTTAAAATATATAACGCACGAATTGTATTGTTTGTGAATTGTAAGTAACACACAACAAAACAGTGTTGTGCTATTTTTTGTATTGTTAAAAAAAAAATTTGGAAAGAAGTTCGGTACAAATTATTTTCGGGTCCTAAAAATTGTTTTGCATACAAAATAACTTTGGTATAAATTTTCATAATATTTTTTTTTCGGAATTTTTGATTTCATTTATGTTAAAATAAAGCTTTTTCTAGAAATTTAAGCAGTTCCCATGCTTCCTCTACATAGTTGTGAAAGACTTATGAGGTATTTAAACAATTTAAAAACTGTATTTCATTAAAATATTTTATCATGATTAAATCCGCATAATTTTCATGTTCATGTCTAAACTGAACTTTTCGAGAATTTTTTTTTTTATAAAAGAATTACCCTTACCAAGGTATGGCAAATTAGTCTCTCTTTTTTGTGTTTTATCAAAATATTATGATAGAATAGCATGTAATACGACTGTGAAGCGCAACCAGATTTTAAATTAACTAAAATAATAGGTATTGGCGGATCAAAGCAAGGTTATGTACCGCGAGGCACAAGTCTAATAATATTCATTATTTCAAACACAAATAATAACTATTAGCTACTAGTGGCTTCGCCCCCTGCACGCTTCGATTGCCAATCTCCACAGCTCTAACGATTGATTCACGATTGTTGTCCCTGCAAGCTTTACCTACTATTCAAAACCTAAACCTTTAAAATCTACATTTGGGCATTTTTTAATATCTTTGGATATTTATTTTGAGGCGGCAGTACTATATTTTCTTGATAGCGACGACTCATTTCAAAAGAGAGTTACATTATTTACATTCTTTCTTTTTATTTCCTATATCCAAATATTCTACTTTTTTCCTGCTTCATCCTAACGTCAACTGTTGCATTTTGGATTTTGCATTTGTGCACCAACCCAACGCACGCTTCCTCTTTTGGTCAATTTGTTCTCCTTTCAAGTGCCTAACTCTAGAATCTTTTCATTTCTTCAAAAATTTGTATTTTTCTAAATTTAATTAACTTCATTGCTGACCTTGCAGTAGTCACTTCCATGCGATCAATTTTCAACTAGATTTCAAAGTCCTTGAAGCCAAATTTTTTCATATAATTCGAAGAAAAAATCGGCAGCATGGACGGTTTTGTCGATTCACATAACTAACCCGATGTAGATAAACTTTATATGAAAATATGTTTTAAAAATATTTCATTCATCGTACTATTTTCGCATTCTCAAAAATTCTTCTCTATTCGTCTCGGTTGTTTTGCAAAGACGCGCCAGTTCCTTACTTCTATCTTCAGCATGTCAATATTATCAATATTTAATTACAACTCTGCAAACAAATGGCAGACGATAAGTTCCTAATTTCGATTGACTTTTATAAGATATAGTAATCGTAAGTTTAAATTCTTAGTAGTAGATGGACTTTTAAAAAATATAATAATCTTAACCCATCCCCAACAAGTTTTTGACTATTCGGATAGTAGATTTAAGATCAAAAATGGGAAGAGGCATAAGCTTATTCAGTATTTGGCCCGTCATGATGATGGAAGTTGCCAAACTTTTTTCAGATCATAGACAAGACAATTAGAATTACATAAACGATTTGGTTAGTATAATATTCTAGATTTTCGGCATAAAAATATTAGTATTTATTTTAGAATACATTGATGTAGATTGAAGATCTAAAACTGGAAGAGGCACAAGCTTGTTGAGTTTTTGACTTTTTTTAAGATAATAGCCAAGATAATTAGAAATACATATATGATTTGGAATTATATTCTAGATTATTTCTTTTGATATGATTTTTCTTATAAAACACTTACATTTTGTGAGCAATATAGCAACTTTTGTAGAACTTAACTTCATACAAGGTTAGCTCAGTTTCAACTAAAATACGAACTGCATAATGTCAATGCACTTGCCATCGTTCATATTAACCACCAAATAACTCAGATCACGCCTTATCCGATAATTATGTATGCCAGCGTTGTAGCCATGTTCGCAACACTTTAGCCCCCTCAAAAAAAAAAAAAAACCCAAAAGCCAAGAGAATCTCATGCATTTCATTACCAAATGACACTCGGACAAATGAGTAAGCCAACTAGTCCAGAATGCTTCTGTTCAGTGCTGTCATCTAGCCAAAATGCCAGACTGGCCACCCAACTGGTGCCTTAGTCACCAACCGCCACCACCTAGCGCCACCCACTGCCAGAGGCTGAAACGTTGCTGACTTAATGCCAAGTGCTGAGTGGTGAATGGTGCTTGGTGCTTGGTGCGTGTATTGATTTCCATTTAGCCAGCGTCGAAATTTCGATTCATTCGTGCACCTTTGTTGCATATTTAATCAGACACCCTGGAGGGGGGCGGCTCAACCCTGAAAACGTTGGACTTGACTTTTGCGTGCTGCAAATCAATTTTTGGTAATTTGTAATCCATCAACAACTCTTGAGCGTTCGTTCGGTCATCTGCCGCTTGTCACTCCATAAAGGTTTTTTTTTGTATAATTTATGTACCAGATTTTTGCTTACTCTTCGCATTAAAAAACAAAGTAGTTTTTAGGCTTTCAAAAAATCGAACGTCATCAATTTTATGAAATTACGCGGGGAGTGCGTCTGTTCTGTACAAGCTCACGAATTGAAATTGACAGCAGCTGCGAGACGCAAAATTGCAGCTAATTGAAAAATCTATAGAAAAAATTGAGCCTAAGTGCATTTTCAAGGCGAGCTGGGCAAGTTTTGTGCATTTTATTATGATCCAAGTGCGGTACGCGTTTGTTGATGACGACAGTTTCTAGATATTACGCATGAGCAGAGTAATTTTCATTAAGGAAAATCGAATGCGTACAAGTGGGTATAAACCGACTATAGTATGCTCAGTGGCTGTAGCTCGCTACTATAACTTATGTTTTTATTGTTTATGTTGGTATTCTTTTTTAAAATTGGGTATGTTATATAGGGAACACTATTTCAGGTATATTTTTTGCATACAAAATACGTTGGTTCCGATTAAAATTAATTTTCGTTACAAAATCCAAACGTTTTAAATGGGAAGAGTACATTTATTTTTTGAAGGCTTAAAAAATTCCATTTAATAACTTAAATTGATACTCAGAAAATTGAAAATGTTTTATTATACAAATCATTTGGAGCATTATATTTTAGAACCAAGAGAGTGCTGATTGATTTAATATTTTACCTTCACGTTGAAATCAGACTATTTTGTTAGTTATATTAAAAATATATTTTCTTGGAAAAAAAAACATCATAAATCATTTCCATTTATACTTTAAAAATAAAATCTATATTCAGCTTAAAATTTACTCAAAAATAATTTAATTTTGCATTTTATGTTGCTACATTCGATATATTGTATTTCAGGCCAATGACATATGAGGTATATGATCCATATTGAAACTAATAGAACAGGATTCGCTCTTATGGAGATAATCTCATAAGAAGTTACAAGTAAGATCCAATTGTCTGTGCGGATAATTTGGTTGTTGTTTAAGAAATATAATTCACTGTTGGCGACGAATCAGTTTTGAAATAGTTCAAAAATTCATAAAACGTTTTCCAATTTGAAGTTTTGCTATTTTGCATTATATCAGATTAAGATTAATTAATCCAGTAGGAAAATTTCTTATGTTGGGTTATTAGAAATTATGTTTGTTAATTTTTAAAGCAGTTGTTATTTTCTATGAACCAAAAGCAGATTCTGTTAGGAAAATTATACAACGAGTTACTTTATTTACACTTATCTCGTCGGTTAATTGCAGAGGTCTCAAAATGTCATATCAAACATTTATTTTTGGGCTTAGAAAGAATTTTAAATAATTTTTTTAATATTACAATATGTATTTGGGTTGCATAACTTCGACAATTAAGTAATTATGGAGGTATCTGCATAAGGTTTACGATTATACAAATATTTTAATAATCAAAAACAATTTATAATATTTACTCTACGGGGATTAATTTTGGATCCTAACATTCTTTTGCCGTTCTATACATGCAGACTTCGCCTTCTAAAATTAACTTTTCTAAGTAATTGTAGGACATGCCACAGCGTGCTATTTTTGCTTAAGCTTTTACTCGGTCTCATTGACCCTAAGTACATCTTAACAAAATATCTTTCAACATTTCTTCAAGAGTAACTCGAAATTTTCGACCTCTAGTATTAACCTTTTGTCGATCTAATTCTGCATTACCCGAACCTTTTCGTGTCTTATGCTTAAATTATAATAACCTCTATGATATCCTATTTTTTGGTCTTACAAAATTTCCTTCATCTCTTTATCTAACTTATCTCATCTTGATTGCCCAAAGCGAGCTTCTTTGACCAATTTCGAACTATAAAACCACAACTTGGTCAACGTTATTGCTTGGCTTCTCTTTTTCTTAAAAAATTGTTTAAATTTTTATGCTACTTTCTGTTTTTATCTTTTACATTGTAAATCCAAGTTTCTAGCTAGCCTCAGATGTGAGATGGTGCAAATCTATAAAACACTCACCCATCAGGCTAGGAATAAGTATTAGTTTTACTTTATACTTTCCTCGCTATCATTTATTATTTCTTAAATTCAAAATTTTTCAGTTGTTTATTCTTAAGTTCAACTGAACTTAGTTGTTACCATATATTACTAATAAATAAATAAAATAGTATATTTCAAATAATTGAAAAGTTTAGTGTTCCTTGTTAAAGCAGCCGAATTGTTACGGTTTTCAGAACCAATTATGTCAACTGATTTAAATTATATACGATATGAAACGATATACAATATAAGAAAAAATAGATACAAAACAGACTCAGCAATTCCTACAGCAAAAATAAGATTTACTTCCAACTCTTGCACACCATAACCCACCTAGTGCATATGCTTTCACTGGCATAGTGTATTTAGTATTCGCAAAACAAGTTTTTCGCACACATTTCGGACGCTTAATAATGAATATTTTCATTAAAATTGTTATTTTTATTGAATTGCGACATATCTTTGATATGAGACGATGCGTTGATAGTCTGATGCTGATATCTTTGTTGCGTAGGTGTTGCTTCTGCGGAAATCATTTCACAATCATCTCAAGTATTTTCCAACGCACAGAATGTCGCATATGGAGACTGCAAGGCAATTGACATGATTTTCCAAATACACGGTAGTATAGTATATCTCTTGTGTGGTCGTTCTCTAGAAGAATGCATGCCATCCATGTATATATATATATTTATATATATTTTATATACATGTTCATTTAATGTACGCACATTTTGGCTTTAATCAAAAGAGCCGTGCAAGTTTTTTAATGATGTCGCCACTTTGAGGTAATTAGGTAAATGTGCCACCAGCAGCAGGCCGCACCAAGGGGGCCATCGTCACCATCACCATCGCCGTCGCCGTCATCGTCACCCACGGACAGAATCGCTCAAGTTGAAAGCAAAACTTTTGCCTTAATGCAATTTCCACAGTTGCCACAAATGGAAAATTTTCTGCTTCACTTTATCCAGCACCTTTTTTCATCTACTTATGTACTTCGTAGGTAATAGCTGCTCCCTTCCTTCCACTGTTTAGGAATGGTCGACTGAGACGCGTAGGGGTTGTATGTATAGAAATTTACTTTTCATTGACTTAAGTGAACTCCATTTTCACATTGATTGGAAAATCTGCTGGCTTTGTTAACTTTTCTTTTTTTGCAAAGAAAATTAAGCAAATTTTGGTTTTAATATAAAAGGATTGGGTGGGGTACTTGGGTGGAAAAAAAAGTTTGCGGTTTAATTGGTGTACCTAATACTGTAATGGGATTTTTCCATTTATAAATAACTGCGTGCTCTAATGAGGTTATTTTAAAAGCTTAAAAGCTATTATTAAGCATTATTGCCTTTATTTCAAAAACATGTGGGTGGAAATGCTTCAAGTTATTGGTCTCCGCTTGAAACGGTTGTTAAGTGATTTGGGGATTCCCATAGAAATGCTGCGTTGTGCTACTTTCGAAGTGTTAAAGTCATAAACTTGCTAATTGTTAGAATTGTACAATGATGATTATAAATCGCTACTTGGAAAACTGTCAAAAACAGAGATTAAATTTGTTAGCTATAGAAACGAAATTTGTTAAAAGTAACGTTTACGAAATTTCATTGCAAGAGGCTTATTTATCCTCTTCGAATACAGAAATTTTCACAATTAAAGCAGAAACTTGCATACTTCGATAAAAGAAATCAGCCCAATAGTTGTTTCTACATTCCAAAAAAAAGTTTTAAAATGTAACTAAACTTAATTGTTTTTCTTTAGTTTAAAGACTTGTCATTACATACCAAGCTTTGGGACTAGAAATTTACATACCTAATTCGAACTACCAATTCATATTATAAGCAAAAATATGGCTTGGATTTTTTTTAAGTGGTCATTTTGGTGCACCACCCTGTTTTGATTTAAATGACACAAAGCTATAAAATGTTCGCAATGCCTGGTTGTCTCAAAAGTGACTTGCGATTTTTAACGTTTTTTAAAGAAATTTAAGAGGTTTTAACTTAAATAACTACTTTTGATTGGTAGCTTCTACTTTATGAGAGGTGTTACCACATTTAAAAAATTTTCTGTGTTATAGATTTCGAGACATATAAGAAAATTGAAGTTTCACTTACAGCCATTTCGGAATATATAACATTTTCTTTCCAACCAAAAAGTGGCGGTATATTGAAAATATCGAATACACAATCTTAAAAAGCATTAGTAGCTTTAAAAAGCGTTGAAAATCTATCAAATTAAGTCTGGTGGTTACAATACACAATATGGCCAATATTGAAGAGTATTTTTCGTTATTGTATCATAATTCTAGTTATTTATTGCAACATTTTGAATAAGATGATAATTCAAATGTTATTTAAAAGTTACTAAAAAATCCATATCATATCGAAATCTGTTAAACATACGATACAAAGTCCATGAATAGAAGAAAATTTAACTGCAATCTATTTAAAATCAAAATTGTGACTTGGGTCTGAAAGGGGTAGAAAGTGTACATTTTGCAAAAAAAAACTGTTTGAACGCTGAGAAAGAGAAGAGAGTAATTTAGCATTCCTTATCCGCACTTGATTTTGGTGCAAGACTTACAAATTTAAGGTTTCAAAAATTAATCCCATTTTAAATACTTCTGCTGTAAGTTTTTTCTCGATTTTTTCTTTCATATTATGTATTTCTTAAGTTCAAATTTCATATTTCTTGTAGCTTTTTAGTACAAGTCGAAAATTTCTAAATTCACTTCAGCATTTTCCCTTAAGCATCGAATATTAAAATTATGAACACATCTTCATTGAAAGGTAAAGAACATTATTTTCTAATGCTCTAATTTAATTTCTTCTGCGATTAAATTGATTTATTTTGTTCTTAAGGCTGCAAAGTGCTTCCTGGAAACAGGCTTCTATTAAATTGTATTGTAAGCTTACAAGTCACTTAAAAGATTAGGATTTCCATTTAATTTTTACAATGCTGAGAGCTAAGCTTGTCAACCGAATAATAGATTTTTAAATGTTAACCATAGTATTTGCTAGTTAGTAATATAGGAATGATTTTTTAGGAAAGTTCAGGTAAGTAAATTGAACTGAGGTGATAGCAAGTTAAAAATACAATCATATTTTTCAAGTAGGTAAGGGCGGCAGCCGCCAGCTTAACCTAAACCTAAGCAGGCTCATAGCAATGCCGCCGCGTCATTATAGGTCGGATATTAAGTCAAATTTTTATTTTTTAAATTTAGATAACAGATTTAGATATCTTGACCCAGAAAACCCAAGTATATCAATTTCCGAGATCAAAGTAAATTTTTTTGCCAATTTAACCGCCATTTTGATACCAGATTTAAATTTCTTCACCCAAAATACCCTATAAAAGTGGTCGAGCAGTGGTTGGCTAGCTTTTTTGCGGTTTTTGGCACCACTGTGCGCGTTACCAGTTATAGCTTTCTTTTGAAACAATAAGAAAGTTTAAATGGTTGTTGCTGCCATTAAGGTTGCAATTTTGCTGGGACATAAAAAATCTACTTCTGGTAGGTTACAGAGTAATTTCCCAATTACTTCGTCTTAAATATTATTAAATAGTTAAAGTAACAAGAGAAGCGTTGTACTATGTGTCCCTCTGTTTTATTAGTATAATTTAATTTACTTCTTTATTTATTATTATTCTAGGGGTACAACTAAGTCCAGTTGTCATTAAAATTAAACAAGTAACTTAAAATTAAGAAATTTTGAATAAATACAAGGAAAATATAGTAAAAAACTAATGCGTAACCCCAGCCTGATGTGTGCATTTTTTATAGGTACGACTCGTATGAACCGTCTTAATTCTGGTAATCTGGTACTTGGATTTTTATTTATGTAAAAGATGAAAACAGGAAATAACATAAAAGTTTAGTATTTTTTTAACAAGGAAGCCAAAAGTAAAACGTTTACCAAGTTGGCTTATTATAGTTCGTGATTGGGCAAGATGTTCGATTTAGCGAATCAAGATGAGTTAAGATAGACAAAGAGATAAATTGAAAAGACCGTTCATAGGTGAGGAAATCGTAGCGATTATCATAACTTTTGTATAAGTCGCGAAAGTGATCGTGTAATGCATAATTATATGTACAAAATGGTAGTGTTAGAGATCGGAGATTACGAGTATTATCTGGATAGAGTTACAAAATAAACCTTGTTAAGGAGTGCGTTATATTCAATAAAACCGAGTAGAAGCTTATGCAAAATTAGCAGGTTTTACGATCATTCAAAGAATATAATTTTATAAGGCGAGGTCCATTAGAATAGGATGGCAATCGAATGTTTTATCTTTGCAACTTTCGGAAAAATCATTATAAGCAAGCATTCTGATCGTTTGTGTTCTAACAAGACAGTTTTCTGTGATCGCATTGAAAACTACCGTGCACTGCGATCGATTAAGTCTACAGAGCTTCTAGGTGCGTTTTGCCTCAGTTTTCAGCCATGTCCCATTGTCCGGGATTATTTCTTGAGATATTCTAGTTGTTAGAAATAAAACTTTTCCCGCAGTTTAAAAATGGCCATTGGCATATGAATATGCTGCTATTCCGGTAGAAGTTTGTTTGTCGTATCTCTTCTGGCTAGTCCGTACGCCAGTTTCTAGCTCTGGCACCCAACTTAGGCGTATATTGTTTGTTACGTTCCTTTGCTATGGAGAGATTTGCGGTAGTTAAAGTCACTGAACTTGAAGTTATTGCTGGAAGTGACTTATTGTCTGCCAGGCTATCTAAGTTCATATGTAAAGCATCTGTCTCCGCGCTAGAGTTGCTTAAGCAGATTATAGGTTTACCTCCGCTAAGAAGACGTTTTAGTTTTAAACGTAAATTATTTGTAATTTCAATATTCAATTAAGTTTGGTCTCACTTCTCTGCAAAAAGCTTTGAATTGAAATCTCTGTTTTCCTGCGAAAAACAAGTTAACAAAAATATAAAAGTTATTTCGCCATAAGTTGCCTCTTAAAAGGCTTCTTACTTTCATAATGCTTCTACTAATCATCCACATCTAATTTCCTCGCTATTATTTTTATCACAAGGTACATACTTTATGGCATTCCATTTATCTTGACCTCATTAAATTATTAATGTTCCCAGCCAGCACAGTTTTTAAAACGTTTTCATCTTTATTTTTTTCTCCCTTTTGGCATATAAAGTTTGCTCACTAATATGCTTTCATTTATTTACACCGCAAACAAAAACGCAATGACAGCAATAAATGTCAGGCGCACAATGAATTGGACTGCCTCGTCTAGGCCGAATCACGGAGAGCTCGCACACACACACATGCACTCCTGCCATGTGGCTACGTCAGCAAAACAGGCAAATACGCTATGGAGCAATTACCAAAAATCTAACCCAACTTCTCTCTCCAAACACTTAAGCTCAATAAAATAGAAAGCAAAAAAGAAAAGCTGCAAAAAAAAAACAAGCGAAAAATATTTGCACAGTTTTGTTCTATCCTGTGCCTGACATTGAGCCGCCATTGCCCATTGCTTGCCACCGCATCACCCTTCGCCTATGCACTTTCAGTCAGGCTCATAAAAATGTCTGCACAGTGGCCCAACAACAACAACAACAACAACAAGTACAACAAACAAACAAAACAAACACAACAAAAACAACATACAACAAAATGCGTTTCAACAAACCAAATGTGTCGAGTTCAAATCCAGTGCATTTTGCACAAGCGCGACGTGGGGCGTATACGTAATCAATTGTTGCAAGAACGTGAAGATTGCTGTCTGCTTTGGTCAGTAGTTATGGCCTGCGCCATACAAAGGACTTGCCAACATGGAGTTGCAGCGCATGCAGCTGGTGGTACCCCTTTGTTGTTCACTATATTAGAAATACTGTTGCGCTTCGCTTGCTTTGGGCCAGTTTTATACCCTACAGCGTTGGCGTTGGTCTTATTAATCGTTAGAGTAAAACGTGTAATTTTGTATTCAAACTAGGGTAAAATATATTACTGAAGCATTTTTATAATATCCATCACATGTCCTATCAGATTGTTGAAAGTAAAAGTTGAGAGTAAGAATATTCCTCCAAAGTACTTCTGAAAACTAAACCACATTTTGCTTACTTGTTCCACGAAATTCGAGTTCAAGTTGTTTTTCTTTTTTTGTATTTTCTGTAATAGTAATATTATGAACAAGAAATACTCATCACAATCTTTGGGATTGGCGCTTTAATAATGCATGGTTGACATAGAAATTTCATTTCTCTTGCTTAAAAACTTCTTTATTCGTTCTTATAGTGTAAATTTTTCAACCACTTGAAACTGGCAAACCCAGTTCCAATCTTTTAATAACAAATACTTCTACTCTCTTGAGATTAAACTTTTCAAATAGATTTAAATTGTTCTATTGTCTTAAAATGTAGTTTTCTGATAAAATTTTAGTTTAGTTTAGTTTTAGTTTTGTGATAAAATCTTAAATCTCCCACTTACAATCTTGGACACACTCACGGTTCTACTCTCTCGGAAGTAAAATATTTTCAAATAGATTTAATTTGTTTCATTGCATTAAGTGAGTTTTTCAACAATTTGTGATAAAATCTAGAATTTCCCACTTACAATCTTAGAGACACATAGGATTCTACTCGCTCAGGAGTAAAGTATCTTAAACAGATTTAATTTGTTTTATTGCTTTAAGTGTATTTTTCTACCTGGAGTTTTCGTTACAAACTTTTAAGATACAAAAAATTTTACTGGCTTAACAGTAAGATTTTATTCATGTTAATTTTAAGTAAGGAGATGATAATTTTCGTAATACAATATTTCTTTAATATTAAAATTTTCCCATAAGTTATACTTAAACGTACTGAAATTCAATCATACAAATTTTGAATAATTATTTTTTGAATCTTTTTTGGTAAACTAAGAGCGATTTTTTCAACGTTCAGAAAATATAAAACTAAGAACCCGATTCGCAGATATAGCAGAATAAGCTTTTTTTATAGGGGCCTTGCAGCCCTTAGGTACATGTTTATTTTTAAAATATGGTAAAAATATATAATATTAGGTTTTTACAAGAGGAAAATATATGTATCGTTATACCCCTAAAGGAAAAGTTAGAGACCCCCAATATTATTTATTTGTCAATTTTAAAGAAAATTTTAGTTTTGAATGCAAATTTTTTAAAACTTAAGAAATTATTCTGTACTATTTTTGTAATGACTTGTAGAATTTGAGTAATTAAAAAAAAAATTTACAAATCAAATTTTTTCTCCTATTTACCAAGTTTTAATAAATAATTAATTTTAAATTCAAATTCCAAAAAAAACTTTCTTTGATGTAGCGAAACTGTCGCTTTTATAATAATAATTATTTTCGATATAAGAATTTGTGAAGAATGTTCCAAAGGAAAAATTGCAAAAAAAACTTCTGATTTTAATAATAATAATTTGTATACTTTAGTTTTTACTCTCAGATGGCCCACCCTATATAATCCTTAAATATTTTACCTAAGTGCAGATTAGTTACTGTGTTCGTATTGAAATCTGCCAATATCTAATCATTGTTCTTCTTGTGTGTATCTGCCTTTGTGGCAATTACGTTTCGCTTAATACAATTGCTCTCACATTTTCGGGTCATTGCTGTGCATCCTTTTGTTCCAATATTGATTTTCATTTTACTTGCCAGCAGCACTCGAAATAAAAAATTCCCCAAAGCGCTTTCATAGTTATTCAAAAATTTTGATGTTGATAACTTTATTTTTTTATACTTGACCAAAATAGCAAATCGACAATATAAATGCAATTCGTTTGTTATTTGTGAGCTTGTTGTTTGTTTTTATTTTGTTGTTATTGTCAATGGCAAAAATGGCTGCAAAACATGAAAATAAAAATGCAAAATTTATTACCAACATTTTTTTGAGCTTAAAAAATTTAATTTAGTTGTAACTTTAGAGACTTAACTTAATGTTGCAGATAATGAAAGCATAATTTTTAAGCAAGATATATCGTGATGGTTTTCTGCTGTGACAACATAAATCAAGTTAAGACCAATAATTACATGGAATTTATTGTTCTTTCATTTTGGTCTTAATTGCAAACACACGCTAGAGTTGAAGAACTTCAAAACAATTTGAATCCAATTGACCCAAACTGCCAATAAAATTGAGTAGCATAAAATGTAAATAAGTTGACTCACAGTTTGCCCAAACTTACTGATGGAGACGTGGAGACACGCCGCTTGTAGAGCGCGTTAATAGCCAGATTATGATGAGAATGACGATAGCGATGACGTTGCCAATTGTCGAGAGATGATACGAAATGTAATGAGAAAGCCATAAAATAAACAGTTGAATAATCGAGCATAATGAGTTAAGTCGAGAGAGAGCGCGGGAGCAAGTGCCTGCGGCAGAACACGAAATCGATTCGACAGCTCCAACTGACAACAAATATTGCAAAACAATAGTAAAATTGTTCAATACGAAGAAACATCCCAAAAACTTAACGGACAAGTTCAGGCCAAGATCAAAGAGTTACATGTTTGAGTACCGTTGATCCGACGTCTGTCTGTCTCTCTATGTAAAATATCTGAATTTCTGACCGTGTAAGTAGGTGAAGGTGCCTTGACTTTTGACGCGTACTTCGGCTGTTTACCTTTCATTGAGCAAATATTTGCTATTTTTAAGTTTTATGATTTATTACTTTGACAAGACGGCGGCGGCAATAAATTGATGGAACGTTTTCGGTTTTTAGTGTTATATGAGTTAAGCAGATGATAATGAATGAAACTAATTTGCTATTTTTCTGCACACTTCAAATATTAATTTATGTTACATTTGTAAACGAAATGATTGCTGATGAAGCTGTTGGTTTAAAATTAGGGGATACATTAAGTATTTGACAGAGATATCATCTTAAATTGATTATTTCATCTGAGGCATGCTTTTGCGAAAAAGATGAAATTTTGTGTCGCTTGAGGAAGATAAAAAGATATTTTAAACTTCAACTGGGGTGTAGATGATGATATTTATGCTCTGTTACAGATTTCTGCGAAAGATATAAGTTAGAGATTGTATTTTCAAATTTGTTAACTAAAATAAGTTATTCCAACTAAGACATGCTTTTGGGAAATGTAAAGATTTGTATACCTTTACACAGAATTTGAGGTAGAGAAACGAAAGAGAAAGATACTATTTTTCATCTAAGATTTCTAACTTAAATTGAAGTTTTTTTTTGAGAAAAAGGTAAATATCTAAACTAATTTTTAAAACAGAGATTTTTTTTGAAAAAGTTTAATTTTTATGGTATCCATGCAGATTTCCGTGAAAGAAAAAGCAATTTTTTTTAATCTGCTACCAGAGATACCTTCAAAATGTTAGATTTTATGATTTTATATAAAAACTTTAATTGTTAATAAACATATGGTGGCAACACTTAGGTGCTTTTGGACCCTAATGTAGATTTCTGTGGAAGAGAAAGCATTTTTTTTTTCCTTGTACCGGGGATACCTTCAAATGCGGAGATTTAAAGATTTTATATGGAAAATTTAATTGTTAATAAAGATATGGTGGCAGCACTTTTTCAAAATAGGATGAGGAAAATATTTTTTCATATTTTGCTCGTTTTTGAAGATTTATTTATTTTTTTTTACATATAAGTGAACTTATAAATATATGGGGAGTAAGCTCTAGCTACTTAGGCCTTCGGCTAAACGTTCTTGATGATTTTGTAACCAATTTTTTTTCTTTAAAAATGTTTTATTTTTTGTTTCCAAACTCAGTGGGAAGTTTGATATAAGTTGTGGGATATGTTTTATGGCTCCCAAAGGCAAAATCAGGAAAATCATAAAATGATTTTCATGAATTTTGCATAAACTTTATGTATTTAATGTGTATTTTTAAACTTGTTTCCAAGTTATTGAATCAAATGTTTTTGGGAGCTTTATATTCAATTTTGAGATCAAATTACACTAAAACGTAAACTTTTCGGTTTATTCTATCAAAATAATAATAATAAGTATACCGATAACAAGTTTAAGGTGAAACTGTTTTTATTAGCCTTTACTTAAATTATAGGCTTCATTTATTAAAATTAAATAAATTAATATGGTTAATAAAAATTTCAGAAATACTTTACTTCACTTGGCTTGACGTTACTTTACTCTCTTTCTAAGCAAACTCTCAAAGGACGTCAAATCGCAGCTTCTTGTTTGACAATTTTGGTGATATAAAATTAAGTGATTTTTAATATTGGTCGAACAACATGAAATGTAGAGGTGGGTGTTTCATGAAGGAAGACCAAATTAGCGATAGATCTCATTCACGTTTACGGCGGCTTCTTCTCGGTTTTCCAAAAGAAAGGCCCGTATCATTACTAGACTGAAACCCGTATATGAGATAACTATTGCTCTTGAATAACGCATGCATTTTCTGTGCCTTCGATGCAGCACATTGATTATTAAGAAAATCAAAAAGTTAGATATGAACTTTGTCTGAAAAGATGATTTCTCGGTCAAATACGCAATATCGGCTGGACCAACGTTTTTGATATTTGATAACTTTTAGAAGCCAAGAGAAACGTCAGTGTTTTTTTTTTTTTAAAGCAACTTATTTAATTCGTAACACGGTTTCAAATATCTTTCAGGTTTTGGAGTTTATTGATTGCAAACAATTTTTATTAGATCTGTTCTTTAAACATGAATCACCTAAGAAACCCATAACGCTCAAAAATTATTCTGGGCTGGACTGCGTTTCTTCAAATCCTAGTAAATATGGTTTGTTCTGAATTGAGATAATATCTGCAATCCTAAAGGAAAAAGATGACGTAAGACTGTTTCTCTTTGAGTCTGTTTTTGATTTAAATGCCTTGCTGGTTTCATATGGTGTGTTCTGAATTAAGATAATATCTGCACAATCCTAGAAGGAAAAGATGACTTAAGACTTTTTCTCTTCGAGTCGGGTGTTGATTTGAATGCCTTGCCGGTTTCACATTTTCACGAACTGATTTCGTTCATTCGCGTGGTTATCTGTGGTTTGGCCGATCAACTGCAGGACGTTAGATGTAGCATATGTTCGCGTAAGACCCCCTATAATTCTGACATCTTTGATAAAATCCAAAGTTTTTATTGCGACAGTGGTGATACTCGACAATATCGGTCAAACCATCTATTTTGCTAAATGTTAACTTTCACAAGCCCATGATGTCCCATTTCAAAAAAGATAGATGATATTTCGGTTAAGTACGGCAATATCGGCTAGTACATCGTTTTTGATAATTGCTAACTTTTGTAAGCAATAGAGTCTCAATTCGCAATAACAAAAGTTCTTATTATGATAAAAATAGATCAATTTTGAGTCAAATTCGGCAATATCGGCCAAAGCCGGTCGTTTTTGCTAAGTTTTACAAGCCAATAGTCTCTCAAGATGTTTTTAGGCCTTTCTCATGAGTACTATGAATTTCAAGCACTAAATGCATCACTCTTTACTATTGCCTGCAGTCTTAAGAAGAAATTTATGTAAAAAGAGAACTTTCTGATAGCAATCTACTGGTCTATTAAGTTCGAGAAGATTTCTGAGTAAAGATAGATACCAATGCGCTGAAATTACTCAGTTACTTATCAGCCAGCTCTCGTAGTCCCAGGCTGTCTGACATATCTCCTAGCGAAAGCAAACACTTCAATATTTTTTCAACTACAGACCCAGAAATTTTGAATATTGCTGATAAAAGAAGAGAAATTACCTCAAAGTATTTTATATATAAAAATGTTTGTGCAACCAACTCAATTAACATTTAATTATGCTGCAACAAATTATCAGCATTATCTCCACGAACTTAAATAAATGTTAAAAAATTGAACATTGTAAATTATGCAACAACTCTCATTAATAAAAGCAATCGGATAAATAATGGCACCAACAACAACAACAACAACTACGAGAAACAACATCGGCAGAAATCCCACAATGAATGAAGGTCAAGCAACATATGCAACAACAACAGCAACAAATTAAAGTTGCACTTTTTGTTGGAAATCCAGTTTTATGTTTGTTTGCCGAACTGCACTTGACAAATGTACATTAAAAAAAAGCCTAAAAAATTTAAAAAATAAAAAAAAATTAATTGCAAAAATCAACTTTATGACGTTGACAATGTTGTTTTTCAATACAAAATTTACGCGTTTGTTTTCACGTTTTGCTTTTGTTTGCATTTTAGGCTTTTTATATTTAAGTCAATTTTTTTGTTTGAAGTATTTTTAATTTTTTATTTTTACTTTTTTTAAGCGTTTGTATTGAAAATGATTTAATCAAAGCGCCAAGCCCCGGCGGCATGTACGCACACCAAAAACCCGTCTAGACGTAGACACCTTTTTTTTCCACGTAGCGTGCAATTTTCCGCCGAGATTTTAAGCGAATCGCCTTTTGGCAAACATTTTTTTATTTTTATTTTACTTTTTGTTTTTTATGTCAAAATCAATTTCAATTTAAAAATGTGTCGCACAAAATGGCATAAAAGATATAAAAATAAATTAAATAATGTTGAGTTGTATTCTATGACATTTTAAGTTTTTCAACTTTTCACAGAGTTCGCGTTTTGTTTGTGCTTTTTGGGCGTGTTTGTAATTAATCGCTTGGCAGCAACAATTTATGGGATTTTCATAGACTTTTGATATAACTATGAATTATGTGGGTTGATTGGAATATGGCAGCACTTTTAAGCTGTTGAAATTTGCATTGAAGTGCGTGAAAATAAGAAAAATCACATGTGTCCATATATCAATTACGTTTAGAGTTACAATGCAAATAAAAAATAAAGTGATATCATGCACTGAGAGAAAAAGTGGGTTGCTATGTTTTTAAGTAGTTGATGTTTTATGGTTTCTAATGGAAGATGCTGTCTATAATAATTTATACAAAATTTGTAATTTGTACATTATTTTACAAACGAAAGATAGAGAAAGGACTTTTTCGAATTTTGTCGAATTCCCTTATTTATTTTTTTTGCTTAAATAAATAATATTATAAAAACAGAAGGAGAAAAAATTTAATATTATAAATTATAATATAAATTAATTAATTAATTAATTAACTAAATTATTAAATAAATTAATATAAATTTTTTCTACTTGACTATGGTCATCGCTGTTCGAAGACCATTAGGATCTATTGTTTGTAGCCGAGTTCGAACGGCGTTTTTTTTTGTATTGATAGAGATTTTCCTAGATAGCGTCTATTTATTTGCTAGCTATGTCAGTGCTGGACAAATGCACCAGTGCAGCAGGCTGGAATAGAGCTACCGACCTTCTGATGTAGAGGCCAGTACGATAGCCCACATTTGTCTATTTTTTAAAAAGAAAAAGAATGCTTTTTTGTCAACTACATTTATGTAGCTTGTCTTTGGAAGCAAAAAATAAAATAACAACCAGAAAAAGAAAGAGATTTTTTTCAACTCCCTTAACTTTTCTTGCCACACGAAGTAAGAAAATTACTTAAAACCAACAAAGCTATTAAAAACTTTTTTTCACAACATTTTTATGAAACAAAATTTTTACTTCGAGTTTATCGTTTAATTATTTAAATAAAGTCCAAATGTTAGGTATAAAAGTTAAGATAATAAGTAATACTTTAATACCAAAAATCCGACTTTCATAATTTGTAACTTTTCATTTGCTTCAGTTCAATAACAATGGACATAACAAATATTTTTATCTGAAACCACTGACCAATATAACTAAAAATAAAAATGTTTTACTTATTAATGTTTAATCGGAAGTTCATTTGTGATCAAAAACTGTTAGCTTATTCGATGAAAAATTTACGCATTTATCATGCAAATACGCATAAATTAGCAATTGCTCAAGTACTAACTTTAAAACTTTTTTTAGAAGAAAATTTTCATGTTCCAGTTTATAGATCGTTTAAATTATTTAAAGAAGTTATGGAATTTTTCAAATTACAAAAAGAAATTTAAACAGATTATAATGAATAGTTTTTTTGAGTTTATTATTCAAAATGTATTCTGTACATCAATTATCACAACTTTTCCTTTTAGTCGGCTAAGTACTTCACACTTGGGTACAATTAACAAAGAAGAGTGCTCTAGATATTCACTACTTTTGTTGTAATATTTGAAATTTAGCTGAAGTCCCCACAAATTGCAAACAATCCATTAAAAGTAAAACTTCTCTAACTCTCTTAGAGTAAAAATTCTCCAACCATTATACGAAATAAGCTACACAACTAACTTCACTCTAAAACAACACGTCCGCAACTTAAAATTTTATTATTTAAAAAAAAAATTACAGCAAATACATAGAAATATCTATTTTTAACATACCAGCGCTCATCCCATGTTGATATAAGAACAATTATTTCCGAGATTTGAGAATCGAACTAAATTGTCAACTGGCATTGTAAACATTATAATAACTCTTTTCGGTATATATATTATTATTATTTTATTTTATTATTTCCAAAATTTATTACAATCTATTTAGATTTACAATGGGAAATTGGTACAGATGGCTTGGGCCCTACCCTTCATTTTCATTCTGTTATATCGTTACAGTATCATGATATATTAAAGTGATGATATCTTAAAAATGCTACGATCCGTGGATAAAAAATTTTGAAATATTTCATACAGCTCAGACTGCTTCAGATTTAAGTTAAATTTATGTTTAATATTTTGGGAGTAATATCTCCTACAATTCATTCTGCTATTTCGCAACTCGAACTCCAGGGGCAGCGTATTCCAAAGTCGGCATAGTTCGCTTATTGCATCACGGATTTGTCAAAAAAAAGAATTTTTTTTTTTTTATGAAAGCAAACAATATCCTTTCTAGCTATTATTAGCGTTACACGCTCACTTTTACCCACACTCAACCCACTCCTTCACAATTTGTTGTTCGCCAGAACCATCGTACCTTAATCCATTAGAAAGTTCAAATATTTGTATGTTTTTGGGTTAACTTATAGCTTGATTTTTTTTCTATGTTGGATTGTGCTCCCTTTTTTTTTCGCCATTTTAAGTACATACAAAACCGATACGAAAATTCAAATTTATTTATTGGTTTTCATTGCTTTTAAAAAAATTTATGCTTTTAGTTTTTGTTTGTAAAGGATTTGTTTGGTTTGTTCGGCTTTACTGCAGATTGATTTTGCAAAAAAAAAAGGTGTAGTTATTAAAGTCTATCGATTAAATTGCAATTAAGTATTTTGTTGATGCTTCTTGATTGATGTAAACAAAGCAACTGTGAATGAAGGTGTTACATTTTGGAGTAATACTGGGAAAGCCTTAATCCATGGCCACTTTACTTATGTTGACAACCAAATGCAGCGATTGCTGAATATGTTAGTCTTAACTTTATTTTTTTTAGTTAAAAAAGCGCAGCCTGCTGATGCCTGCTTCTGCCGATTACTGACAAAGCATCGTCATGGTATATCGCCTATCGATAAGATGTTTTCTTTGTGGCTTCAAGTAGAAAAACTTAGATACACAGAAGAACCCGAATTTGGTCATGTTCATAAAAAAAATTATTTTATTAAATCGATAACTCAAAGCTCTTTTGTTTTCTCACAATTTGTCTGTCAATATTCACTCATAAATATAATTAAAAAATTTTTGTTGGAATTATTCAGCAAAGAATAGAAAACTTTTCTAAATGTAAAAACAAGCAAAACGAGTAAAATGTATAAAGGATTAACTTGAGCTTAAGCACTGCATACTCTCTGTATCAAATATTTGTCAATGCTTTTTGTTTATCGAAATAACTAGAATACAAGGATATAAGCCAAATTAAGCACAAAAACAAATAAACTTAACTGATGTCACATTCAATTAATCCTTATGTTTTGTCGCAAGGGATAAAAAGTTTCAATAAAAAATATAAATAAATTAAATCAATCGGAAAAGCCACTTTAAATAATTGTTTTGGTGTTTACCAAAATAAAAAAGTATTGCAGTAATAAAATTGGTTTGTTGTTCTATATACTATATAGTATTTTTTTTATTTGTCGATGTACTTAACAAAATTAGTAGAAATTTATTTTTTTGTCGGGTTGTGGGGTGTTATAATCTGTAAATATGGGAACTAGAGCTTTGTGGTCAATATACGTTTTGTTAGTAATTTTTATTATTTTATAGATTTGTATTTATTGTTTCGTAAATAAACAAAAACGAAACTACTGTAAGACTGAAATTGTTTCCTTGTGCGAATCCTCACATGACAAATTGTCTACTCAAATCGCAGATTTTTGAAGGTCAATTTTTTTTTGTTAAAGCCTGGTAAAGTTGCGAACAATATCGATTGTTCCTTTTAGCAACATTTATTATATTATAAATCTTTAGTTAAATGGGCAATGGTGCATCGTCTCAAATTGTTTGCTTGTGCGTAACATTTTTCATAAGATAGATCGTCTACTCAAACCCGTCACATCAAATTTATGCGCAATAGAGTACGCGATTTTGTTGGCTAAGCTCTCTATGAGAAGAGTACCATGGTATTGCTGTGGGAATCCAAGAATGCAGCGCGCTTTGAAGTTCCAAAGCGTCGTTTGGGAGAAAAAGAATCCGTGAGGAAGTGTACAGATGCGTAAGGCTCAGACTCATACTTAAGCCAAGTAAAAGCAACATCCCACAACAATTCGCATATTTTTTGTATTAACCGTTTTAATGCAAAATACCCTGTAGGCGGATATATAAATATATCCAATACAAATTAGTAAAGGGTAAAGTAAGCCCTTTTGGAATATATATTGCTGCTAAATACATAATAAGTTGTATTATTCTCCTACGAATTTAGTATTTCTCTAGAACGCTGGCTTAACTAGTTAACAAAAGCCAAAATGTGTACATAAAAATGTGTAAATAAAAAAAAGAGATACTCTCAGTGTAACCTTTTTCGAGTCATTGGTTTAAAATGGCTGCCACTCAACTCTCTCTGAAATCAAGCATACGACTAGTCTACCCAAGCTCTAAGGCTTGTGCCTGACAACTTTTTTACTTTAATCAAAAAATTAAATTACATATTTAAATAAGTTATTATGTAGTTTTACCGCTTTAATCTGGTGTACAATTTGTGCTTACAGATAATAATATTAAATTCTGATCTTTACTCTTGGGACATGCCACCCTTGTAGCCTACAAATTCCGTCCATGCACCCAACATATGTACAACCATAAAGACTCTATGGTTACAAATTGGACAGCTTAAAAAATGAAAATCCCACCCTAAAGCTGTCAAAAACAAAAGGACATCCCCGAAAGCTGATGAATGATAATTTTGACATACATACAGTAATAGTAGTAGTAGTAGTAGTTTGGTCTCCTTCGAGCCTTTTATGCGCTTTCAACAAGCCAGTCCTTAATTAATGGAGCTGTTGACAGTTACACGTTTTAGGGATGCGCTCAAATTGAGCACAGCAATGATAATAAGCATCCAGACCCATACTCCTATAGTGTATGTTCTCTGAATGTTTTTATCAATCATGTTGGGGCACATTTCAAACATTTCTGACACAAATATTTCACATGTGTGCAGACAGGCGGCAAAAACTTGTAAACGGACTCAAATGTGTTGGCAATAAAAGGCGTCCTTACTTCACAGCAGCACTTCGGAGCGGCGCCTCGCCTAGGACGCACGCACACAGTATTCTAAGATGATTTATTATATGTTTATATTTCACTGACCTCGACAACAACAATGTCGTAAGCAGCAACGAGTATGAATTCTTTTATATACTCACTCATTTTTTTTTTGCTTTTTCCATTCACCTGCAGGCACACACTTGGCCGGCCATTGAAGTGGCCAGTGGCCAGTGAATAGAAATCCGGTAGTGCCACTCCAAGCGCTGATTTCATTTGCTTTAATCCAATAAAATTCTATTTATGAGTGCTTCGATTGTTTGCCCCTGTCGAGAACGATTTGTCGGCTATTTGTATTCATTTGTATTTGAATATATTTTTTTGTTTATTAAATAATAATCCACTTGCCGTCGTTATTGTAAACAAACTGTTTCTGTTTGTGCTCATAAATGAACACTAAATATTTAGAGAGTTAGAACTATCTAATATTTTCATTAGTTTTGTGTGAATTGGAAAGATCTCATACAGATTGCGCACAGTTGTTGAAAGCTATTATGATTTGAAGGCTACTATTTCAATTCGATTTTAATTTTATAAGAATCGATTAATCGTGTACTTTGAGCGTATGGAATATGCGAAATTTAAGCAATTGTTTATTGTTTATATAGCTAAGATAAATGGGTATTGAGGTAGATCATAGATGGAAAATTTTTGAGAAATTTTTTTTTGCTGGGAATCGAATAGAAATTGTGTCTATGTACATTAAAGCTAAAAAAAAGTGTTCGTAATTTTCAGCAAAGCTAATTTTTAATATTCGATAACAGCGGAACAACTTTAAGGGCCTGGGCTGCTCCATAACAGTCCGCACCTGATGGGCATTGTCAGATAGATAGTGCTCTTGTGTAAAAGTAAGAAGCCAAAATCTTGAATATTTAAGCAAAGTTGTTTGATTTTAAACTTAGCCATATCGTCTTTTCGTCATCTTCTTAGGATTTATATAAGATTAACTAAAGGGTATATTATTATTCCCATCTATAGAGTATAACAATGAGCACAAACTTTCGATAAGTCGGTTGTTTATTGTTTATATTTTTAAGATCGTTTTATATTGAGATAAATTCCAGAGAAAAGTTGGTTAGCAACAGTCATATTTGATTTTAACGAAGATATTTTTATTTATCGTATTGTGACTTTAATTGCTGTTCAAAAATGTATTTGTTTACATTTTATAGGAAATAATCTATAAATATCAAACACTCGTATATCAGATTGATTAATGCATTTAGCTGCTGACTGGAGGGTAAAACAACAACCAAACGCGTGAAAATAATGAAATGGATTCTGTGAAAAGTAAAATTGTGAAACTGTAATTTGTAAAATTATATTTATTAAATGGAATTTTGAAACAAATATAGCACACATGCCATTTTTAAATATTAAAACATCAAAAATGCTTTTGATTAAAATTAATCAAATTATTCGATTAAAGCAAACTGAGAATTTTTTTTGGTACTTCTAGGAGTGGAAAAGGTGATAATATAAATATTTCTTCGATTTTTGTGTCTGCTTCTTTTTCATTGTTTTAATGATATAGATTCAGAGGTATGCGTTTCTTTCTTTGTTTTTGAGAGCTTACAGTCCTTCGTTGTAAGCATAGTCCACATTGTTCTTTATTGACTTTGGTAGTCAACCTTCATCATACCCTACTCATTGTTGGAATGCGTTCGACACTCAATAAAGGGTGATTTTTTAAGAGCTTACGAATAACACGCATTAAACTTTGTCGTTGAATGATTGATATAACAATGTTTTAGATAATTAGCGGAGTCATTAAACACGGAAAGCATGTGCGAGCAGTGAGAAATAATAATGCGCTATAATTTGTAAGAGATTTTTAATTCAAATTGGCACCATTTTGAGAAAAGAAACGTAGTCTGCGGCGGTTGTTAAAAACTTTAAGTTCCCAACAATCACTCTACACTTAATGTTATATTTCCATTTAGTAAAAACTAAATATATCCTTCGTCTCTTACACATGCAGGGTATAGAAATTTTACCTTAAGGCTATCCAACTAATAATCATTATGTATTTCATTCACATATACATAAGAGTATTACGTACATACCTGTGTGTGGTAAGTGGCCTAGAAGAAGCATATATTTATAATGAACTTATGTCTGTTGCCTGGGCTTTGAATTTGTTCTTGAAGGCAAAAAATGAATTCATGTCGGTCTAGCCACACATCCTTGCCATTGTTCACGTAGGCGCTCTTGCATGACTTCACACACCATCTTCATTTGAACATATTCCGGTTCCTTCCGGCCCAGGGTGGAGAGTAGGGTAAATTAAAGAAAAGAAAAAATGCCGCAACAGTTTAACAAACAGAGTCTGAGTCAAATGTAGGACTTCAATTATTATTTGCAAAGTTAAGCATTTTTGTGCTATTTTGACAATTCAATTTAAGGAAATTCATTTTAAAAGTAATTTACATACTCCCACTGTTTTTTTAAGACACCAAAATGCTCGAAGGTTTAAACGTTGTGTGTTTGAAGTAAGTTGACTTTTAAGCACTTTAAGTTGGCGTTTGGCGTTAGTTTAAATAATTGCCTAAGCTGCGATTTTACATTCTTAAATAACTTCAATTTATTTGGTAACATTTTCGAAAAAAATATAAATCTGAATTATATTGTAATATAATCAATATGATTTAATTTCATAAACAAATAATTCAACTTATTTTAAATAAATTCATATCAATTAAATGAATTTGAAATAAGTGTATACTGTGTATACTTTTTATTTAGTTAATAAATATTGTTTCAACATAAATTAATTTAAAGACAATAAAACTTAATTATGTATGAATTGGGAATGCAAATTAATGCGCTTGTCATCATGTCAGATGTCATTATTTTTCCCAAGTCATTCCAATTATTGTCCGTCGGAATTGACTACTTCCCCAGCCTTCGTAAGTTTGGAGTACTAACTACGAAAAATCTGACCGTCAAGAATGTCTGACTGACGCTTCAGTATCATACTCTGTTGCATTTTCCTTGCGATGGAAGAAAGGCACGCCATGCTCCTATCGTTTTTAAATTCGACCAACATTCTTGTCTGTGGCCTAATTGTAAAGCACAAAACCACGTAGTGCTTTCCTGCAATTATTTTCTTAATTATACCCAAGACCCCCACGTAAAAGGTGAATTATACTATAAGTTCTCGTGGGAGTCAGCGTGTCAGGGAGTTGTAACAATTTTTAATTTAATCTCTGCTTAAACACAAAAATAATATTATACTTTAAAAAAAATAAATTGAAAATTTTTTGAAAAATCGCTTAATAATAAGAGTTTAAAAACAAGTGAAATATTGTTGAAAAAAGAGCGCTACGTTGACCGTTCGGTCTCATGGAAGCAATAGAACATAGTCAAGGGAATACGAAAACTTACGTGATTCAAATGCAAGTGCTTGATATTAATAAAAGAATCACGTTTTTGGAACAATTTTGCTTATGTAGTCTCCTGTGGCGTTCAAAGTTAAAGAAAGATATGTAGCCTACAAAACCTATATGATATAGTTAAACCAATTTGATGATAAATCACAGAGTTGGGTATCCACATATGGAAGTTTTTCGAGTGTTACAAAACAAAAGAAAAATTAAATAAGTAATAGAATAAATAAATACTTGTAGTTCCCCAAATATTAAAATAGATTAATTTTTATGAAAGATAACAAAGTGGTGGAGCAGTTTATGTTGGCTGATTTTTTTTTTTGAGGTTTGCCAACATTAAAAATTTTGGCATATTGCTTTTAAATTTTTTAAAGAATCACGCCTTTGAAATTAAATTGAAAGGAATTTGCAAATGAAACTTATGCTTTAGATAAAAGATTTTGTTGTCAAAGTTGTGAAGACTTATATGTGGACTGACTTTTCCAAGTTTTGCTGTATAAACAAAAATTAAATAAATTAATAAATACCCTAAAGCCTCCTATGGCATTCAAATTTAAAGTAAATTATATAATCTACAGAATCTAAATTATCGATTTTGAAGAAAAATGAGAGAGTTGTGAAGGCTGAGTTTCTACGAGTTTTGCATCATTAAAAAAAATTTGAGTAAAATATGAAGCAAATAAATATTTATCGGAGCCTCTGGTGCTTAAAATTAAAAAAGGTATAGAGCCTACCTAATCTATATGACGAAGTTTAACGATTTTCATGAAAGATAACAAGCTTGTGGAGACATATATATGGGTTCAGATTTTTGTGTTTTGTAAAAAAAAAAATAATAAAATAAATAAGTAATTGAAAAGAGTAATATATATGTTCGAGAGCTTTAATTTAATTTAAAAAGCAGTAGCACTTTTTTATTGCTTGAACCCAAAAGCCATTGAAGCTATAAAAAAAAATAAAGCCTATGTGCCTATTATATTATATTATATTATATATATATATATATATATATATATATATATATATATATATATATATATATATATATATATATATATATATATATATATTACAATATCGACCATTATTTAAAATGCCTCTTATAAAACAGTGGCTAACGCAAATTTCATTTTAGACCTTTAGTTTTTGGAAGTGTTGGGTTGTCGTTGTGGAAGCGAAAAATCTAACGATATCAAACTACTTTTATACATTTTTTTGGGGGTAAAAAGATGTTAAAATTTATAAAAAAAAGAATGAATGAACTTAAGTCAATGAACGTAATTAATTGAGCAGAAACAATTAAAAATCCTTTTAAAAGCGACTAAAATTGTAACAAACGTATAAATGTACAACAACCTCTTAGCGCAGTTCCCGACAGCACGCTGTCTTAAACTTGGCGTAAACGACTAAATAAAGTTGTCTTTATTGCAAGCAGAACAAATTACTTGGTCCAACAAATATTGCAAATGTGCATTTGCAACGTATAAATAAATAAAATAAGAATAAATCAAAACTAAACTAAAGTGCAAAAGACACAAAACAAAACGACAACAAATCGTTGAAAAGTAACAAAAAAAATAACAAAAATCAAAGCAACAACAACAATTGAAGGAAAAAATCATGAGCGAGAAACGAATTGCACACAAAACTGTCATCAAATGACAAATGCTTGACAGCATCAATCAACAAATACGCGGACAGCAGCGACGTCGACGCCAACGCCAACGTCAACGTCAACGACGACAACAACAGAGGCTACAGCAGCAGCGAGTAGTACAATGGCGCAACGCTGCCGACGTCGCAGACGACGTCGACGCGCAGAGACAACGGCTTGCTGCTTGTTGGCCATGTGTCTGCTGCAGCTGCTGCAAATCAAAATGGCGACATTGCAAGTAAATGCCCAAGCAATGGCGGCAACAACCGTTACAACACTAACGGTTAACGACAATGCCATAAGTGTCAAACTGAACGGCATTGCCAACAAAACCAAAGATATTGCCATGTACGCGAATAAAACACAACCGTTAAGTGAAATTAGTGCAAATGAAGGCGGCAACATGACCATAGTTACGCCCACCACACCACGCACATTGTACACAGCGATGCAGGGTATACGCGAGAATGTCATGTTGCCCTCATCCGATCCCGAACGCGAGGCACAGCTACTCTATGAAAAGTCGCTGCTGGAATATCATGGCAGTCAGCTGACCACGCCTGTTGCCTACAACTCCAGTCACAATGGCACGCTAAGGCTGGAACGTACGCTGCACAGCGTCTGTGAGTTATGGCTACAGAAGCACTGTCACTGCACGGGCAGTCTGGATAATCTTAAGCTCAGCTGTCGCAGCATTGGCATCCTTGCCGTACCCATCAATTTACCCAGCGAGGTTATTGTACTGTAAGTACCCTGAGCACATATTTCTTCCTGTATTTCTTTCGTTTTTATGACTATTATTATTATTTTTTTTTTTGGGCAGTTGGCCATATTTTCTCAAGACGTTTTTGCAACTAGATTATTTTGCGCTTAATTTGATTTACTGTTTGAATCCTTTCGGGCAAATGTTGTTTTCTTGCTTTCTAGGTAAATATTATTTATTTTACTGCAAGATATTAAATTTTCTGCTCACACTATTCGTTGTTGATGCGTACAATGCACATTTGAGTGTAACATTTTGAAACAGTTTCGGAAGCATAAAGCAGAGTTTAAAGTGCGAATTTGCTGATCCCTAGCTTGACAAACAATTTTTCTTTAAAGAATTGAGTTTTTAAGCATATTGCGATTTGACTCCATATAAAAAAATATCTTATGCACAAGCCTTAAAAGGCGTCGAAAAAATTGTTTAGGAGATTCTGAAAAATTACGAAAATTCATTCGAGTTTCTTTCACAGAAAAAAACACGCACTAGTTGCGTCCACACTCTATCCAATAAAATGCTTTTGAGAATACAATTCAGTCCAATTTAAGGTTAAGTCATATTTCTTGCAAGCTCTAAGATATTTGGAAACAGTCAATCAATATCTTTTAAAATTTTTAGCTAACCATTACTTATTTTAAAGAAATTGCTGTTTTTTTAAAGTCTTTTGCGTTATTTTTAATAAATTGTTAGGAACAGTTTGAACGATTTTTTGGGGATTTCAGTGACATTATCTGTTAGAATCAAATTTTTAAGCACAAAACTTAATTAGCAAAATTTTAAATATTTTAATCATTTTGTTTAGCTTCATTTGCTAAACTGTTTTTAAATCGTTAAAGCAAGAAAACTTGTACACGATATTTACTGCACTGCAATAGTAGGAGATGTCACAAAAACAAACTAAAAAATAGACAATTCTTTTGAAAAACCAAGGTTTTTATAAAATAAACCAATACTGGCTTTCTCAACATAACAAAATGCTGTGTTATGATATTTTAGCGTTGTAACATTTCTTTTGCAATCAATTCTTTAGGGTCTTTCTTCTTAGAATGCATCCAAAGCATGCCTAACTTAGCATTTTGTTTGATTATAAACAATCCCATTCGCAATATTGTGAGTAAAAACATAGAAGTCCTAGCATTTGTGAAGCTGTCGTTTTAAGAATCTTTTTACCTGTATACAACCAAACTGCTCTATGTTTCATTCATCCGTCCATGCTACCTTTATCAGAACTCAATTATGTGCAATTTTTATCATTCTTCGTGGCCTAAATTGGCATATATATTTCCAGCAGTATTATTCCTAAAAGATCGCAGAGTCATATGATGTAAGCATGAAGTCTTACTTAAGGTTATAAACTTAAACGCACTAACTTTTGTAATTCCATCCAGAGTGTCCAGTCAATCGCAAACTTTAGCTCACTATTCTGTGAATCTAAATTTACAGTGCATGGTCCCTTTTGCGTCTTGTGCTTTAACTATATTAACCTCTGCAAATTTCTTTCTAATCAACGGAGCACCTTAAATCAATCGTGCACTTAGAATACCCACTTGGTCGATGACCTTCCGCCTCCTTTTATTTCATATTCATTTCATCTCTTTCTCCATCTTAACTCATCTCGATTTGCCAATCACGAACTATGGTCATCACTGATCGTTTGGCTCTTTTTTTTAAAGATTTGTGTAAACTTTTATGTGACCTTATATTTATAACTCTTACATTGTTAGCTCAAATTTTTAGGGAGTGCATATCTGTAAAAAGGTCACTGATTTGACTGCAATCGTGGAATAGTATTATATTTGATATTTTACTCGCTCTATTCTGATCATTTATAATTTTTATATTATTTAAATATTAAAATGCCAACAGTACCCAGCTGCACGTCTTAAGTAAATCCAAGAGACTATATAAGTAATAATATTATTGCGAGAAGAAGGCCCAAGTTGCCAGCGAACGTTGAAATAATATTAAGTTTAGTATTACATACTAGGCTTAATTTTAAAAAAATAAAGTAAATAAATAATATTATTGAAGAATGCATCTCAAAGATTATGGAGATAACTAATGCTTACACAAAAAAACGGCAGTTTGCTTGTTTGGCTGAGAGCTAGTGTGCATTTTTCTGCGGAAACTTAAAATGGTTTCATGCATATTCTGGTTTCTCCTCAAACCATTCCATACATTTTTTAATGTTTACAACTGTTTGTAAAATTTCAAAAATCTTTAGCTATAAATAGGATTGCAGCTTGTTTGACTGATACTAAAATTTACCGACAATGCATTTTTTTCTAACATTGAGAGGTGTGCCGTATGATAGAAATCTGGAAAATGTGATTTAATTAACAACGGATCCAAAATTAAATAATTGTAAAATTCTATTAAGAAATCTCATAACTTTCGAACAATGTAAAGTAGTTTATTTCTCATAGCCAGTAGGGAGTTAAATGTTGTAAAAAAATTCAATGGAAGCAGGCAGTGTATGGTCCCCTAAGAATTCTTAAAATATTAAAAAAAACGAAAAATATATGAAAACTGTGTGAGTACTTTTATTCCTAGGAATTACAAGTTGTATTTAAACAATTTTGGGATCATGTATTCCAATAATTTTACTTAAATTATTTTGGGAACAGTCTATCCTAAGAATTATATTTCAATTATTTTGGGTAACTAATATTCCAATTTTTATTTTCCATTAATAGAACTTGCATAAGGGATGATAAGTATTACTGAAAATACCCTTACTTTTAATCACATGTTATCATATCAATCAAAGGAATTGAAAGAAAACTTCATTTCGGTTAATTTTGGAACCTTACTGTTGATTTCCTATTATTAAAAATTGCCTTAGGGATAATAAGTATTGTTGATAATAACCCTTACTTTCCCTCATATGATACAAGCTCTCTGGTGCAATTACGTTCTAACAAAGAACGATTTTTTTTAGACACAAATGTCAATACCACTCGGCTTTCCCAAGCAATGTTTAAATGAAAAAATTATCTAATGTTGAAACAGCCATTTCCCCATTAGCATGAAAAACGGCTAGACAGCTCGATAATAATGGTGAAGATAACATAATTTTTCCAACAAAATTGTTGAGTAATGCTCAGAAAAGTATTAAAATTTGCTGTTTGGTAAAATTTGAATGCTAGTTAAGTGTTTCAACTTCAAAAAGTTAACTTTAAATTAAAACATTTCGCTAAGAATTTTACAAAAATTTTTAAATATTCGTACCAACACGCTTACTTATTACTTACTATATTTTAATACTCAGCATACTCAAGCGCATTTGATTAATTCATTTAAAATAAACACATTCAAGGATAAACCAGAATTTTGCAAAATTAAATCGCGATAAATATAAAATAATTGATGATTAATCGAATCGGCTGTGTCATATTATTAAGCGATTAACTAAGCGAAAAAATTAAGAATAAATAAACATTTAACGATTGCATTCCAAGTCAAAATAATTACAAGTTCATTTTTGTCAAAGTGCAAAATCTTTTGGCATGCGGTCTAATCTAATTACACATACGCCGTGTTGTGCACCACCAAGCTCTGCCACAGTCAGCGGCGGCCGCACAGTCATGCGGCAGCATGTTGCAATCGAAAATTATGTGTGTGTATTTGTATTTTGGGCTTGTTTGTATGCGAGTCACGTATGGTAGCCGGTAAACGCGTAACCATTAGGCCGTGGCATGCCACCAAGTCCGACGCTATCTGCTCTCAAAGGAGTTGGCCTCTTTTGGGACGCTTTTGGCTAAAGTTGCAAAATTGTAGACGACATTTGCTGTTGATTACGCGCTGCCTGCCATAAATAAATAAATAAATAATTTATTAATTAACGCATCGCTTAGAGCAGTCATAAGTCATTAAATCTATGCCACATCTATGAGATGTGGTTGCCACTTTGGCTGTTAACTGTTGTTTATGGCCTTGTCACGCGTGGCAATATGTGAGCGCTTTAATTATAACTTTTTTCAAACTTTATCTGTGAGTGAGATACTCTGTAGATGATGGAAGATGGCAGGGGTATTATAGTTTGCAAAAGTGTTGAGTTATTTTTGCAAAAACGCTTTGGTATGCGAATGAAAAGTGTTTGAGAAGTCGTTTGGTTTGACTGTCAGTAATGTGATCTTGGGATATCATAGGAGATAGGAACACTTACTAATTGGTATTCGTTTTTATTTAAATCAATCGACTTATATAAATTTTAATTAGCTGTTTAAAATAAAATCCAAATAAGGCATTATTTATTATGTCTTGGTTTTTTATAATGCTTCTAGAATTTCCAATCCAACGGCGTTCATAATTCCAATACATATTTTTGGGGACCTTGACATCTTCCGAATTTGTAAAATTGTAATGCCGGCTATTTAAAATTAAGATTATTAGATTATTAGAATTTTCTAAATCGAGCTACATCGATACATTATTTCTTATTATTACTAGAAACATTTTCAAAATGTTAATATTAATTAACGGCTTTTATTCTCAACAAATCTTGCAAATACATCAAATACTTTAAAAAATTTTAAATTTATTTTAAAAAACTACTTTAATTTACATAAAAAATAAATTAAATAACTAATAAATAATAGTTTATTGATACTTAAACGACCAACATTTCTATTAGTTTTATTTTTAAAAATTAATGTAACGAGCTGATAAAGTAATAAAAGTAAAATAAAATGTAAAATAAATAATAAATGAATTTATTCATAAAATGCATAATATTAAAAAAAAATAATAATACAAAGGAAAAAGTTAAATTTAAAACAAAAATATGGGAATTGCGTATTTATCATAAATACTAATAAACATATCTCAATAATGAGATAATTTTAAATCAAATTAAAAACAATTTGTAAAAGGTTGATAGTATTAAATGAAAATAATGAGAAATTTAACAAAAAAAAAAATTATTTATATAAAAAAATAAACATTTTTTCAGATACTTTATAAATAGATTTTTCTGCAAAAAAATATTTTTTAATTATAAAATATTATTTATACAATGAGATGATTCTAATTTAAATTTTTAAAATCTGATTTTAATTTAAAAAAAATTGTAAAAGGGTTGCTACAATTCATTAAAATCAAAACATAAAAATCTTTAAATACAATTAATGAAAATATCTAATATAAGAATTATTTTCGTTTTTTACAATTAATATTTTACTTCATGCTCATTATATTTTTTAAGTTATTCATTTTTTTATTTATTGTTCAATTTAGTAGTTATATTTTTCTTTGTTTTTGAGTTAGATAAACAAAATAGAAAGATTAGCGCTGTGCGCTTCACAGTTCAGATATTATAATTACGTCGTATAGGTGTTTTTTTTATTTACAAATAATAAATAATAAAATTGAACAAACAAACTTATTTTCGATTTTTTTAAATTAAATTTTCTTCAATAAATAATTTATTTTATACTCATTATTTTTAAATTATTTACTTTTTGCGACTTTATAATTGACTTTAGAAATGCTTCACATTTGACTGAAATTATACCCCCCAACCAAATATTTTCGTCCACTAATTTTATTTTTTAACAAAATTTGCAGTGTATCCCCAATTCGTTTTTCGCCTCGTGTCTTATTGTTTTTGTTGCTTCCACCAAATTGTTGCACCTTCTCACTTGTCTGTTAAACTCGCAGCAGTTCATCTTCATTTCATTTTTCTTGAACCCGCAGTGCGAGTGCGTATGTGTGTGCGTATGTGAGTGTGAGTATCTATGTTTTTGCGTATCTGTATCTCCATGTAACCACGTGCGTGTGAGTGAGTGCGCGCGTGTGTGTGAGTATCTCAATATGTTTTTTTATTCCTGCTTCGCAGTGTTTGATTGATGGCTACCACAAAGTTGCATTAGGTATTTGTTTTGTTGGCTTTTGGGGCTTTTACTTTATTTCGACTCTTCTTTGCTTTTTTGGCAACGTTTAAGCTTCATTTTCTATTCATGACAATGAAAAAGTTTTCTTTATCTGTGTGATTTTTTTTTTGATTTGTATGTACCTTATTGAAATTGATAGATAGCATTGGTTTATTTTTGCGCTCTGATTCTGGATTTGCAGTGTTTTTCAGTATTTTTTTATTTTTTGAAGCGGCCGCTTTTGTATAAAGATATTAATTTTGTTGTGTTTTTCTTTGCAGAGATTTGGGCAACAATAATTTAACCAAATTGGAGGCCAATTCATTTTTCATGGTGCCAAATCTGGAAGAGCTGTAAGTATTCCAAGTCTTGGAATTATTTATTCGAGTGTATTATTCTTTCAAATGGCATATAAAGTTGTTATTCTTAGGGAGCTCAACCTCGCTGCAATGACTGTATTTGCATTTAAATTAAAGCAAGCAGCGGAACTTTATTTGCGTGAGAATAAATCATGACTAAGAGTTTCAAATCTCGTGTCACTTAATTTTAGTAATTAATTATAGCTGTCTGCAGTTAATTTTTTTTGAACAGGCTGTGTAACATGTTTTCTAAAAATTTATGCGGTTATTGATAGGATTTTTGATCGCTTAAGCTAAAAATTTGCAACGTTTTCGATACAACATAGACGTAGGCTCTTGTAGCCGAGGGTTTACTCGCTGAAGTTTGTACCTATTTTCATTAAAAAAAAAAATACAAAATAAAATACAATATAACTGTATTAAAATAGGGGCTTCGCCAGATCGCCTTTTTTCCGAGGCGTATGTGTTTCGTTGCTTGAGTAAAGGGATTTTACGGTATGGATACTAACCCAACGCAACCAGCATATACATTTGCGGGAAAACGTGCTGGTGAAATAATTTTCTGAATGTGTCCAGGCCAACCATTTTATTGCCCAACTCCCCATGTCGCTCCATGGATTATTGGCACACAGAATTCGTTGGGAGTTCTGAGCAAGCCGAAAAACCCTCTGAGACTTTCCTCTTGAGGCCGCTGAATTGTCCGCGACAGTTAACCTACACATCTACGGGTCGTTTCACTTTCCACAACCTGTGAACGCATCCCGTATGTACCAGCTAATTCCAGCGGCGATCAAGTGAATTCTCGCTAAAAACAAGACTACGCCTCTTTAATAGCAGCGTCAAACCAGTGCTTCTATATGGCTCCGAGACGTGGATGACGACTGCAAATTTTTGCAAACAAATGTCTGCGGATCGTTGGCCGCATTTTCTGGCCAAACATTATCACAGACGAAAACTTGCTGATACTCTGTAGAATTGCTACGGTCTACACCGAAATCAAAAGGAGAAAATGGACCTGGAGACCTGGATTGGCCACATCCTTAGGAAGTCAGATGAAGACATCACCAAGAGATCTGGCAGGTCTTCGCAGGGTATTCGGTGCCGAGGACGCTCTCGACTGAAATGGGTGAGAGCGGTGCTTGCAGAAAGTCAGGAGAGAGCGTCGTGGAATGAATTGCGTAGGTTCGCTCAAGATAGAAGACGATGGCGTTTGTGTCCGCCCTATGCTCCACATAGGAGCATCAATTTAACTTCATTATTGTATTACTTTGCTGTATTATGTTGTAATATAATTGTGACAAGCAATTAAATAAAGGGGCTTCACCCCGCTTCTCCTTCACCAGAAATCCTCATCGAACATGGAGCAGAAAGTTTCAAATCTACATTTTGAGCATTGAAAGATGCAAAAGCAAACATAGTTAAAAACTCAAATATTTTCCCCAAAGTGTTCATTTGCGGGAATACAGCATTCATTCATTCATTTTCATAAAACATTTTTTTTTAATACCTCTAGATATTTATCTTGAGGCGGCAGTACAATTTTTCTTTGCTGACAACAGAAATGTTTTAATCGCGATATTTCAATTTCGAGTGGTACAATATTGAAACTCTGTCTTCATATCCCCTAAATCTTCTACTTTTTTCTGCTTCATACAACCCTAATATCAGCTTCTGCTTTATGAATTTTACATTTTTGTATGAATCCTACGCACGCTTTAACTTTTTGTCAATACATAAAAAAACTAATTAAAAATGAAAAAACGAATTACCTTTTCAATTTTGCCGTTGCCAATATTGTACTGAAGTAATTTCTTTGACCTATTTATCGTTAAGTTTGCCTTATGTATTAATACGTCCAAAATAAAGCCAATTCTCTATATTTTTTCTTCCACATTTCTTTGATTTAGAAAGTGTGCAAAAATTTTGCTTCAGCCAAACCTTTAATTAAACAAACCGATTTAAAGCTCTTTTGCAGCCCTGATATAGTTACAGATACCACAAACACTACCAAAATGCAATAAAGTAATTTATATTGCGTTGGGGCAGTCCCATAGTCAACACTTTGGTACACTTGACTTTGTTGACCACTATTATTTCTTGTTGTTTTCTTGGGGGCTTTCATTTGCTTTTTGGGTCCTGCGGTTTCTTTACTCAGAAATTGAATAATGAGTGTTACGCTCGACCAAAGGTCAACAACTACAAAAACAATAACAATTCCAGCAAAACCCAAACAAGTTGACAAGAAAAGTTTTCATGTTTCAAGATTATTTTGTGCTTTTGTTTCATATTCAATCAGAGCAAGCTTAAGGTCTGATTAAAAAAGCAAGATATACGAGGACTTTGTTTGAGTTTGAGTGACTTTCTAGAAACAGGAGCAATTGCGCGGGGGGTTCATTGACCGCTACGGTTTTAGTTTGCTGCAGACTCAAGTTGTGGCAGAGTCAAGTTTAAATAACTAAATTTAGCTTTGGTTTTTAATTAATGACTGCAGCAAGAAGTGGACTATGCGGCTTCAGCAACTTAATTGAAGTAGATTCCACTTAAAGATAAAGAATTTTTCCAAAAATGTGGGCGGACACAATTTTAATTCAATTTAGATTTTTATTGAAAAGCGAAGACTAGATGACACAAATGAGGGGCAGCCTGAACTGTTCTATGGCATAAATTGTCTTGGTATAACGCTTCCAACGCGGTATGACATTAGTTGTATTGTAACTTTTGTCAAAAGTTATAGAGTTATAGAGAGAGACTACCTTATAAAAAAAGTTAAAAGCTACAACGGTTTTTCTTTTGAAAAGTATTTTTGGCGAACTCTTTCTATTAAATACTTTCCATGGCAAAGCACAATACAAAGTCAAAGTCATAGCGATGATTAACACATATTTTCATGGCTCTCAAGCTTGTCAGAATTTATGCATTAGTAGAAAACATGTTTTTTAAATATTTTCTTTAAAGCTCACTTCATGGAGTTTACGTAAGTTTTTAATTTATCTCAAATAAGAACTAGGCTACAAAAAAAAAAAGAAAAATTACTTCAAACTTACTACAAATGAAAGGGTGTTTTTTTCGATGTATAGAAGTTTAAGTTGGCATTACTGTTCAAGATGGCGACCGATTTAACAGCTGTCAAGTGATTTATTCTCAGTTTGGTTTGGCATTTCATCATGAATAGACTCACGCCTAAACAACTTTTGCAAATAGTGCCCAAAACGAGATTTCCGTTGTTCCCCATTTTTATAAGCGAATTTTGTTTAGCGATGAAGCGCACTTCTGGTTGAATGGCACAAAACTGCCGCATTTGGAGTGAAGCTGATCCTTAAGTGTATGTCGAAACGCCGTTACATCCAGTAAAACTGACTATTTGATGCGCTTTATGGGCTTCTGGGATCATTGGTTTTTACTCCTTCAAAAGCAATGATAGCCAGAACGTTGCAGTCATTGAACAACCATGATGTCGAGAAGCTTCCGCGCAATATGTCACACACAATCGATTTATTGAAAGACACGTTTGGTGACCGCCTAATTTCACGTTTTGGACCTGTGAATTGTCTTCCAAGATCTTGTAATCTTTAAATCTTGGTAAATCACTGCTAGACTACTTTCTGTGGGGTTATGTAAAGCCTATGCTGATAAGCCATAATCGCTTAAGCAATTGAAAGATAACATTCGCCGTGCTATTGCCGATATGCGGCCACAAATGTTGGAAAAAGTCTATGGAAATTGGACGTCCAGATTGGACAACATCCGAGCCAGCCGTGGCGGTTACATGCCTGAAATCATATGTAATGCCACAAGCTTATCTTTCGGATAAATAAAATTCATGTCCAGCGAATAATTCATCGTTATTTTATATAACTCTAAAAAAACACCCTTTATAACTTGGCGAAATTGTACGCGAAATTCGTAGTCAAGCACTGGTTTTTCGTTACACGCAAACTACTTGTTAGCCATAAAGCTCACAACAAATTTCCGTTTACTGCAGCCCTTGTATACTCTATCTTTTTTTGTGACTTTTAACAATTAATTATGTTGGCACTGCAATTTCCTTGACGCTGATGCGCTGACCTTAGCACTAGGATTCTTCTACTTGTTGTTTGCTAAGAAAAGTTGGCTAAATGTTATTACTGCTTGTATTTACAGAACTTTGGCCGACAATAGCATCATTAATATGGATCCGAATGCGTTTTATGGTTTGGGTAAATTAAAACGCTTGAGTTTGCAAAACTGTGGCCTTAAATCGTTGCCGGCGCATTCCTTTCAAGGACTTCATAATCTAGCCTTTCTGTAAGTATGCACAGAACAACAAGAACAAAAAACAGAAGACTGACATACACATGCGGCCCTGCGTTTGAGGGGGCGGGCACAGTAAGTTGCAAGTATCAGAGTGCCACAACTTGTGTGGGTTTGTGTGTGTCCGAGTGTGCGTGTGTTAATGTTTGCTTTTTTTTACACTCTGCCAATGCAATTAAGTTGAAGATGTTGTGCATCCGCCAAAGGGAGCGGCGCTGCCGCCGAGTCACGCGCTGCAGCAGACTGCAACACAATAAGCAGCAGGATCAATTAGCTTGTAAAATGCTTTACGCCATTTTGTTGGCTGCTCAGCGCCATTTTAGTTTTTTGCTGCTGTTGCTGCTTCTTCCACTGTCAATCACAACGATACGTATACACACACACACACAGGCAGACATGTTTGCCCGCAATTACACGCTATTTCTCATATTTTCCGTGCTGTTTTCATTTTTATTTTTTTGTTTGTTTGATTTCAATGTTGCAATTTGCGAATGCACCCACGCCCCGTAAATAAATACTCACAACTCGCCTCGCCTTGCCATATGCCACCTTCACCCCAATAAAGCCAACTGAATGGCAACGCCCTAGACAGCTTGGACACCGCTTGTTTCCAGCAATTGCAAAAACTACGCACTCTACGCCTTGAGAGCAATCTTTTCTATCGGATACCAACGCTAGCTTTGGCCGGACTAAAGACTCTCGAAGCACTGTGAGCCTTAAGAATTATTTTCTTTTTTTTCATATTCTTAATAATAAAACGTTATAACAAACAAAATTTAACTCTTCTACATAATTATTTTTGCAACTTTTTGAAACAACAAATTTGTGCTATTGCATGTTTAACTTTTTAATGCAAAATATTTGTCACAAAATTTTTACCACATAATATTTATGCGGCAATTTGTTGTTCGTTATTTCTAACCAATTTTGTGCAATTTTTGTTTTTAATATAATTAGTAAAGTTGATTTTGAAACATTTTTGTGGCTGGCTGCATGAAATTAGCAAATTATTTCGAATTCAATATTTTAGCTATAAAACGTGGTACATATTTAATTGAATTTAATTTGCCGGAATGATTCGATGTAGGCACTATAAATAATAAATTTAACACGAAAATTATTTTAATTATAAAATGCTTAGTTAGTTAAGCTTAAATATGTTAATTAAGGCGCTGTCAGTAGCGCCAAATGTTAAAATTTTTAAAATACAATTTAATATGAACTCCCAAAAGGGAAATGGTTTAATTAGGAACACAAACTAAACTGGCCTACACTTGGCTACGCATTAATAACAGCAACTTTATCTCTCGCATGAAGTGAGAAACTTAAGTTATATAATACATTTTTGGTATAAGATTTAAGTCTACGAAAACTAAAAATGTGCAGCTTAATGTACAACTTGGGGCCTAGTAACTTTTTGGGTAATGCACTTGCCGTGGGTTCGATGCCTCATGGCACGAGGCATATCCATTTCAACGTTCCTCTTAAAAATGCTTTTCTACTTAATAATAGAAAGCATTTTTCCATTCAACAATTTCGGCAACCCCCCTTGCCCAATTCCTTACTACTGGATGGCTCAACATGCAACCAAGCGCTATTCATCGCTTTTCTGCGTACATAAAGACTGTATCATCCCAAGCTTTTCCACCTTTAACACGCGAAAAACAATGGCAATCGTAGACGATACTCTCAGAATACGTAGACGAAACTCCCAGAATACGTCACGTGGCAGCTCCACCACAGTCGCATCTGGCCAATCACCACTTCGATCGAGAACCCTACCGATTACAGAAACCAATACAAGAAAATTAAAAATAAACGGCTCCACAAACTCGATGACGACCATAGGCATTTCAAAAATGGACACAAATTGGACAATGGAACGTTAAAGCTCTTAAAGAGGACGACAAAGATGACCTCTAGAAGATACATTCTTCAGGATTATCGAACTGATTTCGATGGAAGTACTAGTAGACGCCCTAAGTTTCCAAGCGGATCGCACATTGATTTAGATAACAGCTTGCCAGCAAATTTGAAATTCGTGACCTCTCTATTTTTTTAAACATAAAAAAAAAAAAAACTATAAACTTTTTTAAAAAAAAAAATACTCCTATGTTCTTTAGCGCTAGAATATAGTTTAAATTTCTTCTTGTTTTAAGCGATTTACTTTACTTCAAGTAAATCATAGAATTGATAATTGAGATTTTCAGCTGAGTTAAAGCATAACACAAAATAGAGTTTACGAAAACTGAAATGAACTTACTTTCATCGAGTTCAAATAGACTATTCAACGTTGACACATAATTGGGTAGTTCTTAAGTTCTAAATGTACATACTTAAGCAAAAGGGATTATCAATAAAATTAATGATTTAATAAGAAGAAGAAAGAAGAAATTAAGAAATTAAATTTATTTTAATTTTATGATGTATGAAATTTTTATTTATTATTTTATTATTGCGAAATTTAAGAAATTCTATTATCTTAAGATATTCATAAAGAAATATAAACTTAAATAATGAAAATTATAAGTAATAAGAAAAACTTGCAGCTGAAATTCTTTAAATGTTTTGGCCGCTCAAAAATAATACAAAATCAGCTTAATATTGCTTAACTATGAACGAAAACTCGTCCACAGTATTTACCCTTTTTAGAGAAATATATAAATTATTAGATATTTTACTAAATATTAAAATAAGCTAGCTCTCTCATTTAGGCAAAATTAATAATCTAATGGCTCTTTATTGTTTTACTGAAATTATATATTATTATTAAACTATACATTCGTGTGTCTTGCTTTAGTTTTTTTTCTTCATACTTAGCTTGCGTGATTATTTAAATATAAATATTAACCATAAACTAACCTATGCTGCCTGTTTAAAAACTTAACTTTTAAGCCTCTATCCATCTTTGAACTGCCACTAATGTTTCTAATCAATTGCATTCGCTAGTTTACCATTTACTACTACTAAAAACTCATAAAATTAGCAATAAACAAAAAACTTTTCCAAACTTTGCTCATACTTTTGTATTGTATTTTTTTTTCCTGATTGCCTTTAACATCGAATGCAGAAATTTGGGCAGCAATTTAATGACAATAATAAATGACGAGGACTTTCCGCTCATGCCAAATTTGGTCGTTCTGTGAGTATAAGCACTTCAAGTTATATCGTAGATAAATTATTAATTTGAACTTTTCCTTTAACTGCAGCTTACTGAAGCGTAATCAAATCATGAAAATCTCTGCTGGCGCCTTGAGGAATCTAACTGCTTTAAAAGTTTTGTAAGTTAAATCTTGAAAACCAAACTAAAATGACGACAAAAGATAGACCCACACAGACATATAAACAGACAGATGGATATACGGACGGATATACTGACTGACACTCGTGACACCTAAGCGACCAACAGTGCGACCTACAATTGCAATTGATATCAAACAGAGCACACAAAAATCACATGTACGAGAGCTGCCCAATGGGTTTTGGGAATAGGTAGATCTAAAGTCATGGTTCGACTACAACCTGCTGGCTTAACTATCAAAAGGACGCTATTTGCCTAAGTAAAAGTCCATTAATTTAAGACACAGCGGTTGCGATTCTTCTACAAACTGCAGCTGCTTTTTATCATCAACTTCTAATAGAAATATTTCGACGATCCGTCTATGGAGATACCAACTCAGTCAAGGGGGAAAAGTTGGTAACCTATGGATAGGTTATTATTTATTATTTCAAAGTGTATCTCAAAAATGATTAGTTTTTTAGGGGTTGGGTGAGGTAAGTTGGGTGGATTATATGTGCATAGACATCATCTATACAACGAATAATCGATGTACGAAAAAAAATGAACTATTAGATGTAATTCAAGTGAGACTTAAAGGCACTAGATGGCGCCAGCAAAAAAAAGTTTCAAAATCATTATTAATAATGCTGATTACTCTGAATTTAGTCTTGCTTCCAAAATACAAATGATGGAGATTGAACAAAAAAAAATTATTGTTCTGCGTCTTGGTAGCGTAGCTTAATCGCTTCAAAACCGGAACGTCGTCGGCTTGATTCCATACTGTAGCACTGGTGCATTTGTCTAGCAGCTCAAAAGCAAGCAAATAAATATAATAAGCTTTTTACTTGGGAAAAACTATAAATTCAAGGGACCGCCGCGGCTTTGCGTGCTCATGCAAGGTCGGCAACCCGATATTTTGTGCTGTCGTTTCCTTATGCCTATGCGCGAAGAACTTCCATATGAAACGATCATAAATGTAACATGAAAATCGATAATCGATTTTTTGCCAGCTTTTTCGGCTGTTGGAACCACTGCGCGCCGTTCGGATTCGGCTAAAAACTATAGGTTCCTGTTATCTTGCAGCTATTTATATAGGTCCCTGTTCTCTTCTAACAGCAATCAATATACAATAGATATCTCCATGTTCCGCCTTTGGAGCGTTCACCATCTAGGGAATTAAATTTAGTTTTTTTTTCTTGATTTACTTTTTCAGATCTAATGGTAAGAACAAATTTATTGACAAATGACTTACGAGCGGAATACCTAAAAGTATTCGAAAATCTGACTAAGCTTTACAACTATATGAAGTCATAACTACATGACAACCCTCGTATGCAGCCAAATAAATACACTTACAAGTTGCACTAACTTCAAGTTGATGACAAAGACTACAATAAATACAGCGACAGAGAGATAGGGAGAAAGTCAGAGAGAGACAGAAGATAAGTGCAAAACTGTGCGAAAACTCAAGTAGAAAGTACAAGTGGATATGCTGTTTATCCGTTGTCCCTACAACAAAACTGCACCAAAATAAATTTCAATTTTGCGCACAATCCCAAGCAGAAACTTTTTTGACACACAAAAACAGCAACAACACCCTCAACTACCCCGCGCTACTGTTGTTGGACAGCTTAAATTGTCGTCTGGTTCGCCGACAGTCGCTGTTTACCACAAATTTTTGGCTTTTGTCAGACTACAACAACTGCGGTAACCCCCTACGCTCTCTACTTAGTATACAGTCAGCACGCATTTCTGACGTTGCATACTGCTCCAAGCTCGTTCATTTATAACGCTTGTCGCGGGGTCAAAACTGCATAGGAAAAACAAAAACAATGCCCTAAAATAGTAGCACACAAAAATATGCAAATTTATGTGCTAACTGACAGAAGACAGACACGAGTTTAAAACGTTTTAAAGAAAACTCACGAAGCGTGAGTGAGAAAGTTTTTCACATTTCTAACGAACATATAGAACATTTTCCCTGTGCATATGCCTTGTAGATTTATGCAGCTGCAAATATTCATATTTGCCCAGTGCAACACTGTTTAAAGTTTATTTGTTTTCTTTTTTTTATTATTTTCGACTGGCCATGACAACCCTATTATAACGGTTGCAGCAGCTGTTGGCCGCCATTTTGTGCAGTGACTGTAGACGGCGGCGGATTGCATTCTCAATGCAGTTATTGAAATTTTTTACTGTAAATGTATTTTTGACGTTCTTCGTTTTTTCTCGTTGTAACCAATAAAGGAGAGATTCACTTTGTTAAGAGTTTTTGGCATTTTATTGGCAATGGTTACTATTGTTTTTATGATTTTTATGTTTATTAATATTTTATGCTCTCTCGCGCTCTCTGTGTTTGTGGCTGTTTGGCAGTATGTAGAATTATAAAAAGTTGTCGCATAAAATTTAAAGCGCATAGTAAAGTGAAATGGAGAAATTAAAAGTTTTCATTCGTTTTTTAAGTAATTGTTCTTGTCAGTTACCCATAAAGCGTAGCATTATTGTAAATAATTAACGATTAAATACTTGCAAGAAAATATGGCTGGCTAGGAAATACCTTACGAAAAGCCTATAATGAGATCCCGCACGACACGCTGAAGTTCAACCCGCAGGACACGAGACAACGCGGTCGATCCCAAACAACTTTGGGAAGAACGGTTCAGAAGGAAACTGGCAAATCGTTTGACGAGCTTCGAGCAACTGCTAGAGATAGGGATAGGTGAAAGTTCAAGCTTGAAACCTTAAGCTCGTAGAAGTGGTAGGGTTGTTTTATTATTTAGTATTTGTAAGCTTTATAGATATGCCTATTTGCAGTCTATTTCTATTCGAGTACATTATTTTGCACCTTTAAATGTATTGATTTTTTAACTTAAAATTTTTGGTGGATATTATGCAGAGTAGGCCATTTTGTTTCAAAAAAGAAAACATTTTTTGTTTTCCACTTTGATAATCATTTATCTTGGTTCAAGGAGATATTTTGAAGCTACTTTTTGTATTGGATATCGCATAAATGAGCATATTGTGTCTTGAGCACAAAATGTGATTTTTGTTCAGCGTTTTCCATTGTTTTGGGGAACGTATCCGTCGAGATGGCTGCAATTTCTCTTCGTATGTTGTCTTTAAGTTGAGCTAATCAACGTATACCTTGAATTCCATATATTCCCACAAAAAAAAAGTTTGGTGACGTTAGTTCGAGTGATCTTGGCGGGCAGTCAAAATCATCAATTTTGAGATGATGCGATTCGGCCAGGAAACAATGATCGAAATAAATCTATAGTTTGACGCTCAATCAAATGGCTTCTTGCGCCAACTTGTTGGAACTAGCAGCCATTCAAACCGTTTCCACCAATAAATTAGCAGCACATCATATGTTATCATTGTTCCATAACGCTAGCTATTGAGGGTTGCCGTTATTCCATCATCGTTTTTGAAAAGTTAGGAACCAAAGAACATTTACGCACAAACAGCACACTGAAAAGTCACTTTTTGATAGAGGTTGTTCTTCAATTAATTTTGATAAATTGCAGAGTTTGTTTTTTGCACGAATTGCCATTTAGTTTTCATAATTTTTTTTAGTAAAATATTTTTTTTACGATCTTTCTAAAAAATATGTCAAGAGGTACATTTGATGATTAGTATTACAATAACAGAAGTAGTAGTTGTCCAGTGATTCCTACTACATAAATAATATGGTCTACATCGTGCAACTTTTTATTTTTCAGGGAGATCCAGAACGTGGATTATTTTTAGTCTTCTTACATTTATTACATTATAATTATTATTTACCAAGCTTAAGGCAAAAAGTATTTCTAAAGTTATAAAATCTGTTAACATATTTCTGTCTGTTTTCATTTCATCCTTAACATAAGGCATCTTAAGTCCTTATGTATGTTTGCATTAGAGGTTTTCATAATTGAGAAATTATTTTGAATATAACGCTGAACAATTTCGGCGCATTCTCTTGGTGTGAACAGCTCTGTGGTATACATTGTATTGAAGTGAAGCTTTCAAAGCGGTCGATCTGTCGATCTGTAATTCCTCTCAAAAGTTATAGATTGTGGAGTTGATATTGGTTACTTAATGCTGGATACTACAAACATTTTTCAAAATTGCTCATCCACAAATTTTTAAAGCCACTTAGAACTTTTTACAAATTTTTTCATTTAAAAACAAGAGTCACCTCTATTTGGGTCATCTAAAGATGACAACTTATTGTCTGGCCGCTCTGGCACTAAGCCAAATTCATCGTGAAACTAGTTTGTTACCAATATTGAATTGCATCATAGGGGAAATACGGCCGGCAGCTGTATCCTGGCATCACCCACTCCAACCAACTCCCACGCTCACTTTTAATTGAAATCTGTGCATTTTACTCAAAAATAAACTACAATTTTTTATATTTTGCATAAATTTGCATTGTGCTCCCATTTGGCCAGTAACTACAGCGGCCAGGACCAACAGTACAACGAGCATACGGACGCAAAACGCGAGGACGAGGGCATCACTTAGACCACGCGGCTACGTGACGACACGTACGCCCGGAGTAACAACAACAAAAACCACAATAACAGAAACAACACACTAAATAACCGCAAAACTTACATATATATTCGTTATAAACGAGTATGAGTGTATATATGCAAATAACTGTGATTTTTATGAAAATCGCAAAAAAAAAATGACAATTTTTATAATCGAAAAAACAAATACTATATCCTATAATATTATATTTTATAATGCACTTAAACTTAACCGTTTGCTGCATCTTTTACAGAGAACTGGATGATAATTTAATAAGCAGTTTGCCCGAAGGACTCCACAATTTGACACAACTGCAGGAACTGTAAGTAGAGCAAGTTGCAGGTGCCACAAAAGATTACAAACACAAACACAGCAGCATATGAGTGCACTGCGACTGGAACACTGAGATAGACAGACGGACAGACAGACGGATGGACATGTTTACAACTGCTGGCTGCCGCCAAGTGTGTTCATGTCCACAACATTTCCTCCGCTTGCCTGCTTGACGGCAAACAAGCGGAAACCAAAAATCATAACGCATCATTACTTGGTTGAATTTACGACAATGGCCAACGGAGCACTCCGCCGCTACAATTCTCAGTCAGTTACTCAGTCAGACAATATCAACCCCCATTTTGGGTGCCAACATCTATGGGCAGCAGTCATTGCCGGCAGTTGCTTGCTCCGGTCATATCCTGTCGCTTTTTATGCGCTGTACTCGAGGAGTAAAGCGGTATATTGGGTTTAGCGAATTGTCTGCTTCGTAGAGTTCCCGCCTGAGTCTGAATAGGAGTGAAAGTATGTCGCGTAGTTCGTGTTTTAAAGTAGGTGGTTCGACTTAAGGTTCTTGTAGGAATAACTATGCCAAATTTGTCGCAAATTTCTGGTTTGTCTTGGAAATTATATAAGCCTAGAGTTTTCTGAAATTTATGCATAGAAACTTAAAGTAGTCGAGAGTGAGTTTCTTATGGAATTCAAGTTTGAAAAATTTGAATGGCGTCATCCACACCTTTATCCTAAATATTTTCTTAACAGAAATGAGTACAGTCACGTCAAAGATACAAAGCTCTCATTTGATACATTTTGGAATTTAAATCTACCTAGCAACATGCCGCTGCTTAGAGCATGCACAATTCGTCAACTGCCGTCGTGGAGTTAGATGCGCTTAAATTTTTTCCTTCATTTCGCTTGCGCGATGCTTTGTACTTCCTGCAATGAAATGCAATACTTCCAGAAACTACTGGATGGAAATGTTGATGCACTTGTGCATCAGTTGATATCGTTGTGACTTTTTGCCTCAATGTTGTCGCTGCTGTCTTTGCGTCTTCATCTACTACAGAAGTAAATCTGCATCTGTGTCTCCCCAAGGAAATTCAATTTCTGGTAAACAGGATAATTATGAGCATGTTAAATGTAGCGATAAAAACCACGCTGCGTTGCACTCTCCAGCCATGATTAGGGAATTAAACTGGCAAATAAATTCACATGAGCTGCAAAAAAAAGAAAAGAAAAATACAAATGAAGATAAAAAATACAACAAATATGGCAGTGTGCGGGTGTATCTGCTGCACAAACAAATTTAAAAGGATTAAAAATACTTAGTAGAGCTGCAATTTCTCTAGGATTGCTTGCAATGACCATAGATGCCACAACTAGATGCAGCTAAGTCAGGCCAGATAATTAGCTAAGATAAATTGTAAGCTTTTCCAAGTAACCACGGCAAAGTCCAAGTGGGCTATAAAACTAACATAGTTGGCAAAGATTTAAAGGAGTTTTTATGTCTCTGGTGAGTAGCTGACTGAAACCAGAATGGATGCCTTAACGCTTGAATTGTTTTAATTGTAAATTTGAACAAAGTTTTGGTCTAAAAATATACTTGAGCCTTTTTTATTTTGTGAGTTGTTGCTTTTATTTGTAGCACTAGCTAGAGGATAAAGTTTTGCTTTCAATTAAATTTAAGAATCTTGGGAACATAACCAACTTTTCGTTAAAAATGTGAAAGCAGCTACTTGATAGAATTGTTTTTTTTAAGTATGTTGATGATGTTCTTAAAGTTTTCAAGCCGAATTTATTCTTCATCAAAACTCAAAATTTACCTGTAATATATTATAATGGTTTAAAGAAAGAATGATCTTGAAAAGTTTTAAAATAAGTTTTGTTATCAATAGTTACCACGGATATATGCAGTTAGTAAATGCCGAAAGAGTTACATCATGAATAATCAGAAAAGAAGTTAATAAAATATATGTCCGTGTATCCGTCTAAATAACATCCTTCCTTCCATCCATCCTTCTATCCGCTTGCTACAGCAACCAAAATTACTTAAATTAAAAACTTGTCCTCCAACAAGATAATATCATATCACGTATAATGATAAGAGAACTTAATAAACCCATTATCCGTGTACCCTTCTGAATGTCCTTCTCTATTCATTTATGCTTCTATCCGCTTGTATGAGGACTTGTCATCCGACAAGATAACATCATATCACGTTTGATCATAAGAGAACTTGATAAACCTATACTCAAATATTCGCCTAAATATGTTTCTATTCATTCACCCTTCTATCTGCTTGTGCCTTGAATGCAGAGACGATAAGAGGTTACAGCAACCAAATTTACAGAAAAATATATTTACCCAACAAGATAATATCATATATTCACTATATCAGGATATATTATAAAGCGCTTTTATAGGAGCATTGTGTGTGAGCCCTATAAATGTTGAATGAGTCCTAGAAGAATTATAAAGATATTAAAATCAAAATCAAGTCAGATACCCCTAAGGGTACTTAAAGTAAATTTAAGGTGGCTGCAGAAGTCCATATAACTCCGATTGTTGTTTGTCCGTATTAAAATTAAGAACTAGAGAAATCAAAATTTTAGATAGGCAACGATTCGAATTATCAGGGGAAGCAAATTTGGTATCGGGTACCTATAGTATATTTAAGGTTAAGGACGACTTCGTGGTGCTCGGTAGCGTAGTGGTAGCGCACTCACCGCTAAACCGGAAGGTCGGTGCGTCGATGCCACCCTGCAGCACTGATGCTTAACAGTGGCATAGCTGGCAAGTTATTTGACGCTATTTACCTAGGAAGATCTACCTACGCTCCGCCTTTGGAGCTGTGACCAATGTCAAGGGGAATAATCGGATAATCGTTCGTATTCGTCTGTAAACTGTAGGTCCCTGCACTCTTCGAAGAGATATACCTTGTTGCGATGACTATAGACAAGGGGAATACATTTATTTTTATTTATTTTTATTTATTTTTACCTACTATAATATATAGTTGGAAGACTTCGAATTCAAAGTATATTGTTAATAAAGACATCAGTCAAAGTTGGGAATTCTAACTCTTCCTAAGAGCAGTGTCGACTTTAATAAAGATTTTAGCGGAATTTGATTTACTTCGTTCGTTTCGATATTTATAATTAAAACAGTTTTTTGGAAATTTTTTAGTCATCGTCAGTTTGGAATTGTAATTTAAAAAATATTGGTCGTCTGTATCCTTCAGCTCCACTAAGTAAAAAATTATACATCTAAAATTTTTATATTTTATGTTTTTAATAAAATATTCTGCTTTGCTATCAGTCCCACAAATAGTATATTGTCTTATTTGAATCCTGTCGTCGAGAGTAATTATGCTTTCGATAAGTTCAAGATATGTTTTAGGCACCAATTTGTTTACCACCAAGACTCAAAGATACGAATTTATTTCAGAATATATATGACTTCATAATTAAGTAAATAATCTCTATTATATTTTGTACACCTAACTCAATAATAAAATTGCATATAAGGAAATTGAATAAATAAATAAATTATAAATTAATAAAACAATTAAAAAGATTCGTTCAAAAAGATAACATGGTTTAATGTTTAACATGGTTCCCGAGGCACAAGAATTTTTTGCTTTTATCTCTCATCGAAATGCTTTTTTCTAAAATTTCTATTTATTTGTTGTATTTTTGATAAATGGATTTATTTTTTTCAAAGAATTGCAATTTTGGTCAAAAATTGTGTTAAAACTCATTTTCCAGCTAATTTAAGAACTTTGATAGATACACAATTGAAGTTTAAACTTTTTCAATTTTCTAGTGTAACGTAATGATGCCCTTTTATTTCGAATTTATAAAAAGTTGTGAAAAACTGTGGTTGGGGCCACACGTGACTAAACTTTGCGGTATCAGTTTTTGTTAAGAGATTTCTGGTCACGTAATCATCCCCAATGACACCTACAAACATATACATATACAAAGCCAATTGGTAAAGTCTTAAGGTAGGCTTTCAACTTATGCTAAAAATAAAATCTTGACAGGAAATTAAAGAGAAATACGTTTTTTTAAAGCGCTTAACTAAGTGGCTATGAGTTTGCACTTTAAGTATCTATTAATTTAAAGTCAACGTTGAACAGGGTTGCCGCAGAGTCCACTTATTTTGCTTAATCTTCTATAACTAATTTTGTTGAATATTTTCTACAGCTGTTGTTAAATAGAACTTTAAGATGCATCATATCGATGCCAAAAAAAAAAAAAAAATCTGATAACAATATGTGCAAAGCTCATATACAAATAAAGGGCGGTCCAGGCCGTTCCACAACAAATGCAGCTGCGGTTGTCACAAGTTCTAGTATTTTTTGGCAACAAATGCACAACTTGACTTTTAAATGTTGCTTCAAGTGGATACTTTTCTTGGCATGTCTTGACTGTAACACTTTTGTCTTGCTCCAATTGCAGTTCCATATCCAGCAATCGTCTGCGTTGGATAAACGATACAGAGTTGCCACGTAATATGCACACCATAGATCTACGCGCCAATCCCTTGTCCACCATAACGACGAGTGCATTTCAAGGCATGAGCAAGCTCAAGAAACTGTAGGTTAACTTTGCTTACTTTTTGAAAGTAGAAATCATAAGATTTTATGTAACTCTTATAGCATACTCTCCGATGTGCGTAGCTTACGAACGTTTCCGGAGCTGGAAGCTTGTTCTGCCTTGGAGACTTTAAAGCTAGATCGTGCTGGCATAATCGATGTGCCATCAAATTTGTGCCGTCAAACGCCAAGACTGAAAAGTTTGTAAGTTCGATATAGCTCGCCATAAGTTTTGTAAATTTTCAATTAAAATTTATTGCAGAGAACTAAAGACCAATTCCCTAAAACGCATCCCAAATTTAAGGGATTGCAGAGACTTAAGGCTGTTGTAAGTATTGCTTAAAATAAACATAAGTTTAATTTGAAAGAATTTTAACCTCTTGCAGAGATCTATCGAGTAATCTTATTGAGTCGTTGCAAGGTCGACCATTTAATGGTCTTAAGCAGCTGCATGATCTATTGCTATCCTATAATCGCATCAAGGCATTGCCACAGGATGCATTTCTGGGCATACCCAAGCTACAATTGCTGTAAGTAACGTCATTTTCGTTGATGATTTTATATACGCAAAACTAGTGTGTCAGCCCCCTGATCACTTTGATGCGTACTCGTTTTCAGCGAATAAATTTAATCAAGAAATTATAAATTCCTGAATAAGATTTACCTTAAGTTTCTGAATTTGTTTTTAATATTTCTATTCTTCACAGCGATCTGGAGGGCAATGAAATCTCCTATATACACAAGGATGCTTTTGCAACATTCTCATCGCTCGAAGATCTTAACCTGGGAAACAATATCTTTCCGGAATTACCAGCCACAGGTCTGCGTGGTCTGCTGCATCTAAAAACCTTTAACAATCCCAAGCTGCGAGATTTTCCGCCACCCGATACATTCCCACGCATACAAACGCTAATACTCTCCTATGCCTATCATTGCTGCGCCTTTATACCCTTGGTGGCCATGTCGGCAAATCGAAAAACCTCACAGGTGAAAGAAGCTGTGCTTTTTCCCAATGATGCTGATTTTGATATGGCACTTTGGAATAACAGCATGATGAATCTATGGCCACCAATGCGTGAGTTTATGCTGTTCAGTTTTGTGGTGCGCTGCTAAAAAGTTTTTCTTTATAGAGAATCTGAGCAAGAAGCAGGACATGAGCTTGCACAACATTTGGGACAACAGCTATGACAAGCCGTTCAATTACCCCACCAGTGTGCCCAGCTTTGGAGAGGAATACTTTGACGAACGTGATACGAGCCCCACAGCGGACATGGGCAGCACAGGCTTTGGCGGCTTCGCTGGCTTTGGTGTCGGTCTATTTAGTGGCATTAGCGCGGATGATCTACAGCCCGGCGCTGTACAATGTCTGCCCATGCCAGGACCATTTTTGCCCTGCGCTGATCTCTTCGATTGGTGGACACTGCGCTGTGGTGTCTGGGTAGTATTTCTGATGGCGCTGCTGGGCAATGGCACTGTTGTATTTGTGCTTATATGCTCACGCTCCAAGATGGATGTACCACGTTTTTTGGTTTGCAATCTGGCAGCAGCAGATTTCTTTATGGGCATCTATCTAGGCATACTGGCCATTGTAGATGCCTCCACACTGGGCGAGTTTCGCATGTTTGCCATACCCTGGCAAATGTCTTTGGTTTGTCAGGTTGCGGGCTTCCTGGCTGTACTCTCGTCCGAGCTATCCGTCTATACGCTGGCCGTTATTACGCTGGAACGCAATTATGCCATTACACATGCCATACATCTGAACAAACGTCTTTCGCTGCGTCAGGCTGGCTACATCATGAGCATTGGCTGGATCTTTGCATTGTTTATGGCACTGCTGCCTCTTATGGGTATCTCCGATTATCGCAAGTTTGCTGTCTGTTTGCCCTTTGAGACCACCACCGGTCCGGCCAGTTTGACTTATGTCATTGCTCTGATGTTCATTAATGGCTGCGCCTTTCTTACACTGATGGGTTGCTATCTCAAGATGTACTGGGCCATACGTGGCTCACAGGCCTGGAACACCAATGATTCGCGCATTGCCAAGCGCATGGCACTGCTTGTCTTTACAGATTTTCTTTGCTGGTCACCCATTGCATTCTTCTCTATAACAGCCATTTTTGGTCTGCAACTCATCTCGCTGGAGCAGGCCAAAATCTTTACCGTTTTTGTGCTGCCACTCAATTCCTGCTGCAATCCGTTTCTCTATGCCATCATGACCAAACAGTTTAAGAAGGATTGCGTCACGCTGTGTAAGCACTTCGAGGAGACGCGTGTTACACGCGGTGGTGCAGCAGCTGCGGCTGCAGCGGCCTCACGGCGGGGTGTGCGTGCCGAGCGTGCCAAAGATTTGCCACCACTGTTGCCGGCAGCGCATCCACCAGGTTGTCGCTGTCTGCGCATGATGCCCAGCGAGATGCCCAACTGGCATAAAATGGACTCCACCCAGGAGCAGACACTATGGCAACGCATAAGCGCCTGCTGTTGCTGCGGTCAACGTAAGCGTCCGCGTAAGCAGCGTCGTGGACAAGAGCAGCGCAGACCACGTGCCTACACAGCGGCTACGGCTAATCCTTATCAGTATCAGTTTGCTGAGCTCAAGCAAAAGCGTCAGGCACGCGCAAGTTCCATTTCTAGCGAGAACTTTTGCTCATCGCGCTCTTCTAGTTGGCGCAATGGTCACGGTCCTCCACCTTCGGCATTGCCAGCAGGTGTTGGCCATGCGGCTGGACTGCATCATACCTGCACAATACCGCTTAAGATGATGGAACCGCATAATAGACGCAGGCACTCGGCTTGGCTCATTACAAGAAAGACATCACAGGACTCTAATCTGTCTAGTTCACGCAATGATTCTTCAGCTTCGGCTACTACGGCTAGCACTTCTACTTTTAGGCTGTCGCGTTCCAGTGCAGGTAGCACTACGCCTTTGCCTCCTATTATTGGTAGGTCTGGGAAGGCAGTTAGCTAAAAGTTGACTAATAATTTCGACTTCCCAACAGCTCACAGCAGCAAAGCGCAGCAGCAGCTGGCGGCACAGCATAGCAATATTTGTTTGGGTGGCAATAAGCCACGTCTAGTGCGTCAGGAGGCTGTGCAGGAAGAGGAGGACTCTTCACCACCACGTCTGGGTGTGCGCTTTTTACCCACCATACCCTCGGCAGCAGACAGCTCTGTCATTATGGAAGACGGTGACTCTGGACTTAATGCAGCTACTTTTTTGGGCATGCCATTGCCCGGCACTTCCAGTGGCTTTTTAGCCACAGCTTCACAGCAAAAGTCACCACCGCCTGCATTGCTGCAGCCTGCCAAGCCACCGCCAGCACCAAACGACGATCCACCATGACCACGCAGCCTCTGGGGCCATCTATGGTTGCGTTTAGGTTTGGGTAATACGGAAACATTCTTGTAATGTGAATGGGAACAGCAAGCAAACTGTGTTCATAGATTGTACGAAACGGTGGATGACGATCGATGTTCTTAGAGAAAAAGATAGGTAATTCTAAAGCCAGGCGCATTTCCATACCATGCTACTCTGAAGATGGAAGATTTAAATCTTCATAAGCTAAATAAGGTTAAGTAGTCAATTTGTGAGGGCGCCAGGGGCAAAGTCAATAGGGATTCGTGGGAATTGGTGGAAGTTACTGTTTATGTTTATGTTTATGTGTTTGTCTATTTGGTATTTCCTAATATGGATTAAATTACCTTGAAGAAATCGGAGATAAGAAAATAGAGCCTAGAGTATTGTAGAGAGTTTGGAATACCTTTAGCGATCGTTTTTTATGGTCTTAAGTATTATCATTTGTTTGCAAAAAATTGACAAAAACGTGAGTTCGCTATGATTCCGACACGTAAAACTAAAATAACAAAATTATTCGGAAACTTTTGCTGATCATCTACAGCTATTTACCTTGATGATTCAATCTTGGAATATGCAAGACTATAGAAAATATTATTTCAGTAAAGCCCAGCAAAACATTCGATTTCAAGTCACAAAAAAAATTCATATTGGTAAAAATCACAGCAGCGTTTTTGGAACAAATTCATTTAAATTTTTTGGGTACGTTTCCCGGAACACGCCGGATTAGTGATATACCAAGTCCAGAATGCAGCAGTAAAACTCGACAAAAATTCTAAAAGAAAAATAATTCCTCTGTCAGTTCTGGTTGACTTTGCCCCAAAACATAGCTTAAAAAGTAACTTTGAAAAGAGTATTAATTAATTTATTTATAAAAATAATTACTCCTTATCTTAGTTGTGTGGATGTGTATGTCTGTGTACTTAGCTATAATATTTACTTATAAACAAAAGTATATATGTTTATGTATTTACCCCATGTATATGCAATGTTCAATGCCAAGCATTTGTAGTTAGTTTTAAATGTAGATCGTAAGTCTCACACATGTTAACATATACATACTATATATATATATCTATATATGCGAATGAAACAGAGTTACAAAGATTATAAATATTTACAACAATCTAAAGTCGGATTTTTTGTTCCTTATCAACACAGACTTTATTTCTAATGCAGGGTTTAAGATAGAACTTATTAGTTCCACGATAATCTGCTAGCTTTTCGGATAACAAATTCAGTTTCGAACTTTGTGAGCGATTTTTCAGTGATTTTTGATTGCTCTATTTTGGGCTCAAACATGTTAAGTTATTATCATAATTTCGTTGTTTTTAAATTTTAAAGAGAACTACAATTTAATATTTCTTATGAAATGCATCACTTCATTTTTCAGCATTGGAACTCTTATTTAAAATACGTCAATTTAACTCGCAAAAAACCCACACAGCAAAAGTGAGCTCGAGCAAAAAAACACTGTAAAATCTTGATTTAAGTTTGGGAAATTCGAGTTAGTAACTGCCTTAAGTCGGGCTATTTGGTGTAACACAAAATTTTCAAAAAAGAATGGCCGACACACAAAACGATGTTCACCTATTTAGTGAAAGACACTTTAAGTTCCGAGAGACGTTTCACCATCGCTCTTGTCGGCAAGCAGACCGTTCTTTCGGTCGGTATCGTTCACACCAAGGTAACAAGGCTTCCGACAATGAGAACAATGCTGGCGAAGTTGTTGCCACAAGTCATTTCTCCTGAGTGAGAAATCGATAAAAAAAATTGAAAACTCAGTAAGGAGGTGTGATCGACAACGGTAACGGGGACTCCGCGAGTTTAATAAAATACATCGCAGCTCCATGCTGAAGTGAAATCATTCCCAAAAATTACGTTTCATAAAAATGAACCTCCTGTCATAACTGAACATTAGTGCGCAGAGTGCTGCGGAAACCTTCTACTCTGAGTCGACCATTCCGGCACTCATACGCCGTTTCCTTGATGCTTAACCGCATATATCCCAATACTTATTTAGTAGAAGAATGCATACTCTATCACATCACAAAGTATGTATTTTTCTATGAATCCAAAATTTAATGAAAATGTTATTCCTCTAAGGAATCCCCATTTATTTGAAAAAAATTGTGCTGGAAGCAACTCTCCAAAATGTATCGTGCTCTGCTGATCAAGAAGCAAGTTTGATGTATTATAAAAGAAAAAACTTCAAATTAAGATTATTTATTTCCTATAAAGCTATTTAAACATCGATTGGGCTTGAAATTTGGGGAATGGAGTCCAAACAGTTCCAGGAAAACCTACATACTATAATGCAAATACTCTTTGGTTGGTAAAGTATGAAAATCTGTTTAGCATCAGTTCGGTTATTATAAAAAATAAAACTGATTCGAGTCCAAGCGGTCTCAGGAAGAGCTCCACACTATACCGTAAATGCGCTTTGGTAAGTCAAGTACCGAAATCTGTTTAGAATTTCATTAAGTTCAGTAATTCCAAAGTTCGTACAAAAACTGTTTGCCAAAATGATATTCAAAATAGAAGTTCAGCAAAAAATTCTCAAGCTAGTTATGGCTGGAAATTTATATTTGGCGATAAAGTTATTTTGTCTACAAAGCATATCATGCTTAATGTATAAAAACATTTTTCCAATCATACTCTTCATAAAGCTTTTTAAATCCCTATTTTTACATTTTATAGAACCTTTAAAATAAACTTCCAAAGAATCCAGCACGTTCCCTAATCAGCAAAACAAAATTCCATATATTACAAAGATGATTGTTTAAGTGAACTTATTAACGATTTATATAATATAAAATGTGGTTGGATAAAACCTATAAAAGAAGGTGAAATTTTACACTTATGCTTAGTTTTATTGGGTCTTAACCGAGCAGCTTACGAGTAAATAATGTTTAGAAAACTTTTCACAGTCATGTGTTTTGTGACATTTCTTTGTCAATCGTTGAGTTATAAAAATGTCTGTTCCAGACAAGTCTCTGTGACCTACAGTGTTCCCACGACTGTACCAAAACATGAATGGATTACATACCGACTAAGAAATAATGGCGTCAAAATATCGCGTCTGAACAAAGGCTTGAAAATAGAAAATAAGGTTAATACTTAAAATAAAAAAAAAACTATAATTCCTAGCTCAACTCTACAAATTTTTTAAGGTATTTACCAGATGGGAACTACAACAAACTTGTTGTGAAAACTATGGAGGACCCATTGAGGATTGTCAGCCCATCTGTCGGTTGGGCTGTCCACAGCATAGTTTTTGTGCAAAGCCGGATACCTGTGAATGCAATGCGAAATATGTGAGGAGAAACGATAGCTGTGTTCCAGTTTGTAAAGCTTGTGGTGCAAATATGTTGTGCGAAGCGCCGGAAAAGTGCGTCTGCAAAAAAGGATATCACATGGTATTGCGAAATTCTACAGACTGTGAGCCAATTTGCAGCAAAGCTTGTGGTGCAAATAGTTACTGCACTGCTCCTGAGTATTGTGAATGCTCCTTTGGTTACCATAGGCCGAATTCTACAAGCACAGAGTGTATATTAGTACCACTTTTTTGGATTATTTTGTTAAGTTGTGCCATTATTTTATTGACTATAATAATAGTTATAGCTATTGTCTGCTGTAAGAAAAAGAGTTCTGACGTAGCCGATTATACTGAGGATGCTATGATTTACGAATTTATTTTAAATGATAATAATTGTCAATTAAGCAAAAGATAATGTCTGCAAGGAATGATCGAATAAAAACTGCTTCGGTAACTACTTGGTGTTGGAATATCTGACATATATAGTTAATTATTACTTGGGAAAGCTGGCGGAGTGTTCATGTTAATAAAAAAATGTTGATAAAAACGTATGCAGTAGCTGCTGGCGCCATCTGGTGTAATAAACTGTGTATTTTTCTATAAGAAAGTAGTCGCCTTGTGTCATGCAAACGCAATCTACTTCGTACAGCATTCAGTACTACGTCGATGTGTCTAAGAGTACATACATGAGTTTTCCTTTCATAACATCTAGGCAGCTTCATGGCTCGCTTAAGCAATAGCCATTTATTATTCAAAAAAAAATTGAATTCCAGATTTACGTGTAATATATCCATAAGTGATACATCTTATAATCTTAATCTGATTTGCTGCAAACATAATGATACTGACGCACCTCTCAGCATGATTCACAGTTTGTTGTGATTCAAAAGACCGCAAAATTCTGAAAATGAAATTCGTCTGTCATACAAATAATAATTCCCTACAATTGCGAATCTCTATAGAAATGTGCTGTATAATCCAAATTATCAGCATGCACCATAACTATAATTTATAAAGAAAATAGTTAAAAACTGCCTAATGAATAAAAGAACTAAAAAATGCATCAGCTGACGGGTCTGCATTTAGCAGGTTGCCTTTTATATTTCGGGATTTGAGAACAAAAATAAACATTAATAATTAAAAATTAATAAAGATCATTAAGATCTATACTCTTTTGCATGCTTTTGAAACAATTGTCGAAGCATTCTTGCACACCCTGATTAAGGTATCTCCAAAACATGCATTCTTGACCTCCTCTTCAGGTGTCGAAAAGGAATGAAAAGAAGTCATTCGGTGCCAAGTCAGGACTATATGGCGGATGACTCACCAAATCAATGTTTTGAGTGCTCAAAAATGCAGTAGTTTGAGTCAAAGTGTGAGAGCTCGTATTGTGGTGAAGAGTGATCCGTCTTCGGCGATTGGTATTTCTGATTTCTTGGAAGACAACTGGCAAACAAATAACAAGCGAATATTTGCTTGGAAGTGCTTCGCGCTCGAACAACTTTTGCTGGATTTTTGAAACACCCCTACAGTCGACTGCCATTTACTTTCAGGCTCATACGAGTAAATCCATGATTCACCTGTCACGATATTTTTTGAGTATTTCTTTCGATTAATCGAGCCCTTTTTTGAGAGATTGACAAATTGTGTGGGATCCAATGCGAACAAATTTCTTTGACACTCAAATGTTTAGGTTCCACTGATGCCTAGGGTTGGCTCAATCTCACGATACATCACATGAAGATCTTGCAATATTAGTTTGCGCACAGCATCAATGGTTTCCGGAACAACAACTGATTTTAGACGATCTTCATGAAATTAATCTTGGAATGAACTGCGACCTCGGTTAAATTCACCATACCATCAATAAATACTGGTCTTTCACCGCCAAAAATTGACTTAAGTTTATCCATGCACTATTGTCGAGGTAATCCACGTCGAAAGTTGTTAAAAATAATAGCACCAAGTGTTCACGATTTAATGCCATTTTTTAGCCGAGATAAATTTTTGCAGTTAACAACACAAATAGCGCTCAAATGTCAAAACATTCTGAGTACATTTAAACTCAAAAATCTCAAAGCTTACGATAAATCTGTCGGTTACCAGATTGCAAAACCCAATTCCGAAATATAAAGGGCAGACCTCGCATACGTTGTGATCTCTTATACTCACGTTTGTCGGCGGAAAAATGATAACAGTCTTTTTTAAAAGGCTTTCAAATTTTCTACCTAAATTTGTTTTGGACGCTTCTTCATTTATAATATTTCTACAATCGTTTTTCAAAAAGTAATGAAATTGCGTTTTGCTTCTCTTCCCACTTGTTGCGGAAGTCTTCTTGGTTGCTGTACTCTTCGATTCGGGAAAAAGTAGACAAAAAAATAAAAGCAATACCACATACAAAGACAAAAATGAAGTATGATTTTGGAAGATTCATTCCGCATTGGTGCAAGTAGTAATAGGAGGACTGAAAGAGTCGTAGCGATCACATAGTATGATTTGTTAAAATATTTTATTGTAGCAGTATATACATAATAGAGTTCCCTAAATGATTCACTGAAGTACTTTTAAGCCCATACTTTCTTGTTGTGCTTACACATAACCCGCATAAAATACTGCTAAGGGTCTTTTACTTAGAATTTAAAAAAAAATGCTTGCATTAGTTCAGTTTTACGACTGCTCGAAAGAAGGTGACATATAATTGGTGCTTCAAAATGCTGTGGCACCTAACGGCTCTGGTATATCTAGTCCATCATAAGACTTATGCACAGGACTCGGCAAAATTGTGTGGCAAATCAATACAAGTTACTTACAATGAGATTAGTGAAGTTCCAAAAAAAGAACTTGGATTTTTTGGCGATTGGCTACATTCAATGCACATGGCTTCCGATAAAATAACTCAGGTGACAGATATATCAAGATACTCAAGCTACTGTTCGGCTATAAAAACGTTTCTGTCATAAATAGACCAAAACCAAAACAGAGCTACGCTACTACTGTTGTAAGGGATATTATCAAAAGATTGTAGCCGAAGTTTACGTTTTCAAAGGTCCCAACGATGAAAATGGACGCTGCATGCCCATATGTGAGCCAGAGTGTGGTCCAAATAGTAGTTGCATTGGGCCAGGAGAATGCCAGTGCGATGTGGGTTTTACCAATGTAAAAAATGGAGCTGCCGGCTGCGAATGCTGGAAGAAGGATGGTTTAAGTAGAGATGCTGTGATTTTTAAAACTTGCCAGACAACGTGGCAATCTGGTATAGAATATATACTGAACTATTGGGCTTATTTAGTCGGCGGTTCTACATTGATTATAATACTATTTACTGTAGTTTGGTTTTATTTCAGACAAGAAGAAAGACAAAATTCGCATTAATGTTTTTAACGTTTTCGTTAAATTCCAAGCTCAGGGACTCTACAATAAAACTATAGTTTTAATTTGGGTAATATTTGTGGAAAAAATGTCAACATTAATATAATTAAACATTTTTTGCAAGTACTGTGCAAGGATTAGTTATAATTTTTTGATGATAATTAAATTAAAAAGGCAACTACTCACATTGTCTGACACTTTTTAAAGGATAATAAGTACGCATTTGCTTTTTATTGCAATTAAGCTTTGTATTCAAAAATGGCTTAAACAAATGATATTGTTTAGGAGCACAAAACTTACAACTGAGATCTGTATTAAAAATGAAATTTACTTCTTATTTATAGCACTACAAATAATATTTTTATTTTATTATTATTTCATTATTTTTTAATTTTCTTTGCCCTTGCTTTAAATTACTAAAAGCGCCTAAAGGTATACTTTGATATTAACTGCAAGAATTAATAATGACTTTCAAACCGTAACCGGGTTCTTGAAACTGTATAATCCAAAAAAATTAGCTGAAAATTTACCAATGACCAAAGTAAGTACTTTCGGTTACTTATATTTTGATTAAAAACTTATTTCATTTTCAAAATTTGTGTTATATGGTCAACTAAGGAAATATATGAGGGAAGAAAAAACCAGAAACCCTTCAAAGTTACGTGAAGTGACTAGAAAAATTGACAAACCAGTAAAAAAATACAATTTTGTATTTTATTCCCTGTATTGCATTTTACTTTACGTTTATCTAACTAATTAATAATTCGAATTACAGAGGCATTTTAGAATTCTCAAGCAATGCGTTAATTAATTTAATTTCCCTGACTAATGGTCATTGCTTCAAAGACGGAGCATGGAAATCCATAAATAAATAGCTGTTCGAAAAGAACATGGACCTACAGTTCATTGACAAATGCGAAGGATCTAGAATTAACAGAGATAGTTTTGTTTTCTTTATGATTCCACATAGGAACTTTGGGCCTCTACGATGGCCTTCCACCGGACTCTGTTTTGTGCTTAGTGGTGTTGCACGACGAGCTTATACTTCTTGAAGCACAGTTCGTCCTGTTCATCTGCTTCCTTGAGGTTTCCAGTCCAATGGCATTCAGACAATGTTGCTTGGGTTCTTTGCTATCCAAGTCCAGTTTCATTTTCTGATTTGGAGGCGAATAGGTGACTCAGCAGTGGCGCTCCACATTAGATATTCTGTTTGGTCAGAATTTTCCGCATAGTATTCTCTGGCATTTGTTCTTAAAAACCTGCAGTTTTTGGGCGATTTTCTTTGTTCCGCAGCATTTTTTTTTTTTTTGAATTTTAAGGGGTCGTGAAGACATTTCCCAGGTTAGAAAATTCATATCAAAGCTCGAATAATGTATTTTTAAACAATGAATAAATTTTTAAAATCGAGTCTTTGTTTTTTAATTTTTTGTGTGCAAAGTTAAGCGCAACTTGCCGGTTGTATATATTTTAAAATCTGGCACAAGGAATTACCTAATTAAAAAAAAATTAAACCTAAGATCCTTGTAGGTAATGTATACTACTCTATTATAGAAATAGTTGCTTTAAATAATGTAAAAACTATTACGGGCGTCAGTTTTTAATAGTATCTTAGCAGGAAGACTTCGTTAGCGCAAATTAATAAGCTAATTGCATCATCGGGGGATTCAAGTTCCATATTATATGTTGATAAAAATATCACTTATGTATAAGTATTACATAAAAAAATTTTTTATGACTGATAATAAAAAAAAATTACACAAATAAAAAATAATAAATTTTCATCTTATGATTAATAAATGAAAAGCTAAATATGTATCCCTAAGTTATATGATGATGTGATTTCCATATAGGTATGCGTAAAGTATAAAACACAAAATTTACATATTATTTTTAAAACCTCTCACAGCTATGCATGAATCTCAGCGTATATCGTGTTTATCACATAAATTCCGGATGTTATATATTTTAAACAAAAACACCCGCTTGAGCTTACAAACTTCGACTGCACTTAGTTTAGTTTTCGACGCGCTACTGTATAGAACGTTAATTGCAAACAAAGATATATATATTTAAGTTTTATGGAATTTTTCGTATTAAGTAATAATCAGCAATGAAAAGTTGGTATTTTTGGCTGCATTTTATAACACTTGCCTGCTGGCTAGCCGTAGTTGGCAGTGACATAATTTGTACTAAATTTGAAAACAATCAGCAAACCAGAAATGTTTTGAAACGTATTCCCGTGAGAAATACAAGAAGAAGCTTTTGGGGACAAGTAATTTATACCACTCGCATGGAGTACTCCTGGCAGCCAGAGGTAATATAATGTTATAATAAAAAAATAGGATACAATTTTGGTAGAAAAAATTGGCATAGCAAGAGGGCAATACAATATATTTCAAGGACACAAAACTAAGAAATCTGGTGAAATCAACATCTCTTTAATTTCGTGCGAAATTCTTAAAAAAAAATTGTAAATTACCAAGAGTTTTGATTGTTGACGAAGAATGGCTGCCGACAAGCCCATGACCAAAATAAATGGAAAATGGCAGATCAGAATTTCATTCTGTATATTTCTGGTACTAAATTTCGTTAAAAGTTTAAGCGCGAATCGTTATCGAACGTAAGTAAACATTGTAGGCGAATTAAAATTGATAATCATTAAAGTAAAAACAATCACAATAGCAACGAATACATCCAAAGAAATTTTTCCGCTTGATAATGTTTGAGTCACATATTGCTTGTTCTTCCTAGGCTAAGCTGCGCATCCAGATATAGTTTCGTCGGATTATGTACATTCAATACTTTACGGACAGTTGGGCTGTTTACTTCTAAAAAGTTTAAGTCCTTTTCAATGCATCGAAAAATGTAAATGCAAAATTGTACACTAGTAAAGGACGATTTTTTAAGAGCTTGCTTATTTAATATTATAATATTGTCGCTGTTCTTTAGTATTATACAATAATGGCTGTTATAATCATCATTTGCAGGCTTGTTGCTTTTGACAGCCCTACAAAAAATAGCATACTGCCGATCTTTAATCAAAGCCATCCCATAGATCGATACCAAACGTAATATAAATTGATCAGCGGAATCGCCTCTCTCAAAAAGCATCATCGTAGGAACGGTAGTGCTCTCCAGCACCATAACGCCGCAAAAATTTTGTAATTTGAAGTTGGTTGACACAAGACCAAATCAGTTTGCTAAATAATCACCCTTTATTGTCCAGTAGAAGTGAGTGATGTACAGAGAATTAGCGAGAGCTGTTATTACTTTTCTTAGAGCAAACATGCAAATCAGTTTATAATTAATCAATTTTTTCGCCAATATGCTTGGGGAATATTAATGGAGTAGAGCTTTCAACTTGATTTAGACTGCAAAAGTTCCGAACAATTTTCGCTCTGCGATATTGTTCACTTTGACACACTGACCGGCGCACATCGCCTGGCCTAACCATAGATCAAGTTAGGAAAAATATTTTTGAAGTGATATGCTTCTCTTAGTCCAAAAAACGCACTAACCATAAAATTATAGCAGCTACAAGTTTATGAATGATATTGCATCATATGTTCCTTTGTTATATTTATATTAATGTTTTATTTTTTAAACTTATATTTCTTATAGACAACCAATAGTGTTACACTTAAAAGATATTGCTGTCCTGGCTACACGGGTCCCACAGACAATTGTATGCCAATTTGTGATCCAGAATGTGGTGAGAATGCTTACTGCAATGCACCAAATGAATGTCTGTGTAAGGAAGCGTTTGAGGTAAACAAAGATGGCTTGTGTGTTCCAAACTGCACAAGTTGTGGAAAACATAGTGTTTGCAACACAACCGGACAATGCGTCTGCGAAGAAGGCTATAAGGAGGATTTAAATGCTGAATGTGTGCCCAGCTGTAGCGAAGACTGTGGAGTACATAGCATTTGCGCGGAGCCAGAGATGTGTACGTGTGAAATTGGTTATGAAATGACTGCCGATAAGGCTTGTCAGCCTAAGTGCACGCCAAACTGTGGTCCGAATAGCTACTGCAAGCAACCCGATCAATGTCAATGTTTTGAAGGTTATGCTCAACAGGAGCAAACTGGTGTTTGCACTCCACTGTGCGCACCGCCATGTGGCAATAATAGCAGCTGCATTAAGCCAGGTCAATGCCAGTGCGATGCGGGTTATGCCAATAGTAATGATGCTACACTGGGCTGTCAAGCCATTTGCGCTGACGGCTGTCCCGAAAATAGTCGTTGCGCGCAACCGGATAAGTGTCTGTGCAATGCGGGTTATACATTTAATGCCGCCTCCAGACTGGGCATAAGTCATTACTGTGAGCCACACTGTGAGCAAAAGTGTTCCGACTATGGCAAATGCGTGGCGCCCAATGTATGCGAATGTTATAGTGGTTATGTGCCCAAGGCCAATCAGACGGAACATATCTGTGAGCCGCAGTGTAAAGGCTGTCAAAATGGCCATTGCTTAGCACCTGGTCTCTGCGTATGCCAGTTGGGTTACCTAATGGGTCCAAATAATCACTGCGTAGCGCAGTGCACACTTGGTTGTGTGCATGGTGAGTGCACGGAGCCAGAGATTTGTAGCTGTGCGCAGGGTTATCGCCTTGCCGAAAACTCTGTACATATCTGCGAACCTATCTGTGAGCCGAGCTGTGTCAACGCCGACTGTATGGGACCCAATATGTGCATATGTCATTTGGGATTTGAGCCAAGTATGCATAATGGTACGTCTCATATCTGTCAAGTCAGTACTACAACCATGCGCAGTAGAACGCATAGAATCGAACGTGATACCACAGCTGTAGTTGCAGCAACCACGGTGGATACGAGCTGCTTTGATAAATGCCAATGCTGGCGTAAACTCGAGTCAAAAAAGTGTGAGAATATATGTAGGGATGAGTTTGATCAACCCTGTCTGGATCTGACACAATGCAGCTGTGAGCAACAAGGACAACAGCTAACTTGCCGATCACTGCAGAAATCGCCTGTCCACACTACTGCCGCATATACTACTACTGCATTTAATGAACTGCATTACTCCGATGAGTGGGACTCCATGGAGGATGAATCTTTAGAGTATAGCGAAACACGTTTTGAATGTCAAATAAGTGCGCCCATACGGCAAGCAACAAAAACTACAACCAAAAATGAGGAGGCAGCACTGAACTCCACCAGCAGTGCTGCCAAGTGGCCGGCAATTTTTGGCTGGATTGTGGCTGTCTGTGTGCTGCTAACCGCACTAGTCTTCGCCACCTATCGTTACGTAAAGCAGCGGCAAACCAGGCAGCTGGATCTGCGTCGTGCTAATGGTCTTATAGCCAATAGTTTTGAGGAGGAACTCTGATACATTTTTTAACAATCTATTTTTTTTATTGTTATTTTGTTTAAAAACTGCATAAATAAATTATAACAAAAAAAATGTAGCAACTGTAGTGCTGCACTCAATTGGGCACACACATGGTCGAATGCTCGTGATAGCTAAAGCCTGCATCGCATATGCAACGATTGCGACTCACACAAACCCCATTGTGGCAGCGTCTATAAATGCAAAATTGTATAATAATGAAAGTTATTTTTAATAGTATTATTTATAAGTCTGCGCTTACTGATAACAATCCGACTGACAAACGCCGTCTTTTAGCCTGTAGCCGCTTGCCGCATCGCAGATGCACTCTCTATTTTGGTTGCACGTGCCACCAATGCCGCAATCTGGTTCGCAAACTGGCTGGCAGCCATCTTCATCTTTATCGGTCAGCTGGTAGCCCTTGGCACAGCTGCACACTTCCGGTTCGCTGCAGTTATGTCGCACATTATTCGCACAGCCGGCACTGCAAATGGGACGACAAAACTTACGCGTCTCGTCCAGCTTATAGCCGGGCTCACATTGACAGCTGCCATCCAGATAGCAGCGTCCATTTTGACAGCCCAAGGGACAGGCAAAGACACAATCACCATTATCGTTCTTTACAAAGCCCTCGTAACAGTCACACTCGCCGGGTGCACGGCAGTTACCATTAGCACAGCCGCAGATGGGTCGACAGATGGTTTGTCCACGCAGCCGTGTGGGACTGTAGCCAGTGCAACAGGTCTCTATCTGGGAGAGTTGATTGGCCTGATCGGCTTGTTTGACACTGGCATGCAGGTATTTGGAGATGGTTTCGGTACTAAATAGCGAAAAAAAGGAGTTATTGCAAAGTAAACAGTTGGATAAGTCGAACAGCGACCACAAAATTGTTTGAGGCGTATATCTGCCAGAACTAACTATATATATCATTTTTTTTTGTATTTATGTTTTTAAGATTATAAAACTAAGATAGATGTGAGGGTGGTAGAGCTGACAAAAACCGCCTCGGACACTCAGGCTAAATAGCCCAATGTACCGGAAAGGGAAGGGGTTAGATAGTGGTTGAAAAGGAGAGAAAGAGAAAAAGTTAAAGAGGGAGAGAAACCCACTACGCGAACCTTCTCGTCTCTAGGAGAAAGTTGAGAAGTAACTGAAGTGCTAATTTGTGTGCTTCATCGAGCTGTGACGGTACGCAGCCTTGTTCTGAGAAAGCTGGACTGGGTACTGTTAGCCTTCTCGGGATAAAACTTTCTGAAGTAAAACAAGATTTAATACAAATTGGGGTAAAAATTCGCCAAAATTGCATTTGTGTTCAATCCTGCCAAAAATGCATCAAACGCCGAGAAAATAAGTCGAAGACCCTCAAAAGTTCCCCAAAGTATGAAAAGAATAAATATAAGAGTTAAAAGCTAAAGTCACCAACTTTTCAGAAAATAGTTAATGGTATATAAAGGATTTTGCACAAACTCAAAAAATATAAAGTTCTAGTAAATAAATTAAAAAAAAAATTTAAATCAAAACCGGCACCCAATATATGTTTGATGTTCTATACAATGCTTGGAGATCTAATCTAATAAGAACCGGTAAACTATATCATGCAGCGTCCAGAGGGAAAATCGGTCAACATTTTGTATTTTTGTAGTTATTTTCTCAACTTATCCCAATTCGGAATAACGAACTCTCAATCAATGCATCGAATGTGATCAAAATCAATTGACTTAATCATAAGGCTGCGTGCTATAGGCCAAATAGCAAAAATTTAAAATTCTAAAGTGGGTTTTTCAAACAAATAATATTGTACATTCATTGGGACTATTGTAAGCTAGATGGCGCCAGCAGTAACGCCACGTTTTTAAACGCTAGAAATGATAAATAAATATGCATTATCAGATGGGCAAAAATGCAAAAATTATCTAAAGGAAAAAACTATTTAGAAACTGTCTTTCAAATTGGGGAGTGTGGAGGAAAGGAAACTTAAAGCAAATGGCAAGAAAAATACATGTGCCATTAAAACTTATTTTTGAACTTTTTGCTCTTGACTGCTTTTGATACTTTTATAATCGCATAACTATTTGGAATCGTTTATATAAAAGATTTACATTTAATTTAAATTTAAAGAAGTCTATATCTATGTGGTGTCGGAGCATTTTTACCTAGTTAATTTTTCGTACTTTCTTTCATTTATTTTAAATTAAATAAAAAAATAAATTAATTTGACAACATTGTTTTCCAACACTGGTTCTGCTTTCAAACTGTTTTGGTGCGCACAAATAAAGAATAATATGGTTGGTATGATATTAAAAAGGAAAAATTTAAAAATGAGTTAAGCTAAAATTGGTATAACAGTCTTATAGCAGCAATCCGAAAAATTACATTAATTGAAAAAAAATCATATGAACTGTAGAGATCGCATTCCACTTAAGCGAATAACAAATTGGCATATGGTCAGTATCTTGCTTAAAGCTTTTAATCAACTGAAAAGTTTTCCCAAAAACTCAATCCCATGAAAGCTTTAAAATGCGGTTTAAATTTACATCTTAAGTTAAATCTATTCTTAGTGAACTGATTCGACGACTATTTAACTTAATAAGGAATAGATGTGAAAAGGGAAAATGTTGATACATCAAATACAACGGCTGTGAGCAACACATAGTAGTGATTCCGTTAAATTTTTGTTCAACTTTTGTTTGGGAAGATACTACCCAGTATAAGAACTGAGTGCAAACCTTTTGATTCACTCACAAAGCCTTCTCTAACGGAACCAGCTCATATGCACAAACGTGACAAAACGAACCGAACTAGTTCATATATACAAAGTGTAGCAAACAGCCACCCCTTACCGCAAGTAAACAGAATCAAAACTTACGGCACCCAGATGTGGCATTTATGTTGCTCTTGATTGGACACGACTTCGTGCTCACGTAACTGTGGTTCACGTTCTTGATTAAGATTCATTTCGTAGTTGTTGTTGTTGTTAATGCCCTGCTGTTGTTTATAATAATTACGTCGATATGGATATTCTTGTCCATCTTGTGGACGTTTTCTTAATTGCTGTTGATTATTGTAATCCTGTAACGTTGGTGCGCTATATTCCTTTGAGCTCATATAGTTCTGACCCTGTACACACTGATTCAATAGTAGGATGAGCAGCCAACTAGCCGTTCCATAGTTCGAATTCCGCGTTGTGCTCATTTTTTCAACGAATTCGCACTGTGTGTAAGCGCTTAGCTTGCCGAGAACTTACTAAATGCGCGTTTTCGTTCATGTTCGAATTCGCTGTGTTTTGTTAATGGCCCAATAAATAGGGCTTATCAGTGGTTTCATTTTCAGATTGGACGCTCCGTAGTTGCACGCTCTCAATGCTTTTAGCATTTGTTGTTGCTGTGTTGTAATAAACGAATTTCTTATGTAAAAAAAATTTTCCAGGTTCCTTAAAATTTTTGATCATAGTTGCATCCATAAAAAAGAGAATTATCTGAAGAAAATATTCATTTTTTGCATATTTTAATTTTCTAAACAAAAGCTTATACAAAATTTGCAATACAAAAATTTGGTTGGAATATTGTAAAGTATATTATTTTGAAATATGGGTTTCATTCTACAATGAAATGTTGGGTAACATTTTTTTATTCAAGTTGCACTTATAAATATAGATCGTCTTAGCAAAATAAAAAGAATACTCTGTCTCTTGAAAACTGTTCTCTTCCAAGTTCTTATTTCGCCTTAAGTTTCATTGCATTAGATCGCAGATATTGGGAATTTGAAGAAAAATGCAAATCTATTTTGGAAACAAAAGGTCAAAAATGAATATTGAGTTCCTACGCAGAGTCTAGTATAGTCTGAAAATAAGAAAAATTTGACAAAAATTTTTTTGTATTTTGTTTTTTGTGTTTCGGTAAGCTGCTTGTTTTTTTGTGGCAATCTGCTCATATTTCCCTACCTAGCTCAAGCATCTTGTAGGGAAAGAGTTCGGCTGAACAAGTCCAGAACACAGGCTACAATAGTGTTATATAATATATCGGTAGTGTCTTGAATTTAAAAACTACTAAATGTTTTGTGACCCTTTTTATTCAGTCCAAGTAAGAGCTCTAGTCATATATTTATTTTTCTAAATATTTATTTTTCTTTTACCAAACGAATTTCTTACAAAATATTAAAAACAAAACTATTTTTCATTACAATAGTTATGTTTATTATAAATAAAATTCCCCCTATTTGTATTTGATATCCAAATCACGGCTATATTTCCAAGTTTGGGCAGTGTTCAACGTTTTGGCATGAACTTTACTTTAAATTTGTTAAATATAAACATAAAAATTATGGGGGTTCTGGTGTACAAAGCATCTCCAAAAGCTTGTCTACAAAACTGTCAACCTAAACCTTCCCATGGTGTCCCCTGTTCTTCACTCATTAGCCAATGGCGACTGAGTGCTCAACGGTATATCTGAATCTCTTCATCGTATTATGGGGGAAAGACTTTAGTACAAATAGGTTCGGGCAAGTTCGGAGGCCTGATCTCACTTAAATACTCACGCGAGAGCAGCAGCTCTGCTACCGAACTGGGAAGCTCCGGTTTACTCCACTACTGCGTCTCAAAAACCATATATTCGTATTCGTATATTCACAAGATAAGTCTAGGATAACAATCGAAAATGGATAGGAGTAGGAAAATAGAATGTTACACTTCGCAAAAATTCCGAAAAAAATCCCCCACACAGTGCTATGCCGGAATCCTCAAGGTTCCACAGGTAGAGGCAGACCTGGCTCAGGGCTGTAGCGGCCATAAATCCGATAAATCAATGAGCGAACTACTTTTGTCAATATTATTTTCTTTAAAGTTAATTTTTTTTTTTTATAATTCGGCCTTACTAAGCAATTTTTTAATTTAATTTAACATTTTTAAAACTCTTTCCTAGTTTTGGAATATTTTATTGATCAAATAAAAAATAAATTTAAGAACTAGGAATTTTAATAAATGTAATCATTTCTTTATTGAACATCGTGGGTAGAGTGGGTGGTAGCGTACTTACCTCTAAATCGGTAGGTCGGTGGGTCGATTCCACCCAGCGACCAAGGGAAATAAATAAATTAAAAATCATTCAATTTTTTTTTATTTCAATTCTTTTTTAACTATATAAAATTTACTTATTAACTTAGAGAGACAAAAAAAGTTGAAGTAAAAAATAAGCATTTTTTTTTAATTTAACTAATTGTACTTTAAGAAAAAAAAAACAAAAAATATATAAAGTATATATAAAAATAATAAATACGCAATTTGTTCTTTTTCTTAACTCTTCAAACAGCCCTCTCCACTTCATTTATAATATTTACAGCGATTGCAAAACACCACCATGGGGGAGCTTATCTCTCTGCTCTTAATGTGGCGCACTGCTGCCCTGGGTTGCTCGTAATGAGATTAAGCGTTGACCCGCTTCTCCAAATCTCAGGCTTGGACTTACAGCTGCAGCTACTCAAGTAACAGTAAAGAAATCCAGCTTGTGCGGACAAGTTGACGATAAATAAATAAACGGAAACGTAACATTTTTACGGCATTATGTCTGCATCCCTGCTGCGGGTATTGGCCACTAATGGCAGCCTGCTCATTGCATTTTTACTAGGATTGCATTATATGCATAGTGCAGCCATGGAGCTGCAGATACAGGAGCAACAGTTGCAGCAGCAGATAGAACAGCAATACAAGCTGGAACAGCAACAGTTGTATCAACAGCGACTGCTGCAGGAACAACATGCCTACAACAGACGCTATACCAGCACCTCGACCACACGACGTCCGTATGTGCGCCGCCTAGGATTATCCGTACCCATGCGTGGCATGCCACCACCCAAATGCTGGCGTGAAGTGCCGTAAGTTGCCTGCTGGCTAGGAGCAACTGCAATCGTTTTTGTAACCACTGGCTGGCTGCACGGCCACAGTGCTGTCTTCTTTCAGTACGAGAAGGAGGTCAAAATTGTGGGTAATAGCACCACAAATCCCTACTTCAATCTAATCGAGGTTTGCTGCAAGGGCTGGAAACGTTATGAATACGACTGGACCAAATGTGTGCCGGACTGTGGGGAAAAGTGCCTGGATAATGGCTTTTGTCTACCCGGCGGCATTTGTCAGTGCTTTGATGAGTTTGTGCTTAATCATCGCAATGTCTGTGTGCCCACCTGCCCACTGGGTTGTCCACATGGACAGTGCTATCTTAATGGCACCTGTATCTGTGAACGCGGCTATGAGCTAGATGGTTCACGTAAGTTCTGTCAGCCCATATGCAATATGACCTGTGGCCATAACGAGTACTGTGATGCGCCGGGGCAGTGCGTCTGTGCCGAGGGCTATGCGCGTGGTTTGCGTGATACCACAACGCTAGGATGTCAGCCCATATGCATACCCGACTGCGGCTATGGTCACTGTGTGGCGCCCAATCAGTGTCAGTGCTTTCCCGGCTTTCAGAAGCGTCTAAATGGCACCGCCTGTGAAGTCAATTGTTACATGTAAGTGTGTATCCCTAGTGTGGCAAGGATGAGACTTTAGTATATTATTTTTATAGGCGCTGTGAGAATGGCTTCTGTGCCAATCAAACCACCTGTGTCTGCCAGAATGGCTATCGCTATGATCAGAACACCACCAGTTGTCTACCCTACTGTGGTGAAGATTGTGAGAATGGCATCTGCATGTCTCCAGGCGTCTGTCGCTGCTTCAATGGCTATGTGCGCAAGGGCGCCAAGTGCGAGGCCGTCTGTGAGCAGGGTTGTGGTTTCTATGGCAAATGTATAGCACCCAATGTCTGCGGCTGTGCTCTGGTGCCCGGACGCTTAAATAGCTATCAGCGTTGTGAATTTGGTTTCTGCACGTCCAAGGGACGTTGCCGCTGTCTGGAGGGCAAGACGCGTTTCATCGACAAATGCATGTCACCGGATGCGGTCACCACATATGCCTCAATGAATCCACCGCGTGCCAATGCCTCGCTGATACATGAATTTCAGCTGCTACTGGGTAAACATTTCGTGATGCCCAGCTACTTTTGGTGGCAGTAAGTATTGCCCAGCTGCGTCAGCTATTTTGTGTATGTCGCTTATCAGCTGACTAGAGGAGGAGGAGCTCCCCAATCAGCTTGCTGCTCGACTCACATAAATCTATCTTCTTTGCTTATTTCAAACAAGAGGAAAACGTCACTTTGTACATAGCTTGTTGGCCTTTGTTTAAAATGAGCTTATCAGCTGTCCATCGCATTGCGTCTGTCAGCACTTGGCAGTGGCATCGTCGAGCCGAGGGGCTTTAGTTATAACCAACAAGTGTAGTGTAGTCTAGGTATACAGGGATTCAATAAAAGTATATTATTTAAAACTATTGTAATAAATTCAAGAAAAATAATATGGAAAAATCAGCAAAAGGTTTATATTAACCGATTGATTGCTGAACGATAGATAAGGAGATAGATAAACTCTGCAAAAGTTGCCATTATGAGGTTAAGCTTTTGTTAAAACTCACGGCAATCGTCACCCTGAAGTGAATTTAAGTCTCAGCACAATGATACTGGGCAAAAAATCTGCAACATATTAGCTTTCGGTAGAGCTACACTGGCAGTGAAGCGAAAAGCCATCTCCAACATTAGAGTTAGTACTCAGCGGGAATTTTCTTCTACTTTTGTAGGTACGGCGCTCCTTTGTAGTGAACCTATACGTGTAATTGTCGTTACTATTCTTCGAACAAAATAATCGTAACATAGATACCAGAAGATACAAAGAAAAATCTAGAAATCTGCCTTTTTTCTACTTCAAAATGAAAATCCCTAAAAGCTATTCTGCACAGCTTCCTGCCTGCAACCAGATACAAATTCTACAATTCTACCCTACTCCAATAGCGCCTACAATTATAAGATCCCCCTTAACACCGCCTTTGTGCCTCATCTGACTTCATCTCACACACTTGAACTTATCTGGGCCTGCGTTGCGAGTACTGAGCGTTACATATGCTCTCAAAACAATTCCAAGTGCATTTCAGTAGCACAACGCCACTTTAGCGTTGCGGAAGTCCATCGATAACTGTGCGATCCCGAAATTCCTTAAAAATGCATATGCATTGCGCGTTATTTTGCCTAATGGTTGCCCATTTGGCTTATCTGCCATTGCCAGCTTTGGCGAATAGTCCATTCTGGAAGTTGAATTCACTCAGCGATCGTGACTTGTTCGCCTTGGAGACACGTGCCACCATGGCGTCTGGCATTTGTTATAAGGAAGTAAAGTAGGTGCGTTTTACTCATGTTCCAGCAGCAGCACTGACTCAGTTTTTCTATAGAGGTATTACGGCGGATCCAGACTTACGTACACGCATTATCTCTTACTGCTGTGATGGTTATGTGCGCGCCGGAGATGGACGCTCCATGAAATGTGAGCCTGTTTGTGAAGAAGACTGTGCAAATGGCATCTGCACAGCGCCAGATGTGTGTGAGTGCTATCCGGGCTATGAGCGGGCTGGTGGACGTTGTGAAGAGATTTGAGTTCCAAATATGTACAGAAATATGATATTATGTGTAGTACTAACAACTGACTGCTTCCCATGCGTATACGTTATCTGCAATTACTGTTTGCTCATCAAGCATACGCCAAGTAATGCGTTATCAATATTTTCCATTGTTTATACAAATTTTATTTAAATCATTTTTTTATTTTACTTTTTGTTTTGATTTCAATGAGAGTGCTCAAGGTCAGTTAAAAGCGAATTTCCAAGATTGAATAATGTGAAGGGAGCACAAGAGCAAAAAGAGAGTAAGGCAAATTGAAAAGATATATTACTTTAATACTAAGGAATATGCTGATTGAGTTGTTTATATTTATTTTCAAATAACAATTATTGATTTAAACAAAATATAAATAATGCAAATAATAAAAAAAAAAATAATTTATATTTCATTGTTGTGGTTTTCTCTCTTCAAGGCCGTAAACTTGCATTGGCGAATAGTTTCAAAAAGTAAACAATAAGAATGATTTAGAACCGACTTTTTTGTGTAGATATATGATAAATACGATTTTTTCTTAATATTAGCCGATCTGAACTTGCTTTTAAGAGCCTTATAAAATAACTACACAATACAGAAAAAATAGATAAAATATAAAACTAACTTTTCTCCTTTGCGGCTCTAGTAAACATCTGAAAATTCGAAGAACCTAATTTTGTCAGGTATTATAGTTAAGCATTACCTGACATGGCAGATAAAATAAAGCACTTTTTGAGTTTCTCTTAAAAAAAATGAGTTACAATAATAACATAACATACAATAACAACAAGGAACGAAAAACTTAGCTCAAGATCTAAGGAAGTAGATGATCTTTGGTACACATAAAAATATTTAGACTTAAAAGGATTAATTTAAAAAATCACTTAAGTATGGGATTCATAATTTACTTCTTCTCCCCCAGACTTTGGACTGCATCAGGAAACTTGGGACTTCCATCACTTCGGTAGTACTTTAAGCGTTGTAGTCTAGCAAATTGCCATTGATCTTCTCACTTTAAACCACTTAAGTATGGGATTCATAATTAACTGCTTCTCTCCTAGACGTATACAACTCTATAACGAAGTTTAGAACTTCTATCAGAACGTTAACGATTGTAGGATTAATTTAAAAAATCACTTAAGTATGGGATTCATAATTTACTGCTTCTCCCCTAGACTTATACAACTCTATAAGGAAGTTTAGAACTTCTATTAGAACGTTAATGATTGTAGGATTAATTTAAAAAAACACTTAACTATTGAATTCATAATCTACCTCTTCTGTCCCAGACTTAGAACTCTATCAGGAAGCTTGGGACTTCTATCAGAACGTTCCATCACACTTTATTTGGCTTGCTTTGGTGCATCAGGCTAATACTTTAATCATTGTGATTCGGCAAAGCAAGCCTTTGATCTTCTTTGGTCTCTTATGGGGTCCATTCCGAGACAACCATATAATAATCTCTCTTTATTTTCTAAGAGATTGATCTTCTCTGTGAAATCTTGAGGCCGAAAGCAATACGCTTGCACAATGCAGGTCTGCCCCTGACAGCTATTTATGTCGAAATATTCTGGCATATCGTATAATTCCCTATCACTTGATTACGAGGGATCATTGTCGACAATTTTTGCAATATCTCAGTGGGTTCAGATGCATTGTGTTTGAAAGTTCACAGATTTGTTCGACGACTTCATTCCTAGTGACGAACTTTTGTCCGTGTATCTAAGTTTTTAAGAAATCATATTTATCACAAAATCTTGCAAAATTCAATGAAATTTTTACAGATAATAGAGAAATATTTTTTCCTTATAATGTTGAGATGGAAATATCATAATTTATAATAGCATTTTTCTCACTCGGTTTATTTGTTTTGAATTCGAAAATTGCAAGATGTCAGCCATCCGAAATACCGATATATGACTAAGAATTTATTAATAAAAAATGTACTCTTTCCAATTTAGAGATATAATATATTGGAATGACTGCAAAGAAAGTACTCGACGACATATAGAATTGAATAAGAATATTTTGTTATCGATTTCTTAAGGTATTCGCATTATTTCTAAGCTACTACTAGTGTAGACCTATGGGAATTATTTTCAAGTAGCGCATTACTTAGTCGCAAATGCCTGTACAGCATATTTATTTCTTATCGCAATTTATAAAGTTGCTCAAAAGCATAAATCTACAGTATGTCTGGAAATACTTAAAAGCTTAAATCATTACAATTTCATGCTGTGCTTTAGTGCCCCAAGTCCTCAATGAGCTGCGTTCTTTGATTACACTCGATCTTGAGTTGTCCGGCATGGCTTGAGCTTATCAGCTAGCACTCGAAATGTCTGATTGCGTGGGAGTCCAAAATATAAACATCATAAACATAATTTTGGTATTTGTATTATTTTATTTATTGATAAAAATTATATGCAAAATATACAATATATAAAATAATGGAAAGATATGAAATTGCTTGCAAAAGAAAATATTGCAGTTATTTTTGGTAATGTTGAAAAGAACTTAAAATATGAACTGCTCCAAGTACCCTAAAAATAAGTTTTACAATAGTTATGAGGCCCGTATAAGTCGGACTCTACAAATGTGCAATCTTGTGGGAGGTGATCTGTGTGGGCACTTGCAAAAACTTGGAGTTCTGTGGCGGTATAATCAAGTGTGTCACATGATGTGCGCCAGACTGTACACTAGTGCCGCCATTAGGTTGCACAGTGGTGATGGCTGGTGGCAGATAGGCGGCGGCAGTGGTGGCATGTTGGTAACGACGCTGGTTATGATTATGATTATGATGGCTGGATTGCGAGCTGTACGAGTTGTGGTTGTGCTGTTGCTGCTGCTGCTGCTGTTGCTGCTGCTGTTGATGATGATAGCGTATCTCATCGTAAAGATGCGAGTCTAGGCTGCCTTTACGCGACTTGGGTGAGACAACGGAATAGAGCGACTCCTTGCGTGCATATGCATAGGGCGGTGTTTTGATGGAGGAGTTATTGCTAGGTGTGTCATACAACTCTGGTGGCGCTGTAAAAGGAGTTACGTTTTGCATTTAGCTCAGTTACACGGCTGAGTATTGGCTAAGAGCCGACTGACACTTACATACCATCGTTTGTGTGGTGTGAATGTGGTGCAGGATGTGCTGGCTTAAGTGCTGGTACAGGCATGGCGGTCTGATGACGCGGCAGCTCCGGCAGTGGCTTTAAAAAGCTTTTACCCAGTGTAGCCTCGGTTAGCACAACTTCCGGAGCTGCAGCTAAATTTACGTTATTGCCATTGGCAGCACTGTTGACGCCATTGGACAGCACCAGCGGCTGCTTGTGCCAGTGATAGCGTCGATAGATATAGAGAAAGCTCAAAGTGATGCAAATCATAACAATGATCAGTATGATTAATAAGGTGGTCAGCAGGCTGGCATCATGTTCGGCTGCATTCTTGCTGTGTTCATGCTCTGTTCCCACTGAGCCCACACCTGCGGCCAGTCCAGCTAAATTCAACTGTGGATTACTATATTCTGTGCCATTGGCAGGCCAGTTGGTGATAACGTGTATAACTTCGGGTGTCTTGCCGCCCGCATTGGCAGCCGAGTGTAGGTTTTCCAGCAACTCATCGCTTGACTGATGCAAGATGATCTTGGGCGCATGCGGCAACTCCTCAGCCTGCTTTATAAGTATAACCTCCGGCATGGGCTTTGTTGTGCTGCTGTATTCTCCACTTGCAGATGGTATATTACCAATTTTTCTGGCAATATGATCCAAATTATGTGTTATATTTGCTATGGTAGAGTTGAGTGTCTCGAACATGACATGCGTCACATTTGTGGCATGTTCACTGATGCAGTGTCCAGTTTGAGGATGACATAGTTTGTTGGCACATTCGCAGGCCTTACGACACATTATGCCATGTGTGCCCGGTGGACAGGGTTGTTCGCAGCTAAGTAAGTAAACAGATCATTTTATTTTCGGAAAGTTGCGAGTATAGCAATACTTACAATTGTCCTGCCCAACCTGCAGTACAGTGGCACAGACCAGTTTTATTATCGCAAACTGCAGCATTCTGACATTGACAGAGATTTTTGCAACCCAAGCCCCAGCGATCGTGATCGCAGCCTGCGTACACACAAGGATTAGGTAATGCATCTAGATGAGATGACATAATTAATACAACTAACTTACGTTGCGTGCAGTGCCTGCCAGTGTAGCCCTCTTCGCAGCTACAGATATCAGGGGATATACAGCTACCACGCCCGCAGCCGCCATGACAGATGGGCTTGCAGGGCTGACTGTCCGATAGATTTCCCTCGTAGCCATCGCAGCAAAAACGCACAGTGCGTGTTTTATTCATTTTCTATAAAATAAAGATGTGTATTTAAACGGGAAAAAATAAATATAAATTAAATTCGCCGAAAAGTGATTCCTTGGTCCAAATCTTTTGTATTAAAAGTAATAATAAATCTTGATTACAATATTATTCAAAAGTTACGGCTTTCATCAAATTTGAAGATTTCATAAACTTTACCTTTAAAAGCATATGCACACTTTTTAGCAAAAAGTATTTATTCGTTTTTTAAGAAAATATTTCTGTTTGCAAGAGTAAAATATATGGATTTTATGCAAACGGGGGATCGCTTATTTACAAAAGAATATATTTTTAAAAACATTTATTAATTTACTCAAATCATTCATATGTTAAAATAAACATAATAATGCAATATTATTAATTAAACTGTTCTCATTTGCATAAGATATAAAACGTAAACAAAAATACGCAAAAAAAAGTAAAACAGCGACCCACACTTTTTGAATATATAAAATTCTCCTCCAAAGCAATTGTTCTTTTTTCAAGTTTCTTCTAATATAAAATTCATTTTAGTTTTAAGCCAATCTTGATTCAGAATAGTTTGCTTTTTAAGAATGTAATTATTGGTAACTTCTGTTTAACAAGTTTTTCTTATAATATAATAAAGATTTCTTTTTTTTTTCTGTATTATTCCACATGGGAGCCTCTACGAAGACTTTCTATAGGACTCTGTGCTGTGCCGTCTGCTGGGCTAGTTTTTGAAGCATGGTTTGTCTGAAGATGAAAGAATTCTTTAACCTGTTAAAGTTGTGCAGAGTCCATAGATATAAGAGTGTGTAAGTTACTCAATTTTGGAAGATCTTTAGTCAAAAATAACCTAATTGTTAATATTTCATATTTTTGCATATCATAAATATGTATACATAAGTTATTTATTATATTTAACCAAACATGTCTTATGTATTTTGCGATTATTCCAAGCCCAAATGTCTGTGAATTCTTATCACATGCAAACACTTATTATAAAAGAATTTTCAAAATAAAATGCTCTAAAACATAGCTACTTATTATATCACAAACATAAAAGAGCGAATTTAGGGTGTACCAATATATATATATATAAATGCCTAGCAATCGTTCGTCTAAATGAAAAATATACAAAAATCATATAAGGTTCACTCTAACAAGCTAATGCTAAGTGCCCAAAGTTTCGCTACTTTACCAAAATGCCTCAGTTTTGTTCAACTTGGGCAACACTGAGGTTGTGCATTTAAAATGTTAAGTCAAGTACGAATTTTGGAGCTACTGAGAATCGCTGCGGTCTTGTGCCTTGGCCTGGGTATCGTAACCATCGAGGCTCACAAATGTCTAAGTGAATGTCCGGAACATAGCATTTGTAATTACCTTGGCACTTGCAATTGTATTGTGGGTTTTAAGCCAATAGTATCTGAAAAAACTGGTGCACCTGCCTGTGTGCCAGCAGCTCCTACAACTCCCAGAAATACCATTTATGTTGCAACAGAGCATGCAAGCATTATTGATAACTCAATTTTGGAATCAGCTGCAGTGGATTTGGAAAGCATATTATACCCAGTAAAAGGCGTCAGTACAACTTTGCCAGAAGTTGCGACTGTTTATGCAAGTTCTACCAGTAAAATAGATATCTTTATGGATGAGTTTGGGCCTATGGAGGAGCCAGCTTTTGTTACTACTACTGTTAAGGCGCCATTGTTTATTGCGGATATTGCCCCAACTGCCAAAGATGTGGAGACTGAAACAAATTATATAATTCCCTATATCTTTACTAAGATGGAGGTTACAGAGACGGTATCATTACCACTTTATATGAAGGTTATTGGCATAGCGACAATTATGATTGCGTTGATTGGATTCATTTGGTTTATGGCGCATAAATACAAGAAACGTTCCGGTACTTTTAATGTTTAAAATTTGTATGTGAATTGTTATTCCAAGAATCTCTTTAAAATAAAGAATTTGTTTTTTTTGAAGGAAAAAGTGCTGAAAATTAATTAATATTCGTTTACTATGATATTTGTTTTCCCAAGTATAGCTTCAAAATGAAAAACAATTAGTTTATTAAAAATTAATAATCGTTTATTATAACCAAAATTTGATATCTGCTTATCAAATCTTAAAATAATCAAAATAAAAATTTATAGAATTTACAAAAGTAACTCAAGCATAAAAATGAAGATAGCAGATAATTACGCAAAGAAACTTTTGGTAGAACATAAGTACTAAATCTTCTATAGATTTAATTTCTTATTTTATATATTTTATTTTATATTTACAATTTTACATTTAAATATTTATACACCGCAGCTGCGTAATCTTCTATAGGCCACGTTTCATTGAGCTTTTGAGTGTCGTTCAATACCAAATTTTGGAGTGTCCAAAACATAGACAGTCTGTGTATTTCCAGATGCCTGTAATCAGCCATGAGTTCACCTATTCAAATTCTTTATAAATTCTTCGATCTATATCGGATTTAGAATGACTGTCGCATTCGAGCGAACCATGAGCTGTATGAGTTCTATAACGATATTGATGTTGTCCAGCGTATTACGACACAACATCTGCGTTAGCTCGTATGGACGAAGATGCTCAAGCGAGGAAGGTTTTCGGGACGAATGTCGATAATGGGAGACGGATGGTACGACCTTAGCTCAGATGGAAAGACTAAGTGGAGGAGGACCTATCTTCTTGGAGAGCCCAACTGAAGAAAGCTCACATAAAGCAGGGGCGCATGGCGAGATTTGGTTAGGTGGGCTGTAATACGATCGGTATGGACAAAGATGGTCCAGCGAGGAAGGTTTTCGTTGCGAATATCAATGAAGGAAGACGGAGGGGACGACCTAAGCTCAGATGGAAAGACCAAGTGGAGGAGGTACTATCTTCACTTGGAGTGACCAAGAGAAGGCGCAAAGAAAGCAGAGGCGCCTGGCGAGAGTATAGTTAGATCGGCTGTAACACGATAACGGGTTGCCATGGCCAAATAAAAGTCAACGTTATCTTAAATAACAAGCCGCGCGCAAGATATAGTTTTCCAAGTCATCCTCCGAATCCTAGTGTGCATATACGCAAACCGGGTTGTAAGAAAAAAACTGCCACATACTTTGTTTACTCAAAATTTTTTTTTTAAACATTATACATAGATGGCGCTACTATTTATCCCGTATAGTCAGCTGTTTGCTCAAAATCCAGCGACTACTCTCTAGCAACGATCCAATCATTTAACCTTTTTTCGATTTATGGAATTGACCCGAATCGGTAACCTCCAAAGCACAAGAGCCAATGATTTTTGTATTTTTCCAATGGACCCGCAGATGTGGCCTACAAACCCGTTTGTCTTCTTCACCAAGGTCGGGATTCGGAGGAAGAAAGTACTGGATAATACGTTAGGTTGTGTAAGCCTTCCTATCTCAGTGTTTGTTTGTGGAGTTCTATAGTCAAAAAAAGCCGAGGGTTATCATATTACGTTCCTCATTAATAATTCCATCTGGTTTTAGTACCTCATAGAAGATCAGCATATCCATGGTGTCGATAGAAGATCACCATATCCATGGTGCCGATAGAAGATCACCATATCCATGGTGTCGATAGAAGATCACCATATCCATAGTGTCGGTAGAAGATCACCATATCCATGGTGTCGATAGAAGATCACCATATCCATGGTGTCGATAGAAGATCACCATATCCATGGTGTCGATAGAAGATCAGCATATCCATGGTGTCGAAAGAAGATCATCATATCCATGGTGTCGATAAAAGATCACCATATTCATGGTGTCAATGTAGACTAGGATGTAATGGGTTTACCTGGTTTGGCACATTTCTTCGGGTTATCGAAGTATAAACCTCTAAGCCTGTAGGTCGGTGGTTCGATTCCATATTGCGGGACTGTCTAGCACTGCATAGCTGGCAAATAGATGGTATTTGCCTAAGTAAATCTCTATTATTTCAAGACAGCACCGTTCGAATTCGGCTACAAACATTATATCTTGTTATTTTCGAACAGCTTTTATAAGGAATATCTTCATGATCCTATTTTGAAGCGAAGAACATATAAATAAATTTTTTATCGTAGTACATTCAGTTTCCACCAACAAGTATAAAAATCACTACCTCTTATGTCTTTCAAGAACCACTTCCGAAGTGAAAAATCGCCTTTTCAAGTTCCCAACTTCAATAAGTACCGCAGCCAATATCCTTGCCTTTAAAAAATTTCCAATTATTTTAATCGGAAGAGAATTGTGAGTACTACGAATGACCACCACTGATTCTGCGAGTTCAGTTTGCGTTTAACAAGGGCCTATATCAAGTAAAGCCTTCAATTCCTGAATGGGATTTTTCTTCGATACTGAAAACATCATATGGAGGCTTCAAAACCACTCTCCGCATGACTTAACGGTTGAACAGATTCCTCAGAAGCTTCCGCAAGAATGCGCTTCAATTGTACTTCTTCTCTTATGAAAAAAGAAAATCGAAACTTCCCAGACATTTTTTTTTTGCTCATTATCTTGCTCCAAATATCTTGACACAATTATTTAAACTTCAAAATACATTTTCTTAAACTGTCAGATTAATTCAACAACGGTTTCTGGGATTTTTTTTCGTAATTTTGTAATTTAATAAATTTTATAAGTTAATAAATTAAATAAACATAAGTATTAAGCAAACACAATGCATTAAAAAACAAATGAAATATAGTTCACTCAGATTTAAATATTAATATTTCGTTTAAAAAAATTCAAAATTGGTATGAGGAGAAAATAAGGCTTGAGAGTTAATTTGAACTATTGGGCAGTGCCTCGATGCGTCTGGGTGAGAATAAATTATTTTGCACATTTTGCTCGGTAATCATCTAAAATATCGGAAATCGTTTAGTTTTACCCAGTTGAAGTCAAGACCGCGACAGAGTAGAGCTAAAAATATGATTACAGCTTTTATCAAATATTATTTGCTAGAAATTTTACCTCTTAACTTATTTCCAAACAAATTTAGTAAAAAAAAAAATAAATTTTCGTATAACATTTTGATAGAAAAATCAGTGAGGAACTTTTCAAAAATAAATATATAACTTAGTAAAATGTTGAGAGCTGGAGCTATTTAGGGTGACGATATATTATGGTACCCAGAGATCTTTTAAAATAAACCGAAACAAACACTGCTGCAAAATTGTTCTCAAACAATTGCTAACGAGTTTTCGATTTGCGATAATAGCTGCCATGGGTTTATCTTCACTTCTATTTTGCAATTATACGTAATACTAGGAACTAAAACATATTCCTATTTTTCGACCTTTTCAATATTTTAGTTCCCAACACTTCCTCAGTTGAATCGTCGGCATATATTGTTTCGCCTTGGGCGCAATTAAGGGAAATCAAGACGCAAATATTGCACGGTAGTAAAATTATTAAACTTATGCTGACTCGTAGATTTTTGGTTCGGTTCTCAAACACTCGATTCTACGAATTAAAACTTAAATTTTCAAAAAAAAAAAAAAAAAATGATTTCGATAAGACGCTTAAAATTACACTGATAAGAAAAATTTGAGTTAAATAGAGATCAAAATATGTCCAGAATTTACTGATTTCGGCAAATTCAAACTCGTTGAAATATTAAACAGGGAAGAAGCTTCCCCATATGATGGGAGCTAAGGCTCATTTAGTTATAAATTTTAACTTTTTTTCTTAACTCTATATCGAGAAAGCTTCATCCTTAAGATTTAAAGGTTTGACGACTCAGCAGGATTTAAATAAAATTTAAAATATATCTAATATATCTTGCCGAGAACAAATTAAATATATATAATACTACAGAAGTCTGTCAATATTTCCCAAAAGCTCTTATTTGTGAGATTTAATCAAAAGAATATAAAATAATTATTTAAAAAAGACTTTGAAAATACGAGTTTAGTTATTAGTTTTAAAAAACTTTTCGTAGGTTATCCGGCATTAATTAATTAAGCCGGCAGGCCCCCGAGAAGGGGGCCTCACATAGATCAGAGTGATCCTAAGTGGAAAAAACTTTACGTAGTGTTGTTCAAAATTTAAAGGCTCTTCAAGCACAAATTTTTTTAACGAAAAAAATAATAAAAATATCTTATTTCAAGAGACGGCCAACATTTTCCGTAAGCTCTTATTTGTCAGATTTATTTAAAATAAAATACAATTGTTTTGCACTCTTTTTTAATTAAAAGCGGCATATATAAGGAAATCAATAAATTTTGAACAATTAAACCAGACAAAAAATTTAAGATATTTTTGGAGGTAATCTTTTTTTTCACGATTTGGGATTATGAAAGATATATGACGCAGTCAACCGATTCGGGTTAAAATTAACATGGTGGTTTGAAATTCTTACAGCCTTTTAAGCACTAAAATTGGTCTGCTATGTTCAATAAAGTATAATACTTTGTAGAATTAAAATTACAATTTTAGCGATTTGGGAGTTAACGTTTTTTTTTAAATTCGATTCACTGCTTGACAAAAGTCATATACTTTATGTACCCAATATGGTCACGATAAAGTAATAAATAACGTTACAGATTTTTTATAACATTTCAATCCAATAATTCGTAACGCCATTTGTGTTAAATATAAAAGTATTTTGATTCCTAAAATGTAAATCCATCGAAAAAAATCTCATCACCATAGCTTCAATAATACTCAAAAAAGTTGGTAGCGAAAAAAAGAACACAAATCGGTACGCCACTCTGAAGAATTCCCCGAAAAACTCTACTTCTTCACATACGTTAATTTTTCTCAGTGCATGAAATCGAGACCAAAACTCAATAAATATTAATGCCGTAAGAACTAATGAGTCAGTTTGGTTTTGTTTATTGCAGATTGAAAAACCACGCAAATGGCAGATCGGAGAGCTATTCAACTCAGCCATGCTTTATTCCTAAGTGCTGTTTTTTTTTGTCTTTTGAAGCAGAATTTCAGTTATGTTACCAACTTTTCAATAGAAGGTACAAAATTCAAAGCAACAACTACAGAACTGACGCTGGTTACCAACAGCAGCCGAGACAACATTACTGAAATCGATTTTGAGATCAGTTATCAAAAAAAGAAACAACTAGAAACGCTATTTCTCTCAAGAGATATGTTGATGCCAAATGACAGTTTTAACCATTATCAAGTGAGAAGCGAAAAAATGACTATCTCGGATATAATTATAATTATTGTAATTTTATCGGTATTTTGCTTATTTGTTATATTCAGCATAGTGTTAATACATAAATTAGGATAAATATAATTTGAAAATCGTTATAAATGTTTATAAAAATAAAAATGCTCATGTGTTTTAATAAAAATAAAAAAAATAATAATTAACGAAAGTATTAAGGATTTTAAGCGAAGAAATATTATTTTATAAAACTATCAAATTGTTTAAAAATCCATAGCTACGTAGTGCCGTTTAAATAAGTAAAGTGTGAAACTAATCTTTGTACATATTTTAAAATAAACTCAATTTTTTTTATTGATCGAAGTGTTAATATTTTGATTTTTAACTTTAAAATCTGATGTTAATCTTTAAAATGTTTTCGACATTTCTGAACTACTGATATGTTGGTTATCTATCTAACTATTTAAACAATATTAAAATATATTAAATAAGTAATATCTTAGTTTTTAATGGAACACAAACTAAAAACCTTTTTTGAACAAATGGCGTAAGTTAAAATCGGTCGCGAACGACTTTGACATACAAATTAAAGACAACAACTTTTGTTATAAAAATCCATGCTTTACCGATTTGGTAGCTTTATGATGATAAGGTATGATAAGTCAACAGATTTTTGTGGCACCTTAATTAAAAATCCTTCAGAGTAGAGAATTTTCTCATGATATATGAAAAGTAAGAAATTTTGAGAAGGAAGGCGATTTTATATCTGTTTAACCGATTTTGATCAAATTCGATGCGGTATTTGGAAAGTCTAAAATACATTTATAAATAAATTGAAAAACAAAATACAATGAATATATGCAAACAGTGAAAAAACCAAACTGATATGATCCATGGTAGCTTTATGAAACATTTAATCGATTGCGATCAAATATAACAAAGTGTTTGGGAACATCGAAAAACTATGGAGTTCTGAACTTGCTTGTAATATAAGCTAATGCATTTTGCATACAAAATAGAGACAGTTCAAAACTCTCGCATGAAAAAATGAAAAAAACTAAAATTTAAATTGAATTTCCCTTGACTATACTCTCCCAGCTCTACAGGCGAAGCATTCAGATATCGTCATTCGAGAGAAGAATTCGAATTTTACTTGGATAGACAATCTGCATCTTTTTGCGCGTTAAAGCTCCATAGGATTTGGCTGCTGTTCTCCAGGCTGATTGCCAGCACACTTTAAGGAAGAGTTCTTCATGAAGACGGTTCATTAAGAACCCAAAAACTATTTAGACTTTATTTCTATTACGGAAGGACAGAAAAAAGTTGGAATGCAGAAAATACACCCACCGCTCTCCATAATTTCATCGATCGATACTTCGACCATAAAGAAAAATTAATAATTATTTGCACAACGAGGAGTAGCTTGCAAAAAAACTCGAAAGAATTGTATCATTCGAGGAAGACAAAGATTAGAATTAAACGGTCTAAATTTCACAATGTTTGTTTCAGAAAGCCATCCAAGAGTTGGAAAACCATAGCCCAAAAGAGCTTTAAAATGTTTGGACGAAATAAGCTTAATCGATTTGTACAAAGAAATTCGCTAGCGATTTCAGTGCTAGTCAAATGCACCAGTGCTGCTGCAGGGATATACTCAAGCGATTGCGCTCAAATTTGACACAATGGTTGGGAACATCGAACAACTATTTAGTTTCGAATTTGGTTAGAAGCCTACGAATTTTGCAGCCAAAATTAAATTGCAAAAAACCCTATTGGAGCTAATTTATATATTTCCGATATCAAAAAAGTCGAATGAAAGAAACAAAATTAATAAATTCCCTTTAACTACTCTTTCCCAAGACGAAGCAGGGAGTATATTTTTATTAAAAGCTGTTCGAGCGAGAGGGACCGAATTCGAATGACGACGATCTTCTTTATTTTTAGAGATTTACCAGTGTTAAGCAATTGCACGAGTGCTGCTACGGGGAATCGAACCACTGAGCTTTGGCTTTAGAAGCGAGTAAGTTATCATTACGAATGGCCTCAAAGAGTCCCCGATAAGAACAAGATGTGTCTTACCATCTCAAGGATTTAGTCGGATATGGCACAAATAGGGTATTTTTTTTTAAACATTTCTCGGATGACACTAACTTACCATATGCTTTGTATCCAGTGGTACAGGGTAAAAAGATGTAGTTTCTACAAGCCCAGACATCAACCTCACTTATAAATATATGTACCTCATTATCTCCTAAAATGATAGTCTGCTTAATGAAAGCCGCCTATAATTGTAACTAATATTTAAGTTTAAGTTTACATAAACTGCAAGCAACATATTTGTGCCTAAATATTTTTTAAAATATAATTTAAATTATTAAAATTATTTAAAATACTATAAAACGATGAGTGTGATGAATCTTGAAACAAAAAAAATGAATAAATGTAAAATCTAAAAATATCAGCAAAAGCGAAAGAGGAATAAATATATAGTCGTTTAGCATAATTTATATAATATAACAGTTAAGTTTATATGTATAAATAAGAAATAATGAATAAAATAATAAAGTTGTATACTAAACATAAATTGATCTTGTTTCTCATCAATGATTTTTGTTGTATTTTGAGGCTTTTAAAAAATTAATTATGCGCTTGAGGTGCGTCAGTGCCCCACCACCACTCATCAAATTTTTGCTACGTTCAAAATTCATTTTTTCGAAATTTTTCAGTTGTGAAGTACCAGGCGAGCAGAAACATGCAGCAGGTGCCCAGCAATTTTTGCGAAAAAATTAAGCACGCCCGACAAGAAGCTGCTTGCTGCAAAACCAATAACTAAAAGTATGCAAAACATTTTACTAAAAAGTTCTTCGATATTTTTGAACAAAATATTATAGCATACTTTTAGGCACTCCGTTCGTTTTCTAACAAGCAGCTTTTAGTTACGTTGGCGGCAATTTTATTCAAAAATTTTTGGCAACCTGCTACACTCTTCTGTTCGCCTGGTAGAACGCCGCTGATTTTATTCTAAAAATTTGAATTGTGGCGAAGTAAAATTATTTGGCGGGAACCAACGCGTATTTTGAATATGAAGAAATTAAGTGAAATCACTGCAATTTCTGTTTGTTATTTTTAGAAATTTGATTGCGCACATCCAAAGTTTATGTTTAATTTGAAAATGCTTCCGAATTATTGACTAGCTAAATATATCAATTCTGAAAATTTTGAAACTTATACAGAAGAAACTATTTTAGTTTTGTTTTAAGTACAACTTAGTTTATTCAGAAATTTATTTATAAGCTTTACAGTGAAACCTATTTAAATTTATTTTAAACAATCATCCAATAACACTTTAAAACTTTCTGATTGGGCAATATCGCTAGGTAAAGAATCCTGTATCAATAAAGCGGTTGGCACTTTGAAACCACTGCGACTACTCAAATTAAGTTCGCCGGTCCACCCGTTAAGGATTAGATTCCAAGTTAAATTGCCGGGAACTAGCGCACATTTGGTATAAGCAAATGTTAAAGAAATTCAGGGACTCTTCACCGATTTCTGTTTGTCAAAAACGTCTTAAAGTGGATGGTACTATAATTATATTGGGGGCTTCTTATTTTATTTTTGTGAGTTCAAGCATGGCACTCGATCGTGTAGAGTAACAGCATACTTGTCTCTAAACCCGAAATTTGTGGTTTGATTCGCAACGGAAATTGCCTAGCACTAGCGTAGCTAGCAAGACAAAACATAGAAGACCGGAAAACGTTATTTACTCAAGCTACACTCTATCGAATTCAGCTATAAACTGTAGGTCCCAGTTCCCTTAGAGATATCTGCATGCTCTGCCTTTGGAGCGATGACAAAATAAACAAGAAGCATACATTTTTGAATTATTTAATAATACAATAATTCGTATTTTACTGACTGAAAGATTAAATATGTTGCATTTCTTTTAATTAAATAACATATATTATTTAATATAAAATATTTCTTAATATTTGACCGATGCTGTCGACAGAAACAAATACGCATCACACAGTCTTCAAGGCGATATGGGAGTTACCTGTGTGACAGATGCGATAACTTCGCAAGGATCTTAGAGTCCCTTAGTCCCTTAGTTGTTGATTTGCTTAATAAGCGATCGTTATGTAGATCTTACAATCGCATCCCAATTCCCATGCTTTTGGCGTCTTAAAAGACTTTGCCTATATGACCTTTGAATTCAGCATAAGGTTATTGTTTGTAAGTTTTTCAGTTTTCTTTTCTTCATCTGGTAAATAATGTTTATAAAAGCGATTTCTATTTAGCTCTTCAAGTCCCCACATATATTTAATATTAAAAAAATTTTTTTTTAAATAATGTCGGTTGATAATAAAATCAATAAAAAAATAAAAAAATTATATAAAAAAAATTATATATATATAAAATATAGGGAAAAAAGGCAAAGAAATAACATTCGTTAAGATTTGGTACCTTGAAAGTTTATATGAAAGTAGCTCAGATGAACAAGCTAGAAAGTTTTGAGATGTGGATATATAGACGAATGCTTAAAATCTCTTGGGTCGACCACATCACAAATGAGGAAGTCCTAAGAAGAGTTAATAAAAGCAGGGAACTTCTTAAAACCATCAAACGCAGAAAAGCAGCATATTTTGGTCATGTAATGCGTGGCCCCAAATATCAACTACTTCAACTCATTATGGAAGGTAAAATTGAGGGCAGACGCGGCATTGGTAGGAAGCAACTTTCTTGGCTACGCAACATCAGAGAATGGACTGGAATAAGAAGAGCTGAAGATCTTGTTCACCTCACTACCAACAGAGAGGAGTACTTCAACTTAGTTGCAAACATTAATTAAAAAAAAAAAAAAAAAAATGTATTTTTGATTTTTAATACAAATTTCTTGTGATCGCTTACATCCTGTATAGGATCGCAGATTAGAAAGAAAGAAGATTTGGTAGACATGAAATAAAGTAAGAGGAAAGAACAGGTAACCTAGTTTTCCCACAGAAGAGTCTCAGAATTGCAATTGGTATTATAATAGGGCACTATCACCCAACAAAGCTGGAACTATTTTCATGCAAAACTTTCCGATTCTGTAAAGAGAATAACGAAACTGCGAAGAATATATTGATGATGGTGCACGAATGAAAGAGAATCATGAACTGTCATATAATACAAGACAATGCTCGCCTTCATATAAAGGTAGATACAGTACTAACCGCTATAGATACCATTGGACTCAGAGAAATTCTCTTAGATAAAAGAAGAGTGCACAATAGCCTAACACATCGCGTAGCAATTCTCCTCCATCAATAATAATAATAATGATAAAAATACAGTCGAGCAATATATGTAATTTTTAACATTGACAGTCAAGTTTCAACTCTCTTCAAAGCCAATAAAAATTTTTTTAATAAGGTTTAAATTCATATTTATGATTCTTTTTTTCTTATAGAAAATGTCGTAGAAAAATTTATGCATAAATTGGTTTGAAGAGGGAAATCTAATAAACTAGTAGAAGCTCGCGGGTGAGTTCGCTGTTAATCATTCAAAGTGTTTGACAACGCCGCCTCAAGTGTTTTTTAAGTTTTGATTACTGTTGCGGGGTCTATCAGTACTTCAACGCGCTTCATACACTATCCAAAAAAAATGTATAAAAATTGATTAAAATAAACTCTGAATTATTTTTAGTCCTTTTAGTAAAATACTTCCGAGATTGACTAAACTACTTTTGACGAATCACTATGTTTTTATTTTCGTAAACTACCAGAGGTTCTATGGCAGAGTTCTTTTAATTTTATTTTCTATTTTCGTATTTATATTTGATACTTTGTATTTTGGAAAGGAGTTAATTTATAATTAAATTGAAACAATTTTCATATCAAAACATGAAGTCTTCAATTATTTTCAATATTTTCTAATGTTGGAAGACTATATTTTTTACGTCTTTAAAAATAAAAAGCGATCTGAAAGTAATATTTATGTTAATTTAATAATAAACAAAAAAATAATATTAAGAAAAATAACTACTGATACGAATTAACCGATTATAAATGATTTCTTTGCATCTTCGTAGAAGTACTCCTACTTCTAAAAATAGTTTGTGGAAATTGGCAATGTGCTTCATTTTCAATTCATATTAATGCAAGTGACAAATTTCTCATAATTTGTACCATGGTATAAAAACGACTAAAAATATAAATCATAAAATAAAAATTTGTATTTTCAAATAAAAATTTATATAATTTATTATTTTTATAATTTTTATTTAATAAATAGAAAAATTGTTCTCACATTACTTTATTTGATTTTACAAATTTTTAAAACAAGAAATTTTTATCAAGGAATAAAAAATGCGCTCTGAGGACTAAAAATATAAAATAAAAATATAAAATGTATAAATAAAATAAGAAATTATTTAAATTATTTTTTAACATATTTCGACCCCAAAATAGCATAATTGATTGTCTTATTCACTTATTATTATTATTATTATTATTATTATTATTATTATTATTATTATTATTATTATTATTATTATTATTATTATTATTATTATTATTATTATTATTAATAATATTATAATTATTATTATTATTATTATTATTATTATTATTATTATTATTATTATTATTATTATTATTATTATTATTATTATTATTATTTTTACAATTTAAGGAATTTTCAATAAGGAATAAAAAATACGCTCTGAGAACTAAAAATAAAAAATAATTTTATATATGGATTGTTCGACCTTAAAATATTTTTCATTCTATCCTATTCGATTCTTAGAATTTAAAAAATTTTACATTTTTTCAACAAATTAACATTAATTTTCTTTTAATGAATTAAATTATGTTATTTTTCGATCAGAATACGAATAAAAGCCATATGATTCATGAGAATAGGGTAATTGGAGCATGTAGATCTGTGAAGTCTAATGAAGTTCGCGGGCGCCTTATAATCATTGAAAGGGAAGGCTTAGAAAAGTTACAGTCTACTTGTAGCCATAACGATAAGCTAGATGAGAGCATCGAGACGTGAAATTAAATTCAGGGTTCAGCATTGGACGATATCATGCATACTCAAAGATTTTGTTTATGAAATAAATAGTAGGGGCTAATGATAGCTTTGAGATTATTGAAAAATTCTATTTAAGCTATGAAAAAGTAGACCGCTGGTATGAGCGGGAAGCGTGCAGGCAACTAAGCCCCCTAGTATGTAGACATAGGTATTATTGATTTTATGTGCAGGAGTTTTATCGCGAACATACAGGATACGCTTTAATTATGCGCGAAAAAAATGTTTTACAAAATCTTTGGTTTCTTCAGGAATGGCCACTACTTTGGTTTCAGTAAAACCAAGAGCTGTATGAGCGGTATAACAGCATAGAAGTGGTCTTTATGGATGAATAAGCTGTTCGATGCAAAAGCGGGCAAAGGATTATGAAAGGAAGGACCTAGACTAAGATACAAAGACCAAGTGAAGCAAAACGTATTTTGCCTTGGCAGAACCAACTAAAGTTGTGCCGAGCGCTGATGCCACAAATTCCCGAGCTGCTGCCAAAGTATGATTTCGCTTGCAGATTTAAAACGCTCAGTTTGAATTTATCACCAGAATTAGCAGTTATTAGTTCTGATTCGATTACGATTTCGTAGAAATGCGAACAATTGAAATAATTGCTTAGAAAGAGTAGGTCTTTTCGCAAATTTTCGAGATTTTCAGACAAACACTTTTGGACAAGATCTGTTTGTTGAAACACGCGACATAAATCTTCTCGATAACAGTAAAGAATTCACATCCCTTAATTATTAAAAACAAGGATGTTCAATATAATTATTCCAACTCTTAGCTCATTGTCCTATATCGTATATATTGGGTTGACCAGAAAGACAGAAAGTAAATACATTTATTTAATTTTAGAATAAACTTACATTCATTATATATTTTTCACTTTGTTGAATGAACTTTCGCCACCTTTCCTGAAAACTCATTACCATATTCCACGCTCATAAAACTTTTAGGCTTTATCTACAGAAAACTGAAGCAAGTGCGATTTTATTTCCTCTCCTTATCAAAAGTTTTACCATTTAAGGTGTTTTGCCCAAACAAATGGTAGTCTAAGTGTGCAAGGTCAGGGCTATATGCTGGATATATCAAAGGTTTCCATCCAAGTTCAGTCAGATGGTGACCTTCTTGATAGCTGTCTTCCATTTGCCCAGTTGTTCACAGTAGACATACGAATTAAAGGATGGGTTTCATAGAAGCAGCTCAATATATATACTCCACCCTACCAATCCCGTCAAACTGACAGCATAATCTTGTTTTAGTGAATATCAGCCTTTGAAATGGCTTGTGGCGCTTCATCATGCTTGTACCATGATCGTTTTTGATTGATGTTATTGTAAGCAATCCATTTTGCATCTCCAGTTATGATTTTATTCAAAAATGGATCATATTCATTGCGTTTCAAAATGCATATCACAAACGTTAAGACAATTTGTTTGTATGAAAAGTCCTCGATTTCTATTAAATAGTTCAAAAACAATGCTTTTTCTCTTTTCAACAAGTGCCCGCTTAATGCTCTCTAGGGTATGCAATCTTCGTAGAGTTTAAGTTTGATTTAAATGCACACACTTTACTCTTTCGTATCATTTTATTCACTTGGACTTTGTAACCCGTAAAGTTCGTTACATTAACAAAGTTCAGTGAAATTGAGACAAAAGTTGAAGTGCTGATTACACTGAATCTCGGCGAGCAATCCGTTGAGATGACAATTTAATTGAATAACTCAGCTTAACTCGTTGGATGCTCTGCGTAATATTACTTCTCACACTCATTCTCATGCTCATGCTCTACTCAGACAGCCCAGTCCCTGAGCCCAGCGCCGCACAGAGTTCATTCATTTATGGCATTCCGCCATTTCATTCACTCACTCGCTCAATCATTCATTCATGCCACAGTTTGTGGCACATTGTTCGAGTGCAATTGCAACTTTACGTTTCGTTTGTGGATTACAACTCTGCGCAAATTAATAAGGCGGAAATTTTAATATAAATGCTGAAATTCGATTCTACTTTGCTTTGTTTACTTTGTATTAGATTTGTGGTAATTTTTGAATGCATTGTTGGCATAATTATGCATCATTTTTTTCAGGCTCCCCCTCTGGTTTTCTGGTTGCATCTCATAATTTCAAGTAATTGAATAGCTTTCCAACAAAAGAGAAATAATGTGCCGCTGTTGTCTTTATTAAGCGAGGGTTGTTCCAAATATAATTGAGCTAAGTTGCTCAATGCCTTAAACAAAAGATATTTTAAAAATCGTATAGCGATGATTTTTCGATCCCAGACTTGAGATCTTTTGGGAGAAGGGTACAACTTATGAAACCTGCAAACTTTTTTTTAAAATATTGAAATGCACAAATCAGGCAGCTTACCAGGAAGCACTGCAGGCGTATGCTGGGCTTACTAACGCGCCACTGCCTGACCGCAGCACATGTCAATAGACTAGGTCCCACTGACAACGATGTAGGCAGGAAGTGCAGGGATCTAGAAGTTGTTGTTGTAGGTGTTTCGGTGCATCAGGTATAGTTTGGGCTTCCGAAACACAGGGGGTTTGGTAGTAGACCTTGGGCAGGCCGGGCCTGCGTCGATTCCGGTATGAACGAGCGACTGCCGTGGGAATCGCCCTCTGCACCTCGAGAACTAACTTTCTAGGTAGACCAATAAGACTACACTCGCAGAGGTAGCCCAAAGAGCAGCCCAAAGACTATTAGATGTGGTTGACTTACTCATCCATGACCACGTCTTGCAGCCGACAAACTACGGTTTCACTAAGGAACACTCTGATCTTCACCAAGCTTCTTCTATGCAAACCGAGCTCTTTTTAGAATAAATATGTTGACTTGAAGTCAGCAGAAATTCAACTATGAAACACGGCGTCGGTTTCCAAATAAATTCTTAAGTGGAGTACAATCAAAGGTTAGTTTTTCAACTTTTAAAAAGCACAAATAAATTGTTAAACATTGAATTTTGTTTTTACAAATTGCAAAAATGTTATTCCGTCAGTGACAATTAACAGTTTAGAATTGATAGAACTTTTATTTTAATAAATCTTAAATCTAGAAATTTTAAAGTAAAGCCAACAAAATTTCATTTGAAGAGTTTGAGCAGTTACCAATTTTTTAAGCTTTTACAGCAAAATAAATTACAATATAATACGAAATGATTATATTTTGAGGTAAAATTATTGTTACACCAAAACTTAGTTTACGCATTGACGGATATCTAATATATCCATTTTTAAGCCAAGATTGGAGGGTGGTACTGCCAAAATAGGCTCATGAATTTTGGTTCAAAGAAAACCATCAAAAGTGCTACTCAATTTATATTTTCTGGAATGAAAGATTTCAGTATCTTGTAAGGGTACTGCAAACATAGTAAAAACTAGCCGCTGGGTATTTGAGCATAAATTCCCAGATGAAGCTTGCACTAAATTAATCAGCAGAAACTAATCACTAATAACCACTGAAATATTACGACTTTTGGAACTTGAAGCTGTTCTTTATATATAGAAAATAAAAACAATTAATTTCATTAATAAAAAATTAATATATAAATCTAAATTGTAGGTCCTCGTTCCCTTAAATAGAATTAGAGGAGCAAGTTAAGTTAGGGGTACTATGCCTGCTCGTTTCGCTCACCAACAACACCCCTTCTCAGAACATTTCACAATAATATATTATTTTACCAAAAATGCTTAATTTTGATGAGTGAATTGAAGTCAACATTTTTGGAAAATAAATGTTAAATGTCGGACACGTCAAAAGACTTTTTTATATAATGTTTAAAAAGAGAAGGCCTTCTCTTAGAACAAGCTTAGAGCTTAAGCTTTTATTAAATTAAATTAATTAAGTCCATCGGTTATACAATTTAGGCTTTAACTTACAACATCTGACAGCTGTGACAGTATTCCATCGAATAAGCAAGTTTTTGCAAACAAAACATCAAATAAATCGTTCATAGACCTAACAGATCTGTTTTGGAACTTTATAACTTGACTTAATTTTTCTAAATAAAAATAAACAACATAAAATAATAATAAAGCAATAATCATTTTTACCAAGCACTCATAACAGCCGTCGCTGCAGTTGTCTTGAAAAACTATCCACTCCAGTGCCATATGCGTTACCGCAAAAGTCTAAAATTACTTTGTCTCGGGATACAGAGTGTTTTCTATTTTGATATTTAAAGCCATCAATCAGTTGTAATTGCAAACTTCACACCATGTCTGCTTGCTCTTGGTTATATAATGCGTTTAATTCGCAAAACCATGGAAAATCTCTTGCCAAATGGTGTTTTTTTTTTGTTTTTGCTTAAGTCGCGCACTTTTCCAAAACAAAAACTTGTTTATCAAAAACGCCTAAATGGCTTTTCGACAGCGACTGCTTAATCTGATGATGTTAATTAATTAAATGCAATTGACAGTTTTTGACCAAATATAAGCAGAAACAAAAAAAGAAAAGACTAAGATAAAAATACCTAAAAATATTTGGTTGGCAAAGCGCAAAAATGTAACCGATAAACCCATTTTATAAAATAAAAGTTAAAAAAAATAGTTAATAAGTAATTTTTCTTAATTCAAATTAACCAAGACGTTTGGCAGTTAATAGATGTTTTATCTCAAAAAATGATAGTTGTATTCATTCTAATTTTTCTTAAAACGATTTAACGGATTTTTCCCAGGCCTTTCTTAATCAAAAGAACTTGATTTTATATCATATGTATCGAATTTGTATTCATTAAAATTGAGTTAGCAATTGATGTATGATCTGGCTATTTATTTTTGACTTTACAAATATTGTAAATGTAATAAAAAATTAATATTATATTTTTATATGCAGACGAACTTGTTATAAATTTTAAAATTTTTCTTAAAGAAACTATAAAAAAAAACTATGCAATTCGTTTTTTGAACGCATTTTAAATTTCTGTTTGATATGCTTTCATTTCGTCTTACTTCCCAACTACCAAAACGAGAATTTTTTTAAAAAATGAGATGCAATTTTGAATTATATCGCCGATAATATTATCTTTAAGAAATATTTATCACTCTCCAATTTCAGCAAATAAAATTATTTCCGAATATAAATAAAATCTTCCATCGACCATCTATGTCATCTTGTTCCTAAATAATTAAAATAATAAGTGACTAATTAATGTGAATGTTTAATTAACATTCACGACATATTGATATCAATGGCATTCCTATTTTAGAAAATAGAATACTTTTAGAATACGAAATATTTTAGATTTAAATTGATTTAAAAATTATTGTTGAAAGAACGAGTGATTCGTTTGAAAACGTACATCTCAACACTTACAAAAATGTTTAAATTCCTATTAAGTAAAAAAATTAATGATTAATTTTAAAACGTTAGTCTTCTTAACATTTACATCAATTTTTAAATTCTTATTAAAATAATAGATGATTTCATTTTCAAAACGATCCAAAATTAAAAATTTAAAAAGAACATGGCAAATGAAAACTTATCTTCATTAAATCTTCGAACGAATACACTTTATATTTAGGAGATGTACTTAACGATAATAATGTTGGAATATAAAACACTGCGATCCCTAAGAATTAATTAAGTTCTCAGGTACCCTAGAGATAATTATCCAGGCCGCAGAGATATCTCTATGATTGTTCTAGCTTCTTGATCTTCCATCAAAATGCTGTGGTCGCCGAGCAGTGGCAGTCTCCTTTTGTCGATCGTTTCAAACATTCTAAATATTTACTGTGAGATCTATTCCCTTGGTTTATAGCACCTACAGTCCTTGGAAACCCTGATGTCATATAATTTTGGTATAATCTGTGCCTATAGTAATTCACTGTGTCATCTAAGGGATTTCTTGCAAACTGAAAAATTGTCTTAAAAATAACGCTTATAGGTCCGAAAGAATTATTTAGATTAACACAATCCGCTCAAGGGGATCCAGTAAAATGATTGATTGTATCTCTCTGATCTCGGCTTTGATTATAGAAAAAAAACTATTAAACGGTATCAGCCCTGTGAGACCATGATGCCGTCACCACCGTAATAATTGGTGACATCTTAAGTGCATTCAAGAGTCTTAAATAATGTTTTTATAATAAAAAATTTGCGTCAAGATATTATTTAACGTTATCTAGAGGTGCTTGAAAACTGATAAAATAATATATTTGAACGACTCACAGTTAACATTGAATCACCTCGGGACATTGAAATTTCTTTTTAACAAAAAAATGAAAGTAAAAGCTTTTACTTTTAAAAACGAGTCAAATACTGAAATTTTCATAAAAATATTATGCGTACAGCTACGAGAAAAACAAATATTCCGATCCAATTAAAATAATTATGAAATTAATTTCGCACTCAACTGAAATGCCTACCTACGATGCGATTCGTCTTAAACTGGATGCTTAAAACTAAGCCAAAACTAGCTGCCACCAAGTGGCTGCCACCAGCCACCTAGGCAAGGGAAAGAGCGTCACAAGGGGGCAGCGGGCATGGTGGCACATTGCAGGTGACGACGGCGCTGGCGATGCTGTCAGTGATGCAATCGAAAGTGTGTCAACGGCTTCAGAAATTGCACTGCAATATTTAGAGAAACAGGCGGCAGTGCCTAATTTTATTTTTCTGTATTTACTTTTGGGCAGAGATTTTATTTCATTTGATTCGATTTTATTTTCATAGCGGTTTTGCACAAATACGTTTGTTTTTTTCCGCTTTTCATTTGCACTTTCCAGCACTGACACCATGACATAATTATTACTATTGACTCGAAAACTGGCTAAGCCGGATTCTGACCATATTGGTAAAGCCGCCGCTTATTTATTTATGTTAGTTTCAGTTTTATTTTTCCTATACAGCCGCACACATTCGCTTTTTTTTTGTAAACAATTTTTGCAATTTGTTTGCGTTTACGCGTTTTGGGGGAAAAAAATAAACAAAAAATATATTACGTATACGACGCATTGTGCAAACTAGACCTGCGACTTGATGCGGCGCCTCAAAGTTCATAGAAGTTTGCAGCCAAGGACACAGGCTGTACAGCACCTTGAACGATCTTGTGGCGGCGGTGGTGGCGGTGGCGTTGGTGTTGATGTTGGCTGTGGCGGCGGCATGGGCCAAAACCGGTAATAAAACGGCGCATTTTTCATAGTTTTCCGCACAGGTGCAAAAGTTAATTGACTTCAAGGCAACTCTGCAGACACAATTTCCGTTCTGCACAGCTCAGCCAAAGGAAATGGACAATTGTGCAATAAGAGAACATATAAAATATGTACAATAATTGCTTTGGAATTGCCAGGGACTTAGGTATATGATTTTTTTGGGGGGCTGGTAATACATTTTGGGAAATAGTTGCATATTTCGGTAATCAGAATGGAATCAATGCAATATTCTTTGTATAAGTTTGAAATCTAAAATCAATAAAAATTACGAATATGATGTTGATGAACATAACAGATGGTGTAATTGTATGTTCTTGTTATCTTGAAGATATCTAATTTCATTTTAAATTATTTTTATTAAATTTTTCTTTTTTTTACTTTGTAAATAAAAAATCTGATTTACATAGAACTTAAGTCTTAGTTAAGTCCATATTGTGGCCTAGTTAGGTGAGTCAAGGGGCAATTCGATAGCTAGACTGTCCCACTTCATGGATTTATTTTATTTTAAGCGATTAATTTTTTTTTATGTAATGCGAAGTATACTGATATTTTTGCGAATTTAGGTATAGAAAGTTAACCGAAAAGAATCAGGGACTTAGAAGACCGCAGACAATCGTCAAAAGTTCTTCATAGTGCTCATACTTCCTGGCTTTGGTAAAAATAAAAAATTATAATTACAAGCTGCATGATAAAAAGAGTGGATGCGGTCAAAAAAATATTTATTTAAAAATATTCATTTGCTGCATAAGTTAATCAAGAGGATTATGTTGGATGGTATTAATTTTGTTGATGGCTCAAAGGAAATATAGCAGAAAAATAGCTAGTCGTTTCTCCGCTTTTCTGGATTTTTTTTTTTTTAATATTAAAATTAGGGGAAATGTTTATTTAACAAAAACTGCAAAAAAAAAACAATGAGTTTTTCAATTTGAACCACTGTGCGTGCAGAAGGCGTAAAAAAACTATTAACAATTTGATTTATAATTAATATAAAACCATCAATGTGGTGATCAGAAAAGAAGAAAGCCACACGGTAATCTTTGCATGGTCTCAGACGACCTCGAAAAAGAACTAGGCAGCTGCAGTTAAGCTAACCATCACATTGATGCTGAGACACAGGTTCTCAGGCTTCTCAGATCTTGATCAGTACAATATATGCAAATGGTTAACGGGTCTGGAGAACACCACCGGAACGCGCCGGTGAAGGGACAAGTCTGTGCTAAAATTTAACCCAACACAAAATCCAAAAAGATCATGTTTTGAAATGGCTCTCAGCGATGACATGATGCTGGATTGGAATGCCTGCCGAAGAACGCTCAGTCCACATACGCACACTCCTACTCCTAATAATAGAACAAACCCCAAAATACCCACAAATTCAGACTCTGCCTGCCCCCTTGGCCTTCGCCGCTGTCTCATACATATTCACGCTTTGAGAAAAAAACTAAAATTGCAATCAAGCTGTGCATCGCAATGCGCCAATTTACAATTTATTGTTGGCGATATTTATCATATCTTGGATTTAAAACATTGCTTATGTACACTTGTCTTCCTGGTTGTCCACCAGTTGGCCGCACCATTTACGAAAGCAGGTTTCTGGAGCAAGCCTCCAAAACAAAACTAAACAAAAAACAAACTACAATTGAAAGTGGGTAAAAGCCATGGCGAAGGTGTTACCAGGATGACAACATTCATCATTTCCACCGTAAAAGCCTATGACGTAAGCTTAAACGTCTACCCCAAGTAAGGCAGAGCCGGCAGTAACTGGGACTGCCTAGCCATAGCCAACTGACATGGTTTACTTACTCACCTCTACCTTTATGACTTCGCGCATTTCCGTCTTGTATGAGGAGCAACGTGGCGGTATCTCCAGGCACCAGCTTGATGTGCGCACACGCACGGGTTCCATGACCGGCACCGGTAGCACCTCAATATAGGATTCCTCGCGTGTGCAAATATTAGCGCCATTGCTCTGGGCGACAATGCGATCGAATTCTTTAAGATTTGTATTTATACGCAGACTGCTGTTTTGACCAATGACCAGTGGAAGTGTTCCATGGAGCAGCAGCAGCCACAGCTGCAAGGCAATTAATTTGCATGTCGATCTTGGCATTTTTTATTGATAATAGTCACAGTTTTAAACTTTGGGAAATATATTTTCGAAGTTAGCAGCTATGCATTTTTGCAATGGTTGTCAGTGTGAATAGTTATGTTGAAATTGTTATAAATAAGTTGGAGAAATCTTGAACACTTTAAGCAATTTTCGTATTTTTATTGATTTATTATTTTTAATTCACATATTTTTTTGCTATTATTATAGCTATAAAGATTTTATTGTTATTGAGAGCAACTCAATTAGACTTTTTAATAACTGAAAATGCATGTAACTTGTTTATTGTATTAAAAAAAATTTATTATGTAGTTTTGCTTGGAAAAAAAAATATATGAAATAGTCGCTTTAAAAAAATTGATTTCTTTTAAGAATGAAAAAATATTTAAATATAATTAGTAATTAAAAAAGCAGGTAAATGATTTATATAAAATGTGCAATTTAAAATGTGAAATACGACATAAGCATTAAAAAAAATAATGTCTACTTAAAAAAAAAAATAATAAATAAAATCAATATGATCGCTACAAATAAAAATATTTTGAAATTTGGTGATCAACGAATTGTTACGCTAATCAAACTTTTCTTTGACTAACTTCTTGTCATAATATTGAAATAGATTTCGAAATCTATGGAATAAAGTCTAAACGAAAAAAACAAAAATAATCCAATGCTTTCATTACCAAAATGTACGAAGTCACGCAAACAATTTTTTACTGGCGCCACCTGCTTATTGTAAATAAAGCTTCAATCTATATTATAGGAAATTTTTTACAATGTATTTTATTTCAGACACAAGCTTTTTAAGCAACATACATATTTTTATTTGTGCCGTAAATATTTGTTGCAGTTCCATGTGGCAACCCACAAACCGTATCGAACGTCTGGCAACACCTACCAGAGCATTGTTCTTAGTCTCCCCACGGTCATCAACAAGATCACACGTATCGGTCGCTAACTATGTATTATTAACACTATTATGAACTTAGAAAAAACCATATTTAATCAAATCAATAAATAAGTAAATCTATTATCAACAATATTTTAAAATATTTAATTTTTTTATCACTTTTATTCAAATTCAATCTGAAAATATTTATATGAAATATTTGATTTTTACTTATTTTTTAATGATGCGTTGTAATTCTTCTAGTAAAATACTTCCTACAATAATAGGTAATAAATATTATTTGCGAAAATAGATGCAGTAAACGTTTGTAATTTTCCAAACTACAATATACTTTTTTAATCTGGATCACTCTGAAAAAAAGTTAGTTGCGAAATTGGCGGCTTTAAGGACTAATGAAAGGAAATCCAATTGGGAGTTTAAAGTGATTTATAAAAAAACCGAATACGTTTAGTATAGCCAAAGGATCATGGAAGGAAATAAAATTTTTTTTAAGTCAAAACGCTTAATTAAATTTAAATTTCATTTTGCAATTTGAAGTCTTTTGAAGTATCTGAAGATTTCTTGCATTGTACTGTTACCCTGTCCGAATGTTTTTCATATATGGCAACCATATATCAAAATCGGTCGTAGAACTGCTATTAACTTGAGAACTTTACAAGTTTATTCAAATATTTTGAAAAAAAAAATAAAACTTGAACATGTAAAATGCTTTGGTTGCTTTGGTAAGCTTTATATTTTAATGATTATTATAATTAAATTTATCAAAATTTACACCGTGGTATAATACAGAAGTTATATTTATTATTTATAAATAATTGCTACATATTGCTTGCACATTTTTATTTATAAGATTTTTCATTTTATTGTCACTACAATTATTTTTTTTATAAGTAAATTATTTCTTCAGTTGTGTGATCACATAAAAATCTATATTTTCTACTTTTTTATTATCTTTAGATTTTCAATATAAAAAACATTTAATTTTTTTTGTGCTGAATAATTTTAGCAAAGTTTTTTATTTAACACAAAATGTTCCAAAAGTGTATTTCGCATACGAAGCTGCAACTAGTCTAGCAATTATTCTAATTGCATAAATTTATATTTTTGTTAAGTTTATTATTTATTTTAATAAGTTTTATATTTTTTTAAAATATATTATATTTTGACTTTATTAATATTTATATAATATATATTCACGAAGCAGCACTTTTTTACTGTAAGTATTAACATAATTTGTTTAAATATAATATTAAAAAATATTTACAAATTATTTATTTATTTAGTCATTTTGTTTATATTACGCAGCAACACTTTCTCAAGGCCTTCACATCAATTTTTTAAATAACTTTTTTTAAATATTTACAAAATATAAATACTTAAGAATTTTAATTTTTATAAATTTTCACTAAAAAATTTCAAATTTTCACAGATCACAATATTGCCATTTTGTACCGAAGTAAACGCGGATGTTCCGATCAGTTTTTCGAGTGTGCGCCTCGCTTGCGACAAACGTTTAATCTGATTTCATATTCAAGCCGATTTCAAGCTGTTCGTGTGCCCCGTTCTGTTCCTTCTCCAAAAACAGTGACAAATATAAAAAAAAATAAAAATGAGTAGAAATAAAAAAAAAAGTTAAACAATTTCATTGCAAATTGTCGACGCCGACTGCCTGCCACTTTTGTAGAGTCAATCAAGGTCGGGCGGATTGCGGGGTGGCCGTGGGCGGAAATACGCACTGCACATTTGTTCTCCAACGAAAGTGAAATGCTACACACGTACACACTCGGGCACACACACACTCAGTCATACACACACACACACACTCAGACACAAAAATCACTCAAAAAGTCTCCAATGTAAATAAGTAAATTCTACTCCAATCGCTGCTGCACCCCTCAGATGAAGCGTCTGCGGTTTCTATTAACATCGCACACACCCCGCGCCACATGTCAGTTACTCACTTTTGTTATTGCCAGTGGCGCACAGTGGGTGCAATTGAACGAACGAGATTTAAATAATTTCCGACAATAAACAATAATATGGAGTTTCGGAAATATTGTTTAATTTTTGAGACATATTATTTACTTAAATCTAGTCTCTTATTTTAACAGAGAATGCATTTAATCTTTTCCAGTGGAATGTTGTAATTTGGTTTATAAATTTTTTGCGCATTTTTTCGCAGTAAAAAAGACACAAAATGAAGGGTTATATAGATTGCGCCGTATCAGTAAATATTTAGTTATTAGCTTATAATATAATTTTCTGAATATTGACAATGATGGTTTTAATAATAAATACCATGAACAACTGTAACGAAGAGATAGACGGACGAGTAAAACCAGAAAATAAAACATTTGGCAGACTCTGCAAAGCTTTGGGTTTAAATAAACCAATAAAAAATTCAAAATGCTAATATCACCGATACTAATGTACGGAGCAGAAACTTGGACCATAAATCCGAATAAAAGACGGATGAGAAAAAATTTATATTATTTAAAGAAAAATACTTTGCCGTAGACTTGGTCCAGTGCAAGAAAACAATGGCTCGCCTTCGATATAACAGCGAATGCGACGAAGAACTTGGTAAACCAACAATCAGCGAAAGAATCAAGCTCAAGCAACTGCAGTGGGCTGGTCATGTCCAAGAATAGACCCCAGTAGCCCAATTAACAAAGTCTTCCGAAACATACCCGAAGGAATAAGAAGAAGAAAAGCTTCTAATGCTCCTTGGATAGACAATGTTTAGCAAATTTTAGAGCGTCTTGGAAGAAGAAACTGAAGAACGCTAGCTCTTCTCTCAAGGGAAGACCAAGACTCAACTAGAATCATTGCGCCACTAATTGTGATGATCAATATAATTTTCAATAATAATGCGAAAACTGTTTCGAACATTATTAAATAAAATTTACAATGTTAGGTTAGTAAAACTATCTATCTCTAAGTATCTTCATTTAAATTAGAGTAATGCCTTACCCTAACATTCCTTAGTAATTTTTTGCTGTGCCTGAACGTAGGAAAATGATTATCATCTCAAATTTCAGATGTAAACAAAATCGGTTCATGCTGATATTTTAGGTATATCTATCGTTTCTCGACTAAACGAAAGAAATCTTATTGTGGAGTTGCTCATAGACGAACGGCAGTCGGCAGAAATACACTTTTTTTTTCAAAAAGAAAAGATTTTTCTACTGTTGGGCACCGCCTCTACTGCATTATATATTATTTTCAAAATACTATTTACCTATTGATAGCGTAGTAGGAGTTTGCTTTGTATGAATTATCTAGATAGAAGGTTCAGCAATAAAATTGTGTTATTCAAACTTAACATTTAATTAAGAATATAGTCGTTTGTATTCCACTATTTGCTGTTCTAGAACAACAGAACATAGTATACTGTATTTACATTTAATTTTTTGATCAGCGTTATAATTTTGAGAAAACTACGCTTTGTTAAAGAAAAAGTTACCTAATTATCTATTTTTTACGCAAACATTCCGGTTTCTAAGTAATTAATTGCTTTATTGTTAAATATCATGAATAAGTTATACCCCAAAGATATGCACCCCGGACTTCTTATATTCAATCGATTTAGCACTTATTTTGCCTATTTCGCCCACTGTGCTGCATCGATAGTTCGCTTTGAGCTCCAACCATGATTGCATTTAATTGAAATGTTGTTGTTGATCATGTCCTTAATATATTTGTTGTTGTTGTTGCTGTTGTGGATGCAGTTGACAGTAGTTGTTGTCGTCATTGTGAATAAACGGGCTTTTGTTGTCATTTGCGCTTTTTTTTCGTCCCAACTCAGTCCAAGAGTCTGATTGAACTCAACTTAGATCAGATGAGTTCAGCTCGGCTCAGTGCAGCTCATCTCAGATCAGCACCAATCAGTGGGATTACAACAAATAATTGAATATACTTATGAATATGTGTATTCATTCGGTTGACGAAACGTGGGAGAATGCATAAATTAATGGAGAACATAATAAAGTCATTAACTTTGGTGTGGCTTGGAGACTGACGCGTTGCATTGCACTAGATTGGTCTATATATAGGGTCTTTGCAATGGCTGCCTCAATGGGGAAAAAGGTGGGCTCTCTGCTAGGGTTTTTCTTGGTTGAATATTTGAATATTTTGATTATTTTTAGGAAATTTTAGCGAACTTATCTGCTATTACTCATATTTGTAAATGAACTAGTATTATTTAAACGAATAGGTTTTCGAACAAAATTGAACTTTTATTGTTTCTAGATTTCTTTGCTATCTTTCGATTGAATTTTACAATTCGAAAACGGAAAGAGCATTTGAAAAAAACACGAATGTTTAAATTTATATCATAAATTTATTATTTAAAAATCTCTATTAAATAGTGACATCGTCGTTCGAACTCGACTATAAACAATAATAAAGTTGCTGTTCTCTTTGAGCAGCTTTTGATAGAAACATCTTTATGCTACGACTTGGAAGCGATTATAGCATGATCAAGGGATATAAAGTTATTAATCTTTTATTTATTTTTATTTTTTAAATCTAAAATTAGAGAATTTTTAATGTCTAAAATATAAATTTATTTTATTTTTGGAAGAAATTTACTGAGAACCCAATGATGAAGTGGGGATGGTAAAAACTTTCTTAGCCAAATTTTAAAAATGAATTTATTTTTCTGAATAAGTTTTGGTTGGTATTTGAAATTTCACATCGATAATCTGAAAAACTTAGATGTATATCGAATTATAGCCTAATTATATGTTATAGAATTTATTACAAAAACCATACAAATTTTAGCAAATTTGCAGAATTTCAATAATTTTGAATACATTTTTTTTCTTATTTGGGAATATCGTTTTTACAATTCGTATTTTTATCGTGTGAAAATGTTCTAGCGTAGTCTAGAAAGTATTGACGAATATAAAGCTAAAATGCTATGTTTTGTTTAAAATTATTTTAAGATTTTAATACAAAAATAATGAGATTGTTAGAAGAATTTTAATACTGTAAAATAATATTGCCTGTGAAAAAATTATGAAATATGTTTTGGAAGATCATTTAAGTTAACTTTATGAAACAAACTTTGTGTATATACTGTAAGCAAACTGTTAATATTTTGTATCCCTATTCTTTTCATAAAATCCATATTGAAGTGGTAAACCAATATTGTACTCCAAAACTTATATAAAGATTAGTCGCAAAAAAATTGCCGAAACCTGAAGTCGGCTGTATTTGGAATTCGAACTCCATTAGTATTATTTGTGGACAAACCAATAATACATATTAAAAAGATATGATAGATATCTTCTTCTATAATATTTTAATGCATTTTAACTCATAATTCATGAATTTACACAATTTCCCATACATAAATAAAAACAAAAAACTAATTTGCATAGTCCAAGTGACATTTTCAAATATTTATTTAATTTTGTAGCCACAAACAATTCATTCACTTAAGTCTTATGAAGTTAAGTTAAGTAACTTAATGCTTAGATAACCCTTAGAATAACGAGACTGAAGTGCCCTGGTGCCAAGTGCAGACACGCCCCACAAGTGCTCAATGGTGATGATTATCTTGTTACTTCCAACTGCAGTTTATTTAATCAGAAAATCTAGAAAAAACTACAAAAAACACTTAAAAACAATGCAAAAGCAACTGTGAACATAGTTAGATACAAAGATACAAAGATATTAAGATACAGATACAGATGCAGATACTATTGCCTTAGGGGGGTGATTTTACGAATGCATTTGAGTCAAGTGTTTTGCTTTGCGTTGGCTATTAACTCATTTTATTATTATTATTATTTTTATTTGATTAAATTGTAAATTTGTTGCCGCAACAACAAGAACAACAACAAGAACAACAACAAGAACAAGTGGAAATGTGCGTGCGACGCTTGCGTTCCAATGACCCGCATAGTCCCCACAAGCTCCAGACAAAAAAAAACAAATAAAAATAAATTTAAAAACTAAACTGGTTTTTTAACATAAATGATTATATATATTGTATTATATAAGCTGACTGCAACAATTTCTAGCTGCAGTTTTGTGTGTCAATTTGTCACTTAAGCTTTTGGTGCAATTTTTTTTTTTGTATTTAGAACTTTTTTTTACATTTTTGGCATTGGTTCAAGTTTAAAGTCGATTTTACGGAAGTAAATAAATGATTTTGTTGACAATTTCTATTTAACATTTGCTTAACATTCGCTTAACATTTTGACTGTTGTTTTTTTTTCGCTTAACATGCATTTAACATTTACAGATTTTGGCGCAGTGCCAGCAACCAGGCGCACAGCAGCATTAATAGACTGGAGGTCATGGCAGTGTTTGCTGCATTGTAGAAACCACCGTAGACTTGCAGACCCGCAGTCTCAATGCTGCGCTTACAGTAATCACCATCGTAGTTCCAGCCCACATACTCGTTGGTGCGTAGATTCTCTAGACGCAGCCACTCCTCCAATGGTGCAAAGTACTCGCGCAAGGCGCTGCCATCCAAGCGACCTTCACCCAGTGTTTCCTGCAGCACCTCCTGCCACGGTTGTGAGGCGCCCTTGGCCATCAGTTGTCTAAAATAATGCAAAATGAGTTTTAAGGGAGCGAGTTGTTAAGAGTTAAGCCAAACGTAACAGCCACATGGCAGACAAGTGACGTCACAAAAACAAATTTTGCATAAAGTTCCTTATGTCTATCATTTGTCAGCGCCCAAAGTGGTTCCCGCATTTCCCTAGTTGCTATAGTAATTTCGGCATGATCAGCTAAGAGCTACCAATAGGATCTAGCTTAAACTTGAAAAAATTAATTGAAAAGAAGAGAAGGTAACCGACCTTGTAACAAACCAAAAGCTCTATAAGACAGATTTTGAATATATAGATTTTATGCATGGTTTTCCGCTTTAGTAATAATAGGCCTACTTAGGTAAGTCATTATAACTTTTGTTCTTTAAGAATTTATACAATATTGGATTTTCCATAGCCTTATTACCTTGGTCTTTTTATTTTGATATTAAAACATATTTACTTAACTTACTTAAACATGTAAACTTGCAAGTTGAAGGGCCGGAATGCCAGTAAAGGATGCAATTAGGAAGACTGTTCACAACAAATTTCTTAGTTTTTTAGGAAAAGAAACTTCAGATCTCTGTCGGTGGCGAAGCAGTGACGTACTCAACGCTAAACCCAAAAATAGGAGGTTTGATTCCTCGCAACAGGACTGAAACTTTTTCTATCACTGGCATCTCTAATTGCCCTTAATATCTTTATCAATTAAAGCCAATGGCATTTGGTTAGGGCTAAAAACTGTCGCACACTGTAATCTTGTAACGGCAATTATTTAAAAGATTTCCGTGCTTTGTATTGAAGCAACTTTAAGAACCGTCAGGTCAGGGACTAAAATTACAACCGTACATTTCAAAGTACGTTTCATTGGGACCTAAAAAAAAAATAGATTTCTCATTTCAAAATCAACTTATAGGATTCATTTTTTAGGAATTTTAGAAATTGGCCAAAATCCTAATGTAATGGGGCAATTTTGATACCAAAAACATCCCACGCTTCATATCGGAGTGCAATTTCAAAATACGGCACATCACATGCGATCCTAAAGAAAACAATCTTTTATTTCCAGAGCTATTTATAGGATGCCTATTTTTAAAACGCTTTGCCATAAACTCAGAAATTTGTCAAAATCCTAATGCAATATTAATACCAAAGACATACCCATGCTTTGTACTGAAGCTAGAGCGACAAAGAAGCATTGTCATAATAATTTCACACACGGTAATTTCAAAATATGACTCATCACATTTGATCCTAAAAAAATAATGTCTGACATTTTCGAATCTGTTTAAAGGATTCTTTTTTTATAATGCTTTGTAAAAACTCAAAATCCTAATCCGACACCAGAGACATCCCCTTACTACGCATTAGAACGACTAATACAATCGTCGTCATAATAATTTCAAACCCAAGTTTCAAAATACTGCTAATCATAATCGATCCTAAAAAATAATATTTATCATTTCCGAATTGGTTTATAGAATATTTTTTTATTATAATAAGCTTGCCATAAACTAAAAAAATTGTCAAAATTCTGATGCAATGAACAAATTTTGTTACCAGGTAGGGAATCTTTATACCAACTTATTTGAAAATGATTTGCAGCCTCCCAATAACTCATTCACGTTAATCGGTATTATTAAAAGAAAAAGATACACTTTGAATTCAATTGTTCTATGAAAATTACTAAAAAACTCCTTAACTTTGTTTTGAAACTTAAAATATATGGTAAAATATCTGATATTACGTAGCGAACTTGTACTTCGATTCTTCTATTCTGTTATTAATTTTAATATAATCGAAGGTTTCGTGCATTGTCTTTTCCACAGTAGCTTTATTTAAGAGAAAAAAAAGCGGAGAACTTCAAACTTGCAATCCTTTTCAAGGATAATAGCCTAGAAGAAGCAGAGTTCAAGTTTTCTACAGATATAGTGCACAGTTAGTTTCCTACGGTTTATGATGTATAATAAAATAATATTGCTTTTTATGTACCGTAGATGTCCAAAAACTGCCATACCATAAATAATTTTTAATAATTTTAACTGAACTTACTTTAGCATGTTGCCTGCAGCTGGCTGCCGATAGATGTCGCATTTGTGCAGTGGCTTACGCGGATCATTGGGTATATATTGTCCAGAGGCGCGACACATGCCGCGATATAGTTGAAATTGCAAAACCGTGGAAAAGAAGTATCTGCAAGTTAACAAAAACATATAAATATTAGTACAAGACAGGAAAAGGTTAATAAATATTGATATTTTAGCTTTAAATATATATTAATATATTAAACCTATCATCTATTGACATGGTCAACCACTAAACTCTGTTTGACTTTCTAGATCTTTCCCCAGACACAAGCCTAACGGCTTAGAATAATAAATTATGATTTGCATATATATTGTATAAGTCTCAGATTTTTTTTTGCATCTAAATGGCTACCAGGTGATAATGAGACTATAACGTAAATGTCTTCCCAATAGCTCGAGAAATATGAATTATTTAGTGAGCATAAATATAAACTTTAAGTTATATTAGACTGCATATTTAGGTTAATTCTAGTTTAAGCCAAACAGACAAACTTTTGTAATCTAATCATAGCCTAAGAAACTTTAAGCAGATTCCACCTTTCCATTCAAGATCTTTCTGCTTACTTATTATAATGTATGTGTTGCATAATTGTGAATAAAAGCAATATACTCTTTGAAAAAAAAAAAGCTTCAGCTAGTCGCTTAATCATTATGATAAAAGGATAACTATAAATGACTTATAATTTTTAGTAAAAACAATTATGTATTTAAATTCAATTTGTAGGCTATAAATAACTACAGAGAATGCTGAAATCTACAATTAATTTTAAAGAACAAAAAATAACAACCTTATCCAAAGGCATCATCTTTATTGTCTTTCAACAAAACACATATTTATTTAAAAAGTTTGGAGCAAGTTGAAGCCAAAAGTTCTTAAACAAAAAACGCTAGGCAATGGTGCCCACAAACTTGATTTAGAAAGAAACAAAAATACGTCACAAAATTTTTGTCAGGCAGTTGAACTTGTTTTAGGCGTCAGAGAACGCGCCTAAACAAAACGATTTTTGGTTTTAGCTCTTTCGGAATTCCCCGTTTCTTTTTCGGTACAAAGAAAATATTGCATAATAATTTATGTACAATTATTAATGAGTTTGCAAATGTCTTTCAATTTAATAGCATTGTTTACTTTCGAATACAAAAAACCAAATGCAAAATCAATATGTAAATTCTCAAAGCCACAAGAAACTTCTGCAAAATTTATGAATCTAACTTATGATACACAATAAAAACCTATTGACGTTGCTTTTAGTCAAAAAATAAGAAAAAAAAAAACCCAAACGCGTAGTCGAAAAAACCCAAGTGAAAATATATATCACAAAAATTAAATTGCAACCGCGACCCTCAAAGTTGCCGCTTGAGAGCGCATATTTAAGTGACAATCATAAGCAAAAACAAAAAAAAAATGACATAAATAAATGGCCAGAAAATGAGCATGCCAAATGGCAATTACAAGCAGATACTAGATACATAGATATTCATCCGCACAGTTAAGATTCAGTTACTCTTCGAGAAACTACAATACAATAACTAAGACAATACCGAATGGTATGAGCCAGCAGTCATCGACTTTGAACAAGATTGCGACATGATTTCGGTTTAGTTTCAAAACTGGCATGCAGCAGCAATTAACAAGAACGAACTAGATTCAGGGACAGCCAGCCGGACAGCCGAAATATTTAAATAAACATGACATTGAGCTGAGGTGGTAGCATGTAACGCCCGTAAACATGTTAAGCGAGATTAACTAAATATTAAACAATTTAAGCGTGACTATTGTCGAATCGAAAAAAAATAGTAATAAGTTACTTATGGGAATTTAGATGATTTTCAATAACGATAAAAAGTGTAAGGCGATTAATTTAGCAACGAAATCGATATCTCAGAAGAATTGCATAAAATTGTGTTATCGTGACTTGATTAAAATCAGTAAGCTAAGCAGCTAAATGTTAAGCTGGGAATATATATTGGGTGTAGTATATTGTGTGCATTGAGAAAAAGTCCATTATTTTGATAAACTGTATATCGCGCTGTATAAGTTCTATCAGGTTTTCAGAGTTGGCGGTAGGAAGCTTAAATTTCGCACTTAAAAAGCTTTCCTGATAGTTTTGTGATTGATTGATTCACTTACGTTTGAGCGTGCGTCAAAAATGGGCACCAGCAAAGGGAAAATACGCGCTACTTGACAGTTTTTCATCGATAAGTACGAAAAGGCCCGAAATCGTGAATAGCGGGTTTGCTTCTGATACTGTAACAATCAGTTACTTGCAATTTCGTTTTCGTCGATTCCGATCCGGTAATTTCTATGTCAAAGATGCACCACGTACTTGTCGAAGATATCAATAGGATCATGCACATTGCAGAGTCCGTCCGTCATGTTAGCGCTCTTGCGATTGCCCAAGAGCTAAAGAATGCACAAAAACCCGGAATCATTTGATGGATACGAAAAGAAGCTCGATGTATGAGTGCTACGAGAGTTAACGCAAAAAAACGTCTTGGACCAAATTATCATCTGTAAATCGCTGCTGAATCGCAAAAAAATCGACAAATATCTGAAGCGGTTGATAACGGGCGATGGAAAGAATATCACGTACGATAACGTCAAGCGACGAAATGCGGATTGACGGTCAGGAAGATTTTGCTATTAGTTTGGTAGGATTGGCAGAGAATTATCTAGTACGAGCTGCCATACGACAAAACTCTTAACATGGAACTGTACAGTCAACAACTGAACCACATGAGGGTACCAATCGGCCAAAAGCGACCTGCTTTGGCCAGTAGGAGAGGAATTGTGTTCCTTCAGGGCACCAACAGGCCACACACATCGTAGTTGCAGAAGTTTGGTTGAAAGGAAAGGCTGGATACGAAAAGAAGCATCTACTATGAGCTGCTCCCATACGGCAAAACTCTTAACTTTGAAACTGTACTGTCAAAAATTTAACCGTCTGCATGAAGCAATCGCCTAGAAGCTACGGGCAATAAGAGAGGGGTTCTGTTCCATTAGGGCAACCCCAGGCCACACACATCGTTAGTGACTCGGGGAGCTTGATTGGGTGGTTCTTATGCATTCACCTTATATTATAGTACGGACATTGCACCAAATGATAACCAACTGTTCCTGTCCATGACGCACAATTTTGCTGGTGAAAAATTCGCTTCGAGAGAGGCTTGTGAAAATCGACTGTCTCAATTTTTGGCCAAATGAGAACGAGGGCTTATATGCTTGAGGACATTTAAAATGGCAACAAGTTATCGAATAAAATGGCACATATTTGACCTAAGTAGGTTGATTCTAAGTTGGGCAATTAAAGCCTTCAATTTCATGCAAGAATAGTGGAATTATTTTTACCACACACACATTTTCCACGTACTAATTTGAACGAGGGCTTCTATGCTTGAGGACATTTAAAATGGCAACAAGTTATCGAATAAAATGGCACATATTTGACCTAAGTAGGTTGATTCTAAGTTGGGCAATTAAAGCCTTCAATTTCATGCAAGAATAGTGGAATTATTTTTACCACACACACATTTTCCTTGTACTAATTTAATATTTCTTAATTTTAATATTGTTTAAATATAAGGTGGTAGTTGGTAATAAATAAATAAAAACTCATTTCGGATTGGCTTTATTTAATAAAACCTTACCTAGAGCGATTGACCTGCCTAAGTTACAGTCAAACAAGTTTAGTTTGCTCTCAAGTTTAATTATAAATCGACTTTCATTCAAACGGGTTTGTGTGAAAAAGTTTTTACTAGCCAAAAATTGTAATTTAAATGTTTCTAAATCTTAAGTGGTTTGTATCAAAAAAGAACAATAATTTGTATAAATGCCTTAAAAAAATTAATAACAGAAGCACACATTGCTTTTGTGCCTGTTCTCTTAAAATTTTCCATAAAGAAGACGAATCATAATGCAAATATAAACTGCCTTATAAATAGTCTATTAAAAACTGGGTTGTAGAAAAAAATAAACTTGTTTTCTTTTTAAAATTAGCGAATGAATCCAGCGATGCGGTTTATGTTATTATATTATAAACTTCTTCATAAATTTTGTATAAAAATAGTTACTTATTTTATATAAATAGTAATAAAATAGTGAATGGTGAAATTACGTTTATTTGGGATAGCCAAAATGAGATCACACTAGAAGTTCAAAAAACCGTACCTAACAAGTAAGCAAGCGAAATTGCTTATTTGGGTTGCTGGATATCTGCATTGTTCAATCTCAAAAGTTGTAACTTTGAGGTTAAACTTTTCGAACGGCCCTCTGATTTTATTTGTGACCTAATGATAAAAATGGTGTATGCGAAAGTCGGAAGAGTACGACGAAAAGCCAATTTATTATGAGCAATGCCGATTTTATCTATGAACGCTATGATGCATTCGACCGATTTTGATGACGCAGTGATTAGAAACTCTAAGATAATTTTATGAATCGAATAGTTGAAAAACAAACAAGATATAAAAAGAGATATTGTTTTTAACCAATTCAACCTATGCGAGCTATATGATATAATCCACAAATTTTGATCTAATTCAACGCATTGATTGAGAATGATAAAAATCTAATATATCTAAAATTCTAATATTTCGAAGTTTGTTAAAATAAACTAAAAACCTTGTACTTCTGACTTATCCTATGGAAGCTAAATGGTATTAGCCAAAAATGTTGTTTAAATTCGACGCATGGAATGCAAATCGAATAAACCGATTTTGATAGGAATGAGATAAAAAACTAACAAAATTCTCTAAACTTACATATTGCCGATGCGAGGCTTTTGTTTTGGAATTCCTTAGCTTTATTCAGGGATTGAATCCCTGTGCACAACCTTTTATCGTCTAGTCACATTTTGGGACGACTATTGGAGGTTCTCGATGCGAAGGCCGACGTAGGAAGACGAAGGGGACGATCTCAGCTTAGATACAAAGATGAAGAGAAGGAGAACCTATATTAGCTTGGAAAGTGTGTCTTGAAAGGGCGCACGCAAAGCAGGGGCACCAGGCCTCTGGGTTTCAATGGCCAGTTTAAGTAAAGTAATGAAAAGGTAATATATTGCCGATATCAAAAATATAAAAAAAAATTTTTTGAAAAGTGAATTGCTTATCATCTTTGAGATCAAAACATACACAAAACTTTATGGACTACATTTTTTCTCAACCTCCTTTTTCTTGTCACCCTAAGCATACCTTGAGAAACTTAAAGGGGGCTTCGACTTGTAGTCAAGATCCAGACGTTCATACGGACGTATACGCGTATATCAACATCTTTATTAATACATATAATCAGACAGATATTGTATAAAAAAGGCTAAATCTTTCAAACTGAAAATGTTGAAATTCAGATATGGAAAAATTTTTTACAATATAAGAATTTTTTTTAGAAAAATATGTCCGAATTAAGTCGTTGACACTCTTAATGTGAAGAGAAACTAATTATGAATCAAATGAAGAATGCCAAACTCATGCGACAATCATATAATCCACTGGAATTACTATATATTGTACAAAATTATTTATTTTTTGCGGAGGACTCATTGTCTAACAAATGGTGATTGGTTCCTTGTATAAAGTTGAGATCTTAAATATAATTTGTCCTTAGCCACTTTGGGTTTGGGTTTCTCCCAGCATATGGTCAGATAAGGATTTCTATCAAATGGTTTGGGTTTTCCCAGTAAGTGGCTAGATAAGGTTTCCTTCAAATGCTTTGGGTTAGATGCTTCGAGTGGCTTGGCTAAGACCTTTCGAATTGCTTGGGTCTAAGTAATTAGGGATTTTCTTACATGTAATGTAGTCTTAGCTTACTATTGCTTACCATATAACCCCGATAATTTTTGAATACACATCGGACTACAATTAAGAAACATTTATGGCATCTCCCTCGTGAGACTAAAGTTAGACTACAGACTAAAGAATTATAAAGCTAACTCAGAAAGCGTTTAAAATATTGAATATAGTCGAGATATATCCCAAAACTCTTTTATGTTTCTTCCGCCTATTTCTTATAAGACTCAAAAACAAAAAACAAAACAAAATATTTACACATAAAATCTCTCAATCCTTAATTAATTGATAAATTAAAAAAACTTTTCAGAAGATAAAGTAATTTGCTACTGTCACTCTCTTATTCAGATATTTGAATGGACAACACTTCAAGCTCCATAAAATATTTCCACAAACGACGACTATTTACGATTTCGGCTCTCTACCAGTTAACCCAGTTTTAGAAACTATGTCACGTACAAAACGTCAGTGTGTTCATGTGTTCGTAATTAGAGCACTTGGATAATTGAAGCCCCCGACCATATATAATTGCTCTATATGGAGTATATAACAACCCAATAAAAAAAAGAGAAATACCAAAACTCCTACATTGGGCAAGAAGTTTGCGGCTTAAGTCTTTTGATTAGCGACCTATGTGCAACAAGTTGCAAATTTTTTGGCTGCGTACGTGCAAATAATGTTTCATTTTGTCACTGTACAACGATTTAAACGTTTATTTATAGTTGGAAATAGCAAAATAGCTAAATGTATGATATTTTTTTTCCAACTCTCTGACCAAGACCGGTCATTAAACGGGGGGCCAGCTTATAAACGGCTACAATACACATACGCCCCGTTGCATGCATGAAAATGCAATGTGCTTGACGATAATAATAATATCAACAAATGGCATGTTGACAGTTTGTATAGTAACGACTTTAATATACACTACATGATACTATATATTTTTTCAGTATTTCTTAGTGAAATTAATTTCTGCAGATTTAGGACGTTGATATTTAAAAAATTGGCTAAGTTACTCTTTAAAACTGATAGTTTTTGATTTATTTATTACATGGAACAATATTTCAAACACAAAGTTGTCCATACTAAGAATTTTAATATATTTAAAAAAATTTAAACATATATTTCCTTGACTGCGTCTTCGCTCCAAAGTCGCTGCCTGGAGATAGCTCAATTGAAAGCTAATCGAAGAGCACAGCGACCTACAGTTTATAGCCATATCCGAACGGCGGATTCTTAAATTAATAGAGGTTTTACTAGGTAAAGTCTATTTATTTGCTAGCTATGCCAGTGCTAGATAAATGCAGCAGTGCTGCTGCAGGGAATCGCATCACCGACCATCCGGTTAGAGGTGAGTACGCTACCTAGCACTACGCTATCGCGGTCAGCGGTAGTTGTCGAAAAATATATTTCTAGTGCTTCAACTTGATAGAAACTTTGTCGTAAATGGTTTAATTTTACAATACTAGGGGGCTTCGCCCACTGCTCGCTTCGCTTTCCACCTCCCACCCCCCCTACCATCTATATTCAAATATTCAATTTTTTTATTGCTTCAAACAATCCCAACATCAACTTTTGCTTTTTGGATTTAACATTTTCGTACGAATCAAACAATCAATTCAGGTGTCTAACTCTATAATTTTTTTCGTTTTTCAATAGTTGATTTTTGAATTTATTTTCCATGCGAGCATTTGCTTTCACCTTTTGAGTTTTCTCAATTGACATTTTCTCTCGATTTTGAATTTTTTCCTAGTCTTGCCTACTTGCGAATTGTAACTTTTCGATTTTCTTCTAAAATATTCATTATTCTACCCATAGTATATCTTTTGTAGAAAACGTGCCCGACGTCAAAAAACTTTTTTATATAAAAAATGGAAATGAAAGACAGTAAATAAAATTAAGCAGTAGAGTTCGACAAAGAAAATGTTGTTCACTTAGAATCGAGTCCACGATAAGTAGATTGTATGTGATTTTTGGCTGAATAATCGAGAATGTTTCGACCGTAGTTTTATTTCTTGCAAATTCACTAAATACCAGCACAGTATATGGATTTTAGAGGAGTTTTTTAAGTCATAACAAAACTTAAAAATTCCAAAGCAGCAGCAAGCACAAAATTAGGTAGTCTAACTATTTACGTCTCCTTGACAAAAACTGAAACAATATGTGCGCCATAACCCTTATCGATTCTGGTATTTATATTCTCTTCTTCAAACTGCTTGGTATTACCTGCACAACCGTTCCACAAAGTGTACAAAGTTATCGTACAAAGTTAACACCAAAACATCAAAATAATTGCCCTGGTGCTGAGTGCGCTCCATTGATAAATTAAAGATTTTTCAAATATTTTCATGAAAAACATTAAAAGCATTTGCCATTTGCAGTCTTTTGCATTTTTTTCGCTGCAATTTTCTTGTATTCGAAAAAGCGCTAGAAACATATGTTCGCTTCACCTCGGGCTGTTGAAAGAATTTTCGCAATATTTAATTTTAGCACAAAAGCCACCACAATAAGGTAAGAAAAAAAAAAAACGAAAAAATTGGACTAATTGCCGACAATGTTGGCTCGAACGTCGTTGTGTCAAATACCTGCAAATGATTGACTGGACCAACTACTCACTTACTAACCCCTTAGTAGCTGGCACAAGAGTCGTTGCTGCATACGGCGCTGGTGTTTGATTGAATGGGAATGATTGAGTGGCATGGCAGTAGCTGTAAACACACAGCAGCTGCCATGCCACAGCCAGAGACCGCCTAATCCCTGTTATTGGGTCAGAGACTCGACTCGAGAGCGTCTGGGAAAATGTGTGACTATGTTACTATGTGGCAATGTGGCAATGTGGATGGAGTCGACTATGTCGGCTTGCCGCTGTCGTCATTCCCGAGATCTTGCATTGGCTTCTGCCGTCAAGTGCCAAATAACCTAATACTAAAACTAAAGCTGACGATATGTTGCCGTTGTTGCAAAGTTGTTGCAGTTGTTGCAAAGTCGTTGGCGATGCACTTAATGACACTTTTACATCTTGTATGCCGCTGCGGCCGAGGTACGAAACGTTGTGAAAAGTGTTCAGTAAAATGTTTTGAACGATTACAAAATCCTTATTGGCAAATGATTTACATTTATTTATGAGTTTGTGCAGAAAAAGTGATTTTATGAATAATTTTCAAAGCTGCGTCAGGTTAATTCGTTAATAAGAGTCTCGATAACGATTCAATGGCAAAGAAGCAGGGAGCTTGATCAGTTTTGAGCGTGAAGTATTTATTTATAATAATATGACTTTTTAATGATAATAATTTTATATGCAGCTTATGTGACGTATACTTAATATGTGTTTTAGTTTATTGCGTATACGCCTATTTGCCATTAGTTTCACGCCGAAACTGCATTTTTTTTGTGAGTTCCATCTGAATTGTCAGTATTCCGCATAGTTTAAGCCATAAAAGACACTAAATACGATACGCAGTTAATAGAAAAAAAAAAGCTTGAAGAAGCCAATAGTTGACTGAAGTAAACTTTCAGTCAAACTTTCAACACTCAATCATCTTTAATTGGTTTAAACCGTAAGCGATTTGTTATATGATAGTAATAGATATTTCTCTACCTGAAAAATTACTTTTGTGTATGGCGTCCCCCTTGTTGCCAAAAAATATACATTTTTTGTATAAACTTGTTCTATTGTGCTTTGAGTTAGAAAAGCTAATTTTTTCAAAAAATTTTCAATGAATACTGTGACTTCCTAGCGGCGGTATGTGGAACGCCCTAGGCGAATCTTCCAGAAACGTGGAACACTCTCAAACTGACCAGCTTTGCCAATTGGCAAGAGAGTTGGAACAGCTTCCGGAAAGGTTGCTGGACTAGATATCAAGACGTGGGTCACGCGGAAGCATAGTTAGTTAACCTAACAGCTCACATTGATGCGTGTGTGAGACGTGTGGGACCAGCGAAGACGCAAAGCATTGTATCTTTGCATGTCCAAGATTCTCCTTGGCAAAGACCACACTTGAAGCGGTAGTTGGCAAAAACATCACTAACAGCAGCCTGCTAGAAGGCATCGAAAAGTGGCAAGCTGTGGCAACTTTAGCCAAAAGTTATAAGCGAATTAAGACGCCTAGAACGAGCGCGCAGTGGCACGAAATAGATGACACAAGGCCCCTGGACCGCCGGGTGCTAGTACCATCTCTTCTGTAAATAACTATATAATAAATTATTGTAGTCAATAGTAATAATCGTAATGTTTCGATGATCAGTGCGTGATAATGATCACAACGCTCTAGAACTCTTAAATTTCAAAAATGTACTGACTTCTTGCACACATAAACCTCAAGTCTAAAACTCTTCTTGCTCAGCCATAATCCTTGACCCAATAACTAAATTAGAATAACATCGCTCTTTGACCCCATGAAATCTTTCAATGCTACGCTTCTTAATCCAAATTACTTTGTTTCTAACAACTTAATTAAGATTTGTGGTTAAATTTTTAAGATTTTCTTGTAAACAACTTGCAGTTACAATAATAATTCCACTGAAAAAAATCACGCCCGTTTGCTGGCCATGCTATGCATCAAAAGTCAAGGTCACATAAAGTTGGTCAGTAATACTATAAGCCAGAAGACAAAGCGTTATAAAATAAAATAAAAATAATTTGCGCTCTTTGTCAACCGCAACAGTGAGAAGAGACAGACAAGTAACCACAAAGACCGAAATCCAAACAAGAATTACAAAACAAACAAATGTGACCACTGTCAGACCAAAAAAAAAAAAATGATTGGACTCCGACCACTAAAATCATGCCGCAGACCCAAGACCCGTCTCGCGGAACATTTGAGTGCATTTGCTTGAACTGTCGGTTGCTTGTTGGTTGGTTGGTTGGTGGTTGGTGCATTGAACATTGAACCACTTTCGAGACAAGACCAAACGCCCGAACAACAACAGAATGACCTCAAAGTGCTACATAAACGTGACATTCATACTATACTAATACTATAGAAATATATAATATCTATATAAAAAAAATCATATATGTTATGCATTTGAATTTTAAAACAAATTACATATAAGTAAAGCTTAAACTGTAACGTGAGCAATAAGTATCCGTATATGGAGCAATTTATGTAACTTGACCATATAAAACCAAGCTTAACTACTCTAAAGAATGAAACCAGTTATGAACTCTCGTCGAATGAGTTATTATTGCAGTCCGAACAAATTATGAGATATTATTATTAAGTACCTGTAATTAAATATTGTCATTTAGTTCTCATGGTTGATTTCTTGGTTAGTTCGACACGAGGAATGTTCTTTTGTAGTGGCCAAGTTGTAGAACTAAGTCCGTCTAACTTAAGGATTTTAGAAATATTACGAGAATCATGATTTAATAATTTTATGCGTCAATATGTCAAGGAAGATGAGTAGAGAAAAGGAATTTTTGCTCTTAAGTCTAAAGAAGAAACAGAACTGCCAAGGTGGTATAAGTATGTCCGTCTATCTGAAGGATTTCAGGAATGATAAGAGAATAGGTTAGGTTAAGCCGGCAGGCCCCAGAGAGGGGCACTTCACAAAGATAAAGGAAAAATGATTTAAAGATTTTATGCGTCATTATGACAGGGAAGACAAGGTTAGTAATATGGGATATCACAGAATAATTTGAAGAAACTGCAACTTCTGTGACTAATCAAGCAAGTTTAGGCTTCAATGAGGATTAAGAAAGAAACGACAATAAAGTTTTATCTTCTAAAGCTAGCGCTAATTCGACAAATTTTAAAGAGATCCTAGCAGGTAGTTTATCTATGTTTTAGTTAAAATGTATATTAATTTTGCTGTGTTTAGCTAAAAAATAAAGTAAAGACGTAAGCCTCGGTATCGTAGTGGTAGCGTACTCACTTCTAAACCTGAAAAAGAGTGGTTCGATACTAGTGCCTTTGTCTAGCACTAGCATATTTAGCAAAGAAAGAGACGCTTTTCAAATTGCCAAGCTTTTAATTAAAGACACCGCCACTTGAATTCGTCCATTAACTTAGTAATATAACTATATTAATATAACTATCTCAATGCGTAAAGGGATATAAACTTTATTTTTATAAGCTTCATTTGCTTAAGAAAAAGACAGATTTTTTGGAAATACTATTTTTCATAAAATATTTCACTCGTTGTTCCGAATTTTTCTTATTAACCACTAATAGCTCTTAAAAACTCATCCTTTATAGGACAAAATTGGTATTTGAAGTTACTGTCAATATTTATAAAGGAAGAACAACGAAAAAACGTATTTTTTGTCAAAAAAAAAGAGTCGTTTAAATTTTTCAGCCTTCACCAAAGCTCTTAAAGAGTTCAAGTTATAAAAAAAAAATTTTGAAAAAACAGGGGCCTTCACCCTCTCCTTGTTTTGCTCGCCAACCCCCTTTCACTTGAGCTTCACCTACAATTCTCATCGAATATGCACTGGAAACTTTCAAATCCATATTTTGGACATAGAAAGAGGCAAAAGCAAACACATTTTTATAAATGTATATTTTCCCTAGGGTTTATTATTTCTTAATTTTCTTGCAACATATTTTTTAAAATCTCTAGATATTTATATTGAGGCGGTACTACAATTTTTCCTTGATGACAATAGAAATATTTTAATAGCGATAGTTCATTTTCAAAACTAAGAGCGTTTCAATATTGACAGTCTTTCTTCATATACCCTATATTCAATTATTCTACCTTTTTTTTCCTGATGCATACAATCCTAACATCAACTTTTGGATTTTATATTTTAGTACGAATCCAACGCCTGCTTCTTCGTTTTGTCAATGTGTTTTGCCTTCAAGTGTCTAACTCCAAAATTTTTGCGTTTTTTCAAAAGTTGATTTTTATCTAAACTTTCCGTGTGAGCATTTTCTTTTATCTTTTTCTCAATTGACATTTTCTCTCGTTTTTTAATTTATCCTATACTTGCTTGCTCGCGAATTCGAACTATCAATTTTTTTTTCAAATACTCTCAACTGTTTTTATTTTATATCTAGGTTTGTTATATATAAAACGATACCGATACCAAAAAAATTTTACATATAATAGATGGAAATCACTAAAACATTAAAATCTTAGAATTTGTCAAGGGTCAACGATGCTTTAAAACAATAAATAGTAAATATTAAATTAAAATTACAGAAACATCAAGTTTATATAAAACCTCACTGACAAAATAAATTCATGGAAAGTAAAGGGTGCCTGTAAAAATTGTATTTCCAGAACACGTTAAAACTAAGTTTTCTGGACTAAATAAGATATTAAATACAAAGCTGTGGTAACACAGAATCCATAATCATCTGAGCATTACTTTGCCAAAAAAATTAAATATTTTTAAATAAAGTTTTAAGAATTTAATTCGTTAGTATTGCTGCTTAATATCTAAAAAGCCTATGTAGTAATTATATAAGCAAGCTTCAAACAAAATCAAAAATATTTCAAGGCTTGTCGAAAAAAATCAAGTCCGAAAAAAATTATTTTGGATGAAAAACATAAATCATAAATACTTTTTCATCCTTAGTTACAAACTATATATGTCTTGACTTTATATCGTATAATATTTAAAACAGTCGACTTATCATCTGGCATAGTAATAATCAAAAATATTCCGAAAAAAATTAACACAAATTTTTATTTATATCCAATAGGTAAACAAAATAATCGTTTGCGAATTTAAAACAATTTTTAAATGTCTTTTGTATAGTGTTCCCCAATTTTACACAACGACTAAGTGCTCATTAATTGCTTTTTATCTTACAACCAAATGGTATTTTCAAAAATACATATTAATTTGACGCACATTATTTCTATTTTGACTTGCAGAAACCAGTTTTACTTTTATTGCAATATGTTTGCAACTTTTATGTCCATAAATTGTTATCGATTTACTACAGCAATTACAATACTTCATTAAATAATAAGCCAATAAATATCGAAAATATTTGTTAACGCAAAAACAGAGGCGATTGCACTACTTTGAGCAACGAAAACCAAAAACTCGCTTAAATAATTGCAACATTTATATAAATAAACATAACAACTTTTATTTAAGTTGAAGGAATCAGATCAAGTTCGCTTGACTAGACGCAGGGTACCTGTATTGGCGCAAACAACTTGATCGATGTTGTTTCTATAATGATTTATGTGAACGGATCTTTAGAGCCAATGAAGACAATGGGTAATGAGCTGTGACTTTATTGTCTCGGAAATTTAATGCTAATAACTAAGAGACAAAACGGATCTGCTGCAAAACACTAATGAAATAATTAAGTTAAGTAGAATTACTATATATAAGGCGACAGACGAATTGGTTGCGCAGCTGCCTGCCTGCCTGCCTGCCTGCCTTCAACTGAAAATGAAACTGAAAGTGCATTGTGCAACTTAGTGGGGCATTAAGCGACATCCATCCACAACGGCAACGACTCCACATTTAGTATATTAATGGCCAAGACAAAAACCGGCCAAACTTCTTGTCTTTGCCTGTCGCCGTCTGCATCCGCAATGTTTCTAAACGGCCGGCCGGCAACAGCAGCATAAACTAAACCAACAACAGATCTAAACTGGCACTTTGGAAACGGTCCAAAAGGAAGCTTGTGGCCATTGTTGGGTGTTGTTCGAATACATTTCAGTTAGTCTCTGCCAACTTGGACAAAATAGTGCAGCGTGCTGAAAAAAGTATTTTCGAACGTGTATTGAGACTATAAAGGCACTTGCAACGAAATTGAGATCTTGTAGAGATAATTTTCCAAAAAATTAAGATATCAATTAAAAAGTGGAAGGCGATATCTGTTTGAGAATTTGGAAAGCTGACTGACTAGATTGTAACTGACTCTACGCAATGCGGCCAAAAAGCTTAAACATTATAGGCTACAGTATCGAATGTCTGAATATATGTATACTGAATATCTTAATTGAATGCTTACTTAACTTAGCTTCACTTCTTAAAGTGATTTGTTTATAATAGATTTGACTTCATTGGCAGAAATTAGGACTGTTTGCCTAAAGCCACCTAGTGGGCAAAGACAAACAAGCCGAAGATGTACAAAATTCATATCTTTCTTTGTTTGAGTGCAGTCAGCAAAAGCGCTTCACCAGGAGTGCTATTGAAACTGAGAGTCCACCCATTGTAGATCAAAGCTTTTGAAGCATAGCGACCGTAGCGAATCGCTTCGGAGAAGACTCGGATGATCTACGAAATTTGCTACTGCCAGATGCGCAAATCGAACACCTAAAATAAAATTGACGCAAAATTAGATTAAATGTCAACAACTCACACCCGACGAGCTATGGTTCTAATAAGGATCACTCTGTACTATGTGAGGCAACTTCCCCTGAGAGCCTGTCAACCTAACCTAACCTAAGATAAAATATAACAAAATAACAACTAACAAAATATCACTGGTAACTGGCAATTGGAAATATAGAGACCATAAGTCAGACAGACGGAATTAGAGCGAAGAATGCTCAGTAACGTTAGCTTAAGATCTATTCAAAATGCAGCTTTAGCGTTGATTATCTAATCTGGCCATGTTGAGAAAGTAACTCCCATATTTAAGAAACAAAATTGAAAAAACTTAAAATTAGCCTCAAATTTGCAAAAATCGTGCATCTTTGACCTAGTGATTGGTCAATGAAAACCCAACTTGGTTGATCTTTTGGCTTCTTTATTAGGAAATGTTTAAAGTTTCATGTTACATCCTGTTTTATCTTTTACATAGTAATTCAAAGTTTCTATCCAGTGACAGATGTGAGAAGCTGATATAAATTAAAAATGCCGTGATACTACATAATATCGCGTCGTAGATATTATTGCTCTCACACTTCATTCTCTCACCCCTAAGCAAAATTATAATGGTAATACCAAAGAGTTATAAAGGGTAATTTTTTAGCGCCTTGTTTTTTCCAAACGCTGTTTTTTAAAACTTATGCGTTTAACATGTATCTATAAAACATTTCAATCATAAACTTAAACATAGAGTTCACTTACAATAGAACTACGCTTACAAGTATAAAAATTCCCCTAGACGATGGGGTCAGTCTCATATATTATTTGCTATTTCTCGCAAGCCCATTTTTTGTTGAATCGCTGAGTGTTTGCTGAAAGAATTGCGTCCTGAAATAGTCACTTTTTAATGTGCATTATTGGCCAGCGGCATCAATGAACCGGAGAATGCCTTAAGGTTATTGTAAAGGATGAGCCGAAGCTCAAAACATTATTGCGAAGGACGAACCGAACGCTGTAACGTCATTGTGAAGAATGAGCCAAAAGCCGTAATGTCATTGTGATGGACGATCCGAAGGCCGGAGCCTTATTGTAAAGGATGAGCTGATGACCGAAACATTATTATGAATGACGATTCGAAGGTCTCAACGTCATTGTGAAGGCCGAGCGGAAGGCCTTGTTTTGGAACATTAAATTGTGTCGATCTGAAATCTTAAAAAGTCACTCCGCCTGGCCACAAATAACAATTGGAGTTCATCTTCCCAAAAGCAACCGACTTTGCAGTCGGACAATTCATTTGCGACTAATCTTCATTTATAAATCGGGTTATATTGTTGATTCTTCACTTCAGCGTAATTTTTAAGAGAATGAATATGCGCATAGATGGAGAGAATGCACAGATAAGAGTGTAAAGTACAGAGTTCTATTACGATAATACTAAATAGATTGTTAACATTCAAAGACCCTGACTGATCCATTGAAACTACTTAGTCTTATTTTGTAAAAACAATAATGCCAATTGTAAAAAATTGAACCATCAGACACGCTGCGTAACACGAAATCATGGTTGTCACATACTAAAGATAATTCTTGAACTATTTTGCTTATTGAACAACATTTTAGAACTTACTTTAAGTAAGCTTGATTTTAATTGCAAAACTAAAGAAGTTCAAAAAATGGTTTTATTTTTTTGATTTTCAAATTTTGCACCAGCTTTTTTCTCTGTTTGGTACCGCTTGCGAAAACAGGCATTTGCAAGTCGTTCACGCTCGAATTTTCATGCGCAATTTGGTGATCTTGTTGTTAGTATCGGCTTTGGAACGTCGATTCGTTGAGCTGGAAGTCTGCACGCCCCTGGCGCTTAAATCATTTGCAGCAAAAGCAATAAAAAAAAACAAAAATTAGCCTGACAAAAATAACAACAACAATATAGAGTTAACAAAAAACTGTAAATGTTAACAGGGCGTATGCTTAATGCTCAAAACGACATACATGATATGGCCGGTAGATTGTTGTTTGTTTTTGTATTTTTTGTGCAGTCACAAAGAGTTATTTTTTTTTGTAACGTTTTGGCATTTTGACATATCAAGTTGAAAACATAAGCGATTTCCGGCACTTGACGAGTTTGCATTTTTTTTTTCAAGCTTTAAACATAAAACAAAATCTTAAGAAAAAACAAGATCATTGAAAATGCGCATAAATAGATAATACTTAGTATCAGTAAATCAACACAACTTTAATAGCTTCAAGTTAAGTTAGTGTATGAGAAAGTATTGGAAGTTAACAATATGTAGATTAATTAATTAGCATATTATTATTTTTTAATGCTCAGGAAGTGTGCTAATTGAAAACCGCCAACATTTGTATAACAATGGAAGCTACAAACTAAATGTCATTATGAGCGCATAAAAACGATACCTTTCGACAAACATTTTGTGGTTTATTGTTATTGGTTAATTTAATTGCCAAAGGGTTTAACCGCAAAGTATTCGCTGAACACTTAATAAGTTTGTAAATCGTATGATTTGCGTTTTATGCAAAATTTTACAAATAATAGTTGTTGTGTTGATAATCAAATAATTTTTCATATATATGTTTTGTGCAGCAGTTTGATACTAAGAGCATAAAATGAGTTATTCAAAGGGTAATAAAGTTATTAAAAAATATATAAATGAAATATAAAAGAAAATGTTTGAACCAAAATGATGCTAAACATCTCGAGGGGAGCGCAACGAATTTGAAGAAGATTTTGATTGATTTTTGTTTTTATTGGGAGCCAACTAGCCGCGAACTTAAGATAGTTGTGGATCAAGTTTTAAAAAATTCCGTGCAATTTTGCTTAGAAATATATTTTTTTTATTCAATTTGTGACAGATTCGGGAGTGTATTATGTTTTTTTGTTTATGTATTTTTCTTTGTCTTAAAGGCAACAAAAACTTATTGTGAATTTACGCAATTCAAAAATATAAAATAACCTTTGAACTCTATCGTTTTCCATTCATCCTAATAAACTTACAAGATATTTGGCAGAGACAGAGTTTGGAAAGAATAGTATTTTACAATAAACTGAAATGCTGTGCAACAACGAAACAAGAAGCAGATAATAATACCTTAGTTTTTATTTACACTTCAGGACATGTACTTTGAAGGGATATATTCTTCTTCTAGTCATTGTTATTATATAAATATCAAAATTTCTTACATAAATTCAGCTTCAAATAAACTAACTTTTTCATGTTTACTCTAAATATTATACTCCATATGCATCGGCAGTGCATGAAGCTTCAATTTGCACATTTTTCAATTGATTTCCAAATAACTAAACTTAATTTATTTTGGCTCCCAAAAAATTTCCATAACGAATGCTTTATAAGTAAATAGAATGCTGCAGATATTTAACGCCAAAGCTGCATAGTCGTATACTTAATCAAGACTTCAAAAAGTGGCATTGCGTATAAGTAATTGCTGAATTTTCCCCATGACACATTCTTAAGTCAGTTTTAAGTTTGCTTATCCAAAGTTCTCCAAGCATTATCTTGAACTTCGCAACGTTTGATAACTTTTTGCCCCAAAACGCCGAATGATGTACACTTAATAATGTCATTCAAGCAAGATATTACGTATACATATCCATAAGCATTTACTTATGTTACTCTAACTTAATTCCCATTTCACCAATGACAATTTCGACAGGATCTCGCATTCAGATAGATGAATATATATATGTAATATTTGTATAATATATTGGCTTAAACAGCTTCAACTTTTATTTTTGGCATTGAACTTGCTCTGCATGGAAAGAGACTTTATTAATTAGGCTTCTCTCCAAAATTATGCTAATGCAAGCCTTGTGGCTGTCTATGCTAAAGTCTCAATGCCTATATATTTGTGATTTATCGTCGCAGATCAGTACGCAATCTTCGCTAATTGCATTTAAACTCAAATTCCACACACATCGATAGTGACAAATCAGAAGCTCCGGGGGCTTAGTTGGGAGATTCTTATGTATTCACCTACTAGTCCGGACCTAAAACCAAGTGATAAGCATCTTTTCCTGAACACGAAAAACAATTTTGCTGCTGCAATAATTTGCTTCATGATACGTTTATATGTAGAGTATATAAATTTTTTGGGAATACTTAATAGCGGTTTTAAAGCGAGATTTTACATCTCACCAAAACTTTTTTTATATTATATTTAGAATCTGTATGTTAGAAGTCCTGCACATCGCACAATATTTGTATTTATTTATTTGTGTTAATAATGTTTATCTTCGGTTTCAAGACCAGTCATTGCGTATATGTATCTATAGTTACATATATATAAATGACAGCTCATATCGACTCCAAACTTCATATTTTCGTCTATTTGGATGACCTTAAGTGGGGGTTTTCAAATCGTTTTATAACGTATACGTATCGACAAATATATAGTCACTAACTTATTTAGACCATTTCTAAAGAGCATTTAGAATATCTAAAGAAACAGATTATTAATTTAAAGATATAATAGCAGCTTTGGTCAAACAAGTCAGATTAACTGGTACTCATTGTTGTCAACAGATGACCTAGAACGGTAATCTCAATTTTCTATCGAATCTTATACAGCGCATTTGATCTATTTAGCCCTTATTTTACTGCTATACAATCTGATTTGCGTAGATTTGCAGCTACTCTGTCATCATTAAAAAATCTTAAATCCTCTTCTTTTAAAAAGTTTAAAAAATCTGGATTTTCCCTAGAGATCTATAAATATTCTATCTTTCGCTACAACTTTTATTCCCTTAAGAACATGTTACAAAAATTACCTCTCCCTCTGTCGCTCTAAATTCAGTACTAATCCAAAGCAATTCAATTCTTTCGTTAATTCTGAGCGTAAATCTTTACTTTTTCCTGCCTCACTATATTACAAAAATGTATCTTTCACTAACAATACTGAAATTGCCGACTTGCTGGCAACTTTTTTCCCATCAACATATTCAATTAACCAACATAACATTGATCTTAACTATGCCTATAATCTACCTCATTCAACTTTGCTGCTAATCCCGATATCCTTGGACTGACGTTTCGCAATGCTTATTGTCCGTAAAATCGTCCTTTTCTCCTGGACCAGATCACATTCCCAGTTGTATTTTGAAACACTGTGCTCAGAGCGAGTGAGTGAACCTTTAGCGTCTCTCTTTAGCACCTCTCAACTATCTGGAATGAATCTTATATCATTCCTATTCACAATAAAGGATCCAAAACCAATATCGAAAACTAGCCTGGTATTGGTAAGCTTTTAAAAAAAAAAAAAAAAAAACTACTAAAAAAACTTAAAGCGAAACTATATATAGAGCATGTTGTTATACATACGTCTTTTGTGAAACTTTAGGCTTTTTAGTCTATTATGAACGCGCTCCACATAATTTATTTGTACCTCACAGCATCTCCCTCTAAAAGCAATTTTTTCTTTTGATATTGATTTAAGTTCGCGAGACGTATACTTTTTATTGGTTTTTGAAGAGATAAAGTATACTCTTTTGTAATATTAATTTTAGTTTAGAAGACGTATACTTTATTAGAAGAGATGTTACTGCCATAAAGACAAACATTAGGGATTCTTTTTGCGAAACTGTCTTTTTAATGCTAACTATTTTAGCTATTACCCTCAGTGCTGGATATTACGTATACGCAACGTAAGCGAATTTATCTTAGCACTTCATTCTGTTCATTTTGTACAAGTATCACCTAATATCTGCATATCTTATGCAATTTTCATTCAGAACTATTATTACAAAGTATACTTCTTATGGAATTTATTTCCGATAATAATAATCATAGCCCTAACAATATATAACTGAAATTTGTCTTATTTTTATTGTAACTATTTTGCACATTTAACTAAACCTTAACTTTCCATAGTTGTTTTTACTTTATGCCCAACTTTAACTTCTTTTAAACGCTTCGTCAATTTGTCGCCTCATTTGCCAAATGATCCATGCAACCATTAAAACGTGCTTGGTTCTGCCATTAGCAATGAAAATCCCGAAAGATATCTGCTTTTAAATGCAATAAGAATTTATGCATTATTAAGCTGCATGCCTGCAAAAACTTTTACTTTTCACAAAAATGTGTGTCGTTTTCTATGTTTGACCAGATGGAACCAAAACCTAAATGCAGCACAGACGCACCACCCCACCACCCAACTTCTCACACACTCTTAGAAATCTGCTGCAAATCGTCATTGAAGCAGCTGCCCACAATGGCTGCACGAAACGTTACGATTCTGTCAGCCCAAGACTGCGGCAATGTTTTGTCACAAGCCGGCAGCCAGCCAGCCAGCCAGCCAGCCAGACATCGCATGAACAAAATGCACACAATTGAGATGAAGATGTGTGGGGGGCTGATTGTACTGGAGGCACTCCATTGCATCTGGTTGCAACATAAAAGCCAGCCAGTGCTTGTTACTGCCTCTGCTGCAGCGCTGCTGTTGGCGCTGCTTGTTTGTGGCCAGAGTTGCATTTGGTGTACAGTGTTTGGTTACGTTTAGAGTTTTTGTTTCTCGCATTTCGAAGTTCGGATTCTCATGTTTGGCGGCGTCGCCATAAATTGTGGTCAACCGATGCGACGTAATTCATTGACTCTAACGACAACAATAACTGCATGCAGCCATGGGGTAACCACCTGCACCTAAGATACATATACCCATGCACCCTGCCTACCTATATGCGGCCAAAGCAACCCCAGTCATTAATGATTTATGGCCAATTGTCGTAGTGTTTTGTTGCTGCATTTTAGGCATTTGTGGTTGTCGCAAATTGCAGATTTTAGGACTACACTTTGGCTTGGCCAGCTGATGGGCCTGAAACACAATACAAACCAAACCAATTCAATTGCAACGAATCCAATCCAATCCAATCCAATTCATTTCGTTTCATTGGCATATATAACGATGGCTCAACCGAAACGCTGCAGAATTGTATAATGCAATTATTGTTTATTACAAATATGTTGACAGTTGAGACGGCCTGGGGCAGGCGTTAGGGCTTTCGGGGACACACGTCAGCTGTGTATGCAGCAGGTGCGGCTTTGTGCTACTTGTGGCAATATGCGTTTGCTTTTTCTCTCTCTCTCTCTCTCTTAGTTTTCACACAATTGTTCCAACAAGCTTCAGGTTGCGTTTATATCGGCGCATTGCTAAATAGTCTGGGAATTTGAGCTCAGTCTTGGGTATTACAAGATTATATTTTTTTAATTGTTGGCTATAGGTACACTACTGTTGTAATAAACACAAAGTAAGTTGCTATTTATTGAAAGATTTGGTACGACTGAAGCTAAAAACTTCAATTTGACTTTAAAGAAAACAAATAAAGCTGAAAAAAAATCTTGCATATAAGTATTCCTCACTGAAGATGTAATTTTTTTAAAGGGAAAAACACATAGTAATAACTAGAAAATATGAAGTAATTTATATCCCTTGACCCCGCTCTTAGCTCCAAAAGCGCAGCATAGAGATATCTCTATCAATAGCCAACCAGCAGCCATATGCTAAAAATGGGAAATACAGTAAAGGTTTTTTCGATCATTTCTATTTTTAGACAAATTATGAGTCAATTTATAAAATAATTTTTATAACCAAGAAACTGATTTTACAGCGTTTCATTTAACCTAACAGAGCGTCTCAGAACACTCATCAAAATCAATAGTAAACGGCTTTGTGGTAGCAAAACAGCTGTTCTTTGTTCTGGCGCCATCTAGTTAACTTACCATCTTCTTTTAAAAGCACGTCAATGTGTCATAGCTCTGAAGATGCATCATGGAAAGAATTCTATTAATAGTTGTTCGAAAAGAGAGACATACAGTTCATAGCCGAATCCGAACAGAAATGTCGCATTAATTTACTTATGCAAATACCATCTTGTTGCTAGAGATGTTAGTTTTAGGAATATGCACATAAGCAGCTGCATGGAATCGAACCTTTGATCTTGATTTTTAAGGCGAGTACGCTAACAACGGCTAGAAATATCTGAAATAGGAACGTTCTTTTCATGATGTGCTAGAACTGTTAGATCGGTGCTGCGGTGGCAATCCTATTGTCTGCCTGTAACTTTTATGTTTGTCTTGAAGTATGGATAAAAGAATCTTATGGAATGGAATTCACAAGTCAATCCTTTTCATTAATTCAAATATCTTTCACATTAGAATAACTCGCTTAAGAAAAAGTAGGGTAAAGTAATTATTGCTGCAGATAAGAAAACGATTACCAAAAAAAATGATATCAATTTTTGTGGCCTTTTATCATTAACTCTCTTCCCAAAAATGTAAGAACGTTAGTATTTTCAAAGGTGAAAATTCAATGGGAATACCAAGAATCACTGCATACGAAGCTCAGAAAAGTTAGGCAGCAGCAATTATGCTTTTAACAAAATAATAGAATGTTTATAAATATATTAAAGCTATAACTTTTTAAAAATTGTACAAGTAAAATAACGTGTCTCATACAACTCAAACTATTTGAAGTCCAACTCTCAACTTAATAGAGTTGTCAGCAAGTTGATTTCAAACAAACTAGAACATAATGCATTAGTTAGTTCGCCAATTACCATCTCGCGAAACGTGTTTGAATAATTTGTTCAATGCCATACTAACTGTTCATTTATAACAACTTTTTAATAATGCCGACACTCCAGAATCAAAACAAATAATCTGAATGCACACATTCGAATTAAATTTAACCAAAAAAACAAAAAAAATAAAGAAAAATATTATCTCATAAGTATCTTTTGCAATGCTCATAAATTGTTGTCATCTAGATCGAATTTATGTATCATTCGGTATTCTATTATTGATTTTTTTTTTTTTTTTGTTTCTAAATATCCAAACACAATACACTATGCAAATGAAGTATAGCCCGTTTGTCTTCTGGTTAGTATATCGTAGTAGTAGTACCTATGTGCGTCAAGAAAGACCCCCCTACAGGTTTCATTATGTGCATTGTGCTGTTGCCGCTGAAGCTGCATATTAACAAATAAATCTAAAGGCAATTACTAACACCAACGGAGCAACAACAAGACACAGATATATAATCTCATTTGGGTTTTTTTTTTTTTTGCGACCCATAAAGGCCTTTCACTTTTGTGGCAACAACTGTGGAGTGCAAATCTCACGCATGGCAGGCACCAGTCCAGCCAATCAGCCAGTCATCCAGTCAGTCAGCTACTTAGTCTGTCTGGCGATATGTCGCATCCGTCTAGCTGACTGCCCGATATGCTTGCAACATCAAATTCCAAAAACACAAATGCAACACTTGAAATCGGAGATCTCAATTGAGGTTATGTGATGCATTTGCAACAGTTTCGGACAATACTTCCTTGAAATGAAAGCATATCTGGAATGCTTGAAATGCCATAACGAACTGTGAAGCCACTCGTATCATATATCCAATTTTTTTAATTTCTTTTTTTTTTGAGGAAAATAAAGCTATTAACACACAATGAGCGGGCCTCTTAGGGAAATTATATCGAAATTCGCACTACAAAGTGATAAATGATTGTGAAGACAGCTTACTTTTAGGAATTAAAGCAGTTTCTTTTTTTTAATAAAAAAATGTTAACTAATTTTTATCATATATCAGTAAATTATCAAAAAAAGCTTATAAGTAGAGAGTGCAAAAGAACTCTTATTCTTTCAAAAGTTGGATGGTGATAGAAGTTGTTGCAGCGCACTGCATCTGAGGCCTCTAAAATGAAAGAGTACATAATCCCTTAGATTTTTGTTGCAGCTGCAAAAACTAGGCAGACATTGAATATATGCAACATAAGGTCCTAGGCATGGTTCATCGAATCCCTAAGTTGAACTCTTATAAAAATAGGATAGTTTTAGCAGTATCCATCAGCTTTCGCTTTCAAAACAACATTACTAAAATGCCTATATTTTTTCCAATCTCTCTCCTATACACACTATCAACTTCACCATTAATTTTAGTCGTTTCTTCGAGATTCACAAATTAAGCAGCCTAATAAACTCAAAAAACCCATGGTGTTTGTATATAAAGTAATCGATTTGGAGAACATTTATCATACAACAAACCATAAAAATTTGGAAATTTTTTTATAAACGGCTATAAAATACTCTGCGAAGAAAATAAGGTATTTCGAATTAAGTAACTTAGAAAAGCTTAGGAAAGATAAGTATATGACCTGGTTAGGAAATTGGTTGTTATCAGTTGGCTCTGAAGGCCATTTTGCAATAAAGATGAGCAACTATATAATATTTGTTAATACTTAAGATTAAGGACGACCTCAGTTCAGATGGAAAGATCTAGGATCTATAATCACTTGAAGTAACAACCTGAAGAAGGCGCGCAAAGCAAGGGCGGGAGATTGTTAGGTCGGCTGTAACCCGATAACGGATTGTCATGTCCAAATAAAGTAAAATTAAAGATTTACAAATCTTTATACTTTATCTTAAAATAAACATTTTGAAAAAGTTATATTTTTAGCTACTTTTACGGTCTTACTTTATTTTCGAACTTTAAAAATATATCTAGATACATATATATCCATATACATTTATATCTATATACATACATATCTACACATGTACACGAACATATGATTTTTATATTTATCAGCTCTTCAACTGAAAATCGATTTTGCTTTGAATCCAGTATCTTTCTGATTCATTTCTGATTTTTTAAAGTCAATTTTGAGCATACAACTTCAAGATATATATAGAGTCAAATCTGTTTTTGTGCGTTCCCTACAAAAAATAATAGCATGAAAAAGCTTTTTTTTAGCGTATCGCAGGCGAAGAATTGAAACTTCAAATATTCTTCCATCTCTGCCAATTGAAGTCGATAAATTATAAACGAACTCTAATTCTTTGCATAAATTTAGATGAGAATTATCAATATTATGTTTCCTACTATTAAGTTTTGAATTATTAACAAAATTATTTTAAAAATTGACTTATTATTGCAAGATTTAAAACAAAATAAGCCGTAAATGCCTATTTTTTATTACGTGTAAGATTTAAGTAGTTATAATTTTTTAATTTATTATATCATTTTTTTTGTCGATCAGTATGACTAGAAATTTTAGCGAGTTATTTGTAGACATATTCTTTCTAAGAGTTTTTTTTTGTTTTGTTTGGAACTAAGCAATTTAATTGTTTTTTAGGTAATTTTGCAAGATTTTTCCAATGATTCTTGAAATATTCATGTGAAAAATCTTGATTCGACAACTAATTAGAGAAAGGAACACGGCATTATAATAAAAGAGACAAGAATTTGTCTTTTTACAAAATATATATTTATAGATGTATACTTTTTTTAATACAATTAAGCATTCCTAAAAAAGGTTTATCATATACATGCAAGCCGAGAACGCTCAAAATGACAAATGCGAGATACCAAAAATTATCTAAAGTATGATCAATATCATGATTATTAGACAAGTTAGACTTGCCCATTTTGATATATTTGGGAAAATATAAGAAAAGAGACTGAGCAATATTTTTTATTTAACAATTTCTGCCAAATATGCACAATCTCATTGACAGTGGGCTGGGCAGTGGATGACGTAAAGGAAGACTGTCTCTCCAGGTCGTGATTGCAACTCATGAAAGTATTAAAAGGGAGCGCCGTCAAAGCTGGCTGATTGGTGCAGTTTTTTCCTATATTAAATACAAAATATTTTAATAAAAGATAAGAAATTGTAAAAAATGGATAATTATTTAAAAAAAAACGGGTGCCATAGTATAAAAGTACGTCGATTATAATAAAAAAGTTGCAAATGGTTGTTTCTTGAAAATAACATTTACCATAATTTAGTATAGGTAATTGTTTCCCAAAATGTTAATATAATTTATAAACTACATTAGCAAACATTAAAAAAATATTATCTGTTAATTTCAATGAAAGAAATAAGAATTAATCCCAGTGGACCACACTAAAGAAGAAACTTCGGCACTAGTTCTTTTTAGAAGTCCCTATCGGCACTTAATCGAATTCAAGGTAAATTAATTGTTTCCCAATTGTTAATATTATTAAGAAACTAGATTAGCAAATATTAAAAATATTATCTGTTCATTTCTATGAAAACAGAAATAACTGCAGAGGACCAATACGATAAAGTTAAATATTGCCTTAATATATTGTAACTAATCTAGAAGTAGTTAAACTTTAATTCCCCATCAGAACATAATAGAATTTACGATTCCTTTAAAGAAGTTAAGATTTTTATTACCACAATAACAAAAAAATATTGCAAATAAGAATTTTAGGTCCTATCTTATTTAAAGAATCCAGAAAGTCGATTATTATCTGATGAGGACTATAAGAAGAACTTATCAAATAGCCTCTATATATTAAGGAACAATAAAAACATCTGCAATTAAAGCAAAAATTTTCTTACTTATTTTTTTTGTAAGTAAATTTTTCACAAATTTTTCACTTTAAGAAATTTCTAATGTATGGTGTCAGCAAAAGAATCTAGCACCCTGGCAACCTGTTGGAGTCCCCTTAAATAGAACTAGTCAGATGCAGGAAACCTAACGTATATATTGACCCTGAGGCACAACGTTAGCATCCTTATCTACGATCTCCCAAAGTTCAGTCTATCCGATGGGTTACCGGATGTGAAGGCCAACACCTGAGTAAATCGAAATTTCACACTATAACAAATCTATTCCATGCTAACCTGACTTTTCCAATGAGTCTAAGTTACAACTTTATTACATTAAAGATCTACCAAAGATCAGTATATATGATGTTACCGGCTCTAAAGACCTTCATCACTTTGTATACAGAGTAGAGAAAATTAAAATGTATACCATGCCAAACACCTCACTTTTCCAATGAGTCTAAGTTACAACTTGAACTTCCAAAGATGGGGTAGCGGACCTCAAGTCCAACACCATACAATATAACAAATTAATTCTACTCTCTGCCGAAAACCACGCTTTTTCAATAAATAAGTTGTACCTTTAACTTTAACAACTTAAAGATCTTCCAAGGTTCAGTGTATGTGTTGTTGCCAGGTCTGAAGATCTTCACGAGTCTGTATAGAGGAGTCTAGAAAATAAAAATGTATACCATGCCAAAAACCTCACTCAAACGATCGATATAAGGAGTAATGCCTATCGAAAAACTCTGAGATCGCACAACCACACCTCAGAAAGTGAATAATTGGTTTGATAAAAAAAAGCTTAATTTCATTCATTGTAACTTCATAAAAATATATTTTTAAAGATTATTGCCTTTTCTAACATAATAAAGATGATCTTTTTTATATTTTTGAAGTTTTAAGTTAACTGACTTTGCAAACTATTTTTGAACCGCTTGAAAATTATAATATATTTTACTCTTATTTACAAAAAAACAAAAACTAAAGGTATATTTATTTAAATATTAAATTATAGTGAGATGGGGCACAATATACCCATGGGGTCGCAGTGCCAAAGGCCGTAGACCCACCCTCTTTCACACATTACATAGCGAGATGAATACTTTTTTGACTTTATCTTAAATTATTCCTCGTTCTCTTTGCCGTTCGGAAATTGTAGGTATTCAATTTATGAACAGCGAAGCCCATAGACTTTTTAAAGGTAATGGAAAAATATTGTTTTTTATTTGCGTTAAATCAAATCGATTTTAATTTAAGTATGACAATTAAATTTAATTTTTACAAAAAAAATGTTTTGAAGACGAAGATTACAATTTAGTCTTACACTGGCGTCAAGAACAAAGCAATTCTGGCAGAAAAACAAACATTTTCTTAAGCAAAACAATTATTCCTCCCTAGTCAGAAAGAAATACTAAATAAAGACATATAAAAATTTATACTTTCTAAATTATAAGCGGCCTACTTAACATACAATACAATTGTTTTGATTATGCACACAAAAATTTATATTAGATCTAACTGGTTTCAAATATTAAATAACACAACAGACAATAAAAAAGAAATTGCACAAAAAATGTGTTTATGTAGATAAGCACTTCAAATGCAATAATTTTTGAAATTGTTTTTAAAACTTCCAGTTTTTTGCTATCATTTTATCATTTGCCTACAAATGGTTCTCAATGACAATATTATTCCATTAATTTCAAAAATAAAGTAATTAAAAAGTTCATTAAGTATTTTATGGTTCACCAAAAAGAAACAATAATATTGTTGGCTTTTTTTCGAAATAGAATGCCACCAATAAATTTAATACTAATTTGGTAGTAACCAGTTAAAATTCCTTACTTATCAGTAGTGTCAAACATAAACTTATAAATTTTAAGTTTATTTTGTGTAAATATTTATTGTTTCTAATTGACAATTCTAATATAATACAAACTAAAGCTAAATGCTACTAGACTGAAGACTGAACGCTGAAAACTATGTCTATTGTGTACAAGTCATTAAAAGCCAAACGAACCCGTTCCATAAGGAAGACTGCTGTGAATGTGCCCATAAATTCGTTCCAAGCTCCAATATTGGCTTCAGGCAATTTATAACTTGTGCGGGTTTTGCCCAGCGTACCAAGCAGGTTCTACAAGAAACACTCCAAAACACTGTGCTACAATTCTAAATAAATTAGACAGGCATTTGACCTTTCCTGTATGTGTGGACAAATCACAAGACTAACGAAAACAAAAACCCTAATAAAAAAAAAATAAAAACACTGGCGGTATAAATTATTTGGCAGTAGAAAAAAAAAAACAATGTTTAATTTTAAAATAATTTTTTAGACATATAGAAAAGATAGATCGCTGAATTTCCGAGAAAAGAAACATAACTTTCATACTATAGAAAATAAACTCAAACGTTTAACTTGAACCACTTTTTAAGAACAAAAAAGCTCAAGAAACCATAATTAAGCCTTTTAGAACCAAAAGTTAACAAATAATTATTTAATAAGTATTATTATTTTCCCGTATGACTGCACACCCTTGATCTCCCTGTCAAATAGGCATGAATTTTTTAAAATCCATTCTCTGCTATGAACCAATGATATATAAAAAACCCTCTTAATTTTTTTTTGCGAAATCTAATTAAAAAAACTTTTCCAAAAAGTAGAGATTTTGAATGTAGAAAACAGTGCCGCTTTATTACAATCAAAACAAAATTCTATTCTATGATATAATCGTTCTGTTGGATTTGTTAAGCTTTCAGTCCCTTAGATGCGTTATCATTATTGTTAAACTATTAGTCCCTGAAAAAGATCTCGACCTGTAGGTAATTTAACTTTTTGATAGGCTCATTGATATATATAAATTTTTCGTTTTCGTGGAAGTCCTCGAACAATTCAACCGTTGCCAATCGATAAACATGATTTATTCAAGCACTATTTCTTTTTTGCTTTTTTTTATATAATACACGGATGTGTAATATTTTGTGGAAACATTTTGATACAAGTTCATAGCACAGACCATAAGTTGGAATCGCTTACATATATTATAAGAACTGTATTAATTTTTTTTGCATAATTTTATTGAATCGGTTAACCCTTCCCAATTCAATACGTTTTCTTTTTTCAACCAGACACGTTTTGAACTCGTTTCAAAATGATTGCATTTTTGATTTAAAATAAATTTAAGTATCTTCGCAAATTGCCGCCAATTATAACCAATTTAATCATTCTAACTAAAATTTGAATGCAATATAAGCCTGCCAAACAAGTCAAAAACTAAATTTTTAGCTCAACACTCAAGTATTTTTTTTGGCCGCCACTGTATGATATTGGTTTATTTTTAAGCCAAGCTTACGCAATTTGTAGAGGCCATCAATTTAGTCAACCATTAAAAATGTATCAGAAATTCTTAAACATAAAAATAAAAATAAAACTTAAGTCTTTAATAATAGTTCTTGTTTTTTTATGGCGTCAAATTAAATTATTTCCATAGCGCACAACACTTTTCTTTGGTTCGCCAAAAAGCACAGCCTGAGGCACTCACACAAGCGCAGCTTGAGCAGCCTTTGCACTGGTATGCGTAAGTTGCGCATGTATTGTGGCTTGGGGGCTGCTTCCGCCGCTTGAAAGCACCAATACCAATGCAAAACCTAAGCTACCAATACCAATGCACAGCGCTAGAGCTTTTGAGCGCAGCTGCGCAAGCGCGCTCACTCTCACGCTCAATTTTTTTTTGGCGCTCACTCAATGCGCTTTGTGCACAGCAAAGCAGCAAAAAGCTTTCAAGCCGCCGCTTTGGCCAAAGTCTCAGAGCCCAACTCGAACGTTCAGTTCAGTTTCGTTTTGACACAAAAACTCTTTGGGGGTATAAAAGCGCGCCACTGACCACAGACAGCATCCAGTCAAAGGTTTGGAATCGATTGTGATTCTACAAATCCTGCAGAGTATTTTTTTGCATAAAGTTGTTGAGTTGCTTGTAAGTTTCGAGTTGCAGAATTTTTTAACGCGTTAAAGTGTCTGCTTTTTGCGTAAAAATTATAAATAAACTATTTTTGAACATTAAAGAAAAAAAATTAATGCTTAAAAGTGTGCTGCAATAAAATATGTGTTAAATTTAAAAAATGCTTTATAAAGCAATTTCTTTCATTAGTTTTAGTTCTAGAAGTTTTAGTTTTTTCATATAATAATTATTAAAACTCTTTTTACAGCTTTGGCGTTTGGCTAGCCCAAAAACACATACCATAATGAAAGTATTTGTAAGTATTCTCCATAATATAGTGTGTTCTTTCAAAAACTAAATAACACATCATGAATTTAAACTTATTTTTTTTAATTAAAAGTGTTTATGTGTAAAGTCTGTTCGAAAACATTTTAAAACATAAAGTAAATTGTTAAGTGACTTTGTTTAGGCTTAACTAATTACAATAATTTTTATGTGTGAAATTTTAGATATAGCAAATATTAACTAGAGAAAAAGTTTTCATAAAAAAATAATAGTATGCAACTAATTTGAGTTACAATTGTTCATAAATAACAATTCAAAAGTGCATAAATATTTATACCTTGACAATTGGAATTGCGGCATGACTATGAGTTAATTACGTTGAGGTGTTTCATTCAAACTTCATAATTAAAGAAATATTTAATATTTGAAGAACTCTATAGCAACGTACTTAGAGATACTGCTGCGCTCAAGAATAATAAAGCTTTAAAGCTATTCGAATTTCTTAGGTTTCAAAAGGGATTCTAGTTAAACAAATTAATAAGGGAATATTATGAGATTATTTTGTACTTAGAAGGCTCTTCCTTCTTCAAGATAATATTAACCAGCTATCAAATGTTTAAATTCTTGTTTTCTAATAAGAAACCGTGTTTGATCATTTATATATCATATAAAATCAAAATAACTAAAGCTGACTTTGGAATTATTATATTCTTACCTACCAAAATATAGATATAAACCTATAGAGATACTAAGTACTACTACATTATTGGAGATAAAACAGCTGAAACAAAATCTAGAAGAAATTCTAGTTTGACAAAAGTATTGAAGTGTAGCATGGTTAGTAGTGAAAAAAAGCTTCTATAGTGACACTTATGAGCTTAAATAAGTAAATCTTTCTGATAATTTTGAAATCACTTTGATCTGGGTTAGCTATAACTCTTCATTTAGTTCACTCAAAGTGGTAATCGGCTCGTTACACGTATATCTTCCCTTGAGACTAAATTACGTTATAAATTTAACTGTACTTGATGATCTTTGCACAGTTTAGGAACTGAATCATTTTGGTACGCTCCTAAGAAATTTCCGATTTATTTGAATCTGAATTAGTAGTGCTATAGCTAAAACATAAACTCCTGTTAGGAAAAGGGCTTTGAAAACAGAATATGGAAACTTAAGTCATCTTATATCCTCATATCTACCTTAATATTTATCAGTTACAATTCTTGCAAATAATTGTTTAAAACTTTTCAAAAAAAAAGTAGTTGCAACTTACACTTTTTAGGAAAGGGCTTTTTTAACTGTTCGAAAGAATTTTTTATGCACAAGGAAGGAACTTCAAATGAATAAATTCGAAAGAATTTCAAATAAGAAAAATGCAAAAATTTTAAAGAATTTTAAATGAAGAATAGATAAAAGTTCAAAAGAATTTCAAATGAAAAATTCAAAAGAATTTCAAATTAAGAATTCGAAAGAATTTCAAATGAAAAATTCAAAAAAAAATTCAAATAAAAAATTCTAAATTTCAAATGAAAATAATTGAAAACTTCAAGATAATTTTCAAATATAAAATGCAAAACAAATTCGAATATTAAAAAATTCTTCTATCTATTGACTTTGCAATACAATCGTAGAGCAATATCTAAGTAAATTTTTGAATAAAGATTTGTAGAAATATTTAAAAATACTTTAAAATCAAAATCGGTATCCAGATAAGTCAAACTGCAGTGGTGTATGTCTTTATTATTTTTCAGGTATTTAAATTTCTTTCCCATTAACAACCCGAATTCCACTGTCAAGATTTGCTTTAAGGCAAACATTTTTTATTTCAATTTTTTTTAAATGTTTTATATAGAATCTTCAGATAAGTGAAATTAAAAACTTTAGTTCGGTAAAAATTTTAATAATATTTTAATAGTACTTATTATAATGAATTTAGCTCAAAATAAAACTAGTTTTAATTATTTAAAATCTTTCACAGATTTTGGAAGTTTTAGAACTCGCAAATAATTTAGGGCAATTTTCAACCGCTATTGTTGTTTAACTTTAAAACTCATTGAGAGATAGTAATTTCTAGTCTCTTCACAAATACTGCCACAAATACTATAGTATTTCTTCTAGTGTCTGGGTTACGTCACAAAATATAGCTATATCAACCGTTCAAACCTTACTTAACACATTTCTCTAGAGTTATAATAGTAGTTGTAGCTGATATCTACCAAAGATTTATAAACGCTTTCTTAACAAAATTCCCATACTGCCCATAGTCGCCTTAGCCATTAGTCAAACCTTCTTCCCTTAATGACTCTTTCAATCAACAAATCCGGTTCTGTTGCGTCAGAACGCTCAAGCCCCTTTTTTTGTCGATGCGTATCTCTCAATAAGCCGGTAAGCGACGTTAAAAGCCAATCAAAACAAAACTCGCAATCAAATTTACTCCAAATAACACACTTCCAACTGACAAATTTTCACGTAGCTTCGGGTACCCCCCCAAAACCAACAACAATAAAACAAGTCAAATACAGCATTTGCTTTTGGGCCATAATTTATGTGCCGAATATTTAACGTTGACAGCGACAGCGGCGGCTATATGATTATCAGCTCAAGTTGGCCATAATCGATAATCATGACGTTTAGACGGCAACTGGGCACACGCACACAAGACGGTAACCCGAAACCCAGCAGCAACATTTGAGCTACACTGAAAGAAATACAAAGTGAGTGCTCAAGCATGACAATTTGGCAATGTTTGCGGAAAATATCAATGAGTGGGCGGCGCACAGGTGGGGCATGCTTGTAGCTTGGGGCGTGGTTGTTGGTAGCCCATATGTGTGCTTTAGCAAGACAACTCATAATTATTGGAGCATTAGCCGTAGGTAGCGCTGGCTAGGATTACTTAAGCAATGCACGTAGCAATTTCACTTGACCATTTGAATTGAAAGCCAAGTCGACAAATGTGGCCAAGTCGCAGCTGTTGTAATAACTTAGTAACTTTCTATTTCTGGCCAACGATTGTGTAATCGCTGGCCAGGCCAAGTGGGCCTAATGCATAAAAAGTAATATAAACCTATTTTATGGCTTCTATGTTATGTTGACAGATCTGCTTGGCCGCACTGCTTGTGGCTTCCGCCTACGCCGGCGAGACCGAGAAGGTCGAGAAGGTTGAGAAGACCGAGAAGGTGCCACTGGAGAAGAAACTGGACAAACGTGGACTGCTTGACTTGGGCTATGGCTATGGCCATTCCGGTCTGGATGTTGGCCATTTGGGACATGGCGCTGTTGTCGGCCATAGCTATGGTCTGAGCGGTCATTCTGGACCCGCTGCCTACTCTGTGGGTCACAGCGGACACGGTGTGTCTTATGGACACAGCGGTCATGGTATCGCTGTTGGCCACTCTGCACCCGCTGTTGCTGTGGGTCATGCTCATGTTGAACATCATCCCTATGTGATCAGCAAGACTGCTGATGTGCACAAGACTATAACCATCACCAAGGGTATTCCAGTGCCCGTGCATGTCGATCGCCCATACCCAGTGGTGCATGAGAAGCGCGTGCCCGTTGAGGTTAAAGTACCTGTGCCACAGCCCTACGAGGTAGTCAAGCAGGTGCATGTGCCCGTCAAGGAATACGTTAAGGTGCCCGTACATGTGCCACAACCCTACGAAGTCGTCAAGCACGTTAAGGTGCCCGTACATGTGCCCGTCGATCGTCCAGTGCGCGTTGAGGTGCCCAAGCCCTATGAGGTCATCGTTGAGAAGCCCTACCCCGTCTATGTGGAGAAGAAGGTTGAGGTTCGTGTGCCCGTGCATGTTGACCGTCCAGTGCCCGTGAACGTTGATCGTCCCTATCCCGTCAAAGTACCCGTTGAGGTGCCACAACCCTACACCGTTGAGAAGCGTGTGCCCTACACCGTTGATCGTCCAGTGCCAGTGCCCGTCAAGGTGTACGTTGATCGTCCATACCCCGTGCACCAGCCCGTCGTTGCCGCACACTCTGTGGTGAAACACGCACCACATGTCTCCGTCTCTCACTATCCCGTCAGCCATGGCATCTCATCGATTGGACATGATGCCACCGTCTATTCCGATCATAGTGGCTACCACAAGAAGTAAAGCTCCAGCTGTTGCAAGTGGACTTTCAAGAATTGAGCAAAAAAAAACTTAGCGATATTTTTTTGTAATACTCTGTCAACCTCCACACGTTCTGTGTGTTCTTGAATGCTGCCCTTCTTAATTTCATGAAGTTCTTATGACTTCTTACCTGCCAATCTTCTAGCTCTTAAGTTAAACTCAAGTATCCCAACCCAAGAACCACAAAAACAACAACAACAACAAAGCCCTTTTGTAAATTATTTCAAAGCGCGCGACGAAGCATTTGTACATAATTCAAATTTAGGATAAATTGCCGCTAAATGTTTGTAAAAGATTTAACGAATTTTATAAACATTTAAGCTGTTGATCTTTATCAGTAAATGGCTTCGTTATAAAAACAAAAAAAAAAAAAAAAAACACAAAAAAAGATGTGTGAAAATGTTTTAAGAAATAAAAAATGTATAAAATAATTAATTTTGTTTAAATTAACATTTTTTTTTAAAAGTTTTTAGCGAAACATTTTGTAATTTTGTACAAAAAAGGAAGAACAACTTTTAAGCGTTTGAATTTTGAAACTAATTTGCATTTAAGGAGTTTTGCAAATAAAGCGGTTGAACTAAATTCACAGCTGATATTTTATATGTATGTATATATAGAGTGTATGTAAATTGTAAATTTCATATGCAAATATTTTGTAAATAAAAGTAATGTGAATATTAATAAATTTATTACTTAAATTCATTTTTGTAGATCGAATTTTGAATTTCGGAAAAACTTTTGTTGTAAAATAAAAATTATATTTTGAATCACGAGAGGGCTTTGCCCCCTGCACGCATCACTCGCCATCCGCTACAGAATGTTTCCTAGAGTCTAAACATCTGGATATTTATCTTCAGACGTCAAAACAATTTTCCTTCGTGACAACAGAAATACTTTTCCGTGCCAGAAACTACTTCAGAGACTATTGAACTTACAAGATTTTCTATTTTAAAGAATACTCGGAGACTTCGCTCCCTGCTCGTATTGCTCGCCTGCCCTCATCCAATTTTCCCTACAGTGCTTATTTATTTCTTCATTCTCATACAAAATTTTTTTGAATACCTCTGGATATTTATCTTGAGGCGGCAGTACAATTTTTGCTAGAAGACAACAGCAATATTTTTATCCCAACATTTCATTTTCGAAAGCTAGATCGTTTCACATTCTTTCTTCATTTTCCCTATATCCAAATATTCTTCCTGCTTCATACAATCCTAACAACAACTTTTGCTTTTTGGACTCAATATTTTTGTACGAATCCAACGCACGCCTCCTCTTTTTGCAAATTTGTTCTTATTTCAAATGTCTAACTCTATAATTTTTTCGTTTTTTCAAATATAATTTTTGTCTAAATTTTCTTTTATCTTTTAATTTTTCTTAATTATAAATTTCTCTCCATTTTTAATTTTTCGTAATTTTGCCTGTTCGTGAATTCCAACTTTTCGTTCTCCAGAAATATTCAACTTTTTTTTTATAATAGAAGGAATATTTTATTTAATTTTAATAAAAAAGTGCCATGTCAAAAACATTATAGCAAAGCGGTTGCTTTTGGTATCCAAGAATCAACATTTATTTTTAAAAATAATTATTTTATTAAATTTATAAATCAATATAAATTTCTAATTCATTTAAAATTAATCATTTTTTAGAAAAAATTAAAAAAAAAATATTGAAAAAAAATTTGAATTTAATTGCATTTGATTTTTATTTGATTAAACAAAAAAATAAACATGAAATAATATTTTATAAAATAAATTAGTATTTTTTTTGAATAAGAAGGCTTATTTTGTTATTAAATTCTTAATTTATCAACAAAAAATAAGAAATATACAAAAAAATTAAATTATTCTACTAAAACTAATTTACATGTATTTGTGGATAGTCCACAGCCCCGGCATCAGTTAATTATTTCGAAGTAAAAGTAAAGTAAGTTGAGAATAATCTCACTTTCGAAAAGTGTTTAAAATTTAATTAAAATCTCTAATGATTAAATCAAAATGTTTTGTTGATTTTCAACTTTTACGAAATTTCCGAAAAGTGGACTTGAATGAAATACAATAACGCTTGTTAACAAAATTAATTACAATAATTAAAAAATGTTTGTACTCGAAAACTGGTTATAATTGACGTAAAAAGAATGATATAACTCTTTTTTAGAACACAAAAAAATGTAATTTATTTTTTCACATTCTTGAGAAGTATTCAATATATTTGCAATTTTAATTTGATTCAATTTAATTTTGCGATGAGATTGACCTAGTTGCCTAATTTCTTGAAGCGAGCTTTGAATTGGATTTCAAATGCTTAAAAATGCATAGAATGAGATGTGCTAATTTATCTTTTCTCGGGTTCCTGTAGGACATATTACATCAAATCCATTGGCAATTTAATTAATTCAATTTATTCTACCCTAACATGTTGGGATTAGTTAATTCTAATTAAATTTTGTTATCGTATTATATCTCTCTTTTAATGGTTCTGAAGCTTATACCTTTGATTCGAGATTAAAAATTCAAAAAATATGTAATATATGTTATATAGGAGTAATGTCTACAAAATCGAAGACTTCAAAGATTAAGGCAAAGATACAGCTAAGAAAGTATTCAAATATATTCTCAGATAAAGGTCATAACTTTAATTAACACAAAAGAAGCTATTACGCTGGTTTAGCCTGAGTACCCTGCCGTGCTAGGATTCAGGATAGGGATATCCTATTCAGGGGATTCAGATTTGTTACCAAAAAAGCAACCTATCAAAATTTGTTTTTTTTCCCAAATCATACAAAAACCGTCAATGAAAGAAGTCCAATCAGCTATCTTAATTCAACTTATCGTGAACAAGAAGTTAGCTAATATAAATTACTCTAAAAAGCTACGACCTACGCATTTTTATGCGATTTAACACAATTACATGGCGACAGCAAAATAATTACAAGTTATTCCCAAGTAATCTCTTGTTAATGACCTGAAAAACTAAGCTGTACTACAAGACCTTGACATTCTTGTTCTAATTTCATTTCGGAACCAACAGCGTTTTCTATTCAAAGTGACATCGTAAGATCCGCTTTGTAAAATTATATAATTGCTCTAATTACAATTAATTACAATCAACCGAAAGGTAGTTAGTCCATATTAGTGCCCAACACCTTGGAGAATTGCAATTCAACTTTTGAACCCGCAACGCGCCAAGGAACCACAACCATTAGCGTTACGAAGAACACGTTGCAAAATAATTTGTCTCACAAATTATGGTTAGTCCAAACGCCAGCCAATTAACCACGCCCACTGTGCGCAACCGATGACCTTCGACAGTAATGAAAAACTCTTGGAACTGGTTCTGGAAGCATATGTACACGAGTCAGAAAGAAAATTAAAGCAAATCGCAAATAACATCGACTTTTTTATTAGAAAGTTGTTTCAGTTCCGTCAGTGACGTCTAATTGGCGTCCTTGAGCAGACACCGTCCACTCAATGCTCTGTGGTAGCAAAGTTTGCCAAGTCCAAAATTGGACTGATGAGCAGATCAAATAAAATATCAAATTCAAAAAAAAAAAATAAAAGCAGATGCTGATTATTGATATATGGCAGCAAGTTTACAAAACTTTATTTGGGTTTTTTTTGTTGTAGTTCTTTTTTATTTTATTTTAATGATGTTTGTGATTTGTTTTGGTCAAGAAACCATTAAACCGGTTTAAGGATCTTCGCAGTTCTTTATATAGATTGCCAAGCTGTTGTAGGTTCTGGGTTTAATTGCTGCTAGAAAAACCCAGCGGAAAATGCAAAGTAGCCCTAAAATGCTAATTCATTTAATTAATCAAATTCAAACATTGCTTTTATGGGCATTATTTTTATTTTGAAAACAAGTTTGTCAAGATTTTTGCTCCTTTTTTTTAATGTTTTATTGTCGTTTAGAATTTAGTTGCAGTTGCTTTTGAAAGTTGAAATTTTGGTATTTGAAGTGAGGAAAAACCCGTCAAAGTTCGTTCACTGATTTCAACTTAAATATCAAGTGTCTTCTTTTTTTATTATTCCTTTTTTGTTTGCGCCATTTTATGTAAAATGTTATTAAAAATTTATGACCATTTAGAGCAGTTTGTCGGTGGATTAGGAGCGGATTATAACAGAAGCTGGGCCGCATAATGCACTAGAGATAATTAGATTAGAGAGGAACACCAAAAACAAACTACTTTCTTTGTAAGTGTGGAGCTGAAGTACTGCTCTTGCCAAACCAAACCATTACATATTTTCCAAATAAAAACTATAACTATATATACAATATTATTTATTTTGCTTTTGGCCTGGGTTTTTTTTATGTTCGAAATCTAGTATATATTTACAAATGATTAACAGTACTTGAAACGCTTCAACTTAGAAATCTCTTTTGCTTTGAAATAAAAGATAGTTGTTTCCAGAGATAGATAGATAGGTGTTTCCAGGCAACAGACGGCGAATAAGACCTTCTACAACCTGAAGAGGAACTGAAACTGGCTAACTGGCATTTTAAGAACTAGAAACTATTTTTAAAATTAGTTTTTCGAATTCGAATAAACTATCTTAATGTGATATATGTCAATATCTCCCAATGAACAGACAAACTTTTATTGCCAAATTAAGATTTCTGAGCGACTCAGATGATGCTATGGTTTTCCACTTTTATGGAAATAATGTAAATAATATATTATTTTTATCAAATACAAAAGTATTTATAAAAAATACGTAACTTAGAGTGACGTGCTGTTGACATTGGGGTGACACCGCCACTCTTCTTCAAAAGAATCAGTTATATTGGCTAAACCACAAAATCAACTGAATTTGAACGATTTACGCAAGCCACCCGGTTTCAATCAATCCTCAGCACCAGTAGGAAATCAATAAAAATCCTTTATAGCAGGGAATTGGGTCACAATATAATTCAAAAATTAATCAATACGAGAAATCTTAAGAAAACCCGATTTTTTTTTACCGATTTTTCCTATGAATGCTATTTGATGCAATCAATTGAGCAAGTCCAACGCTGTGATTGGGAAAACTAAAATAAATTTGGAAGGAAAAAGTTAAAAATCTAACAAAATAAAAGAAATTTAACGCCAAAATTTTTGTATATATTATAAGATTCATCCAAAAACTATTCGATGCCCAATTTGATTATATCTTTTTAAACAATTAAATTGTTTTTAAACTTTGAAGATAGCGCAAAACTGCTCTACATTATGTATGCCTTATATCCAAAAACTATAATAAACTTGCATACCTTCTGATAACAGAAGTTACTTGAGCACTAAGCATTTTCGAGATATAGGCGACCTGAGTTTATGAATATCTCTACTCCCTTTACTTTCACTTCAAGAAACTTTTGAGTGTCTCTGACTTTTCTTTATGGATGTTAAAATCTTAGCTTGCACAAATTTAATATACCTTTCGTTTCGTATGAATTCGTATGAGTCATAGGCTGCGTTGTATTAAGCAGATATTTTTCTCAAGTTGCAGCTTGCAAGTCTAAAAACAACACTTTTTTATACAGAATCATCAAAAAATCGCCGATTTTTAGTGAATTTATTTAATTTATTCGTATATTTTTCATAATCTGTCTCTAAGTAAACAAGGGATTTCTTTAATAAAATTTGTAAAATAAGATTATTAAAAAATGTAAGCTATATCTTTGCTAGTTTTAATGTCTAAAGCAAATTTACTTCCTTCCAGTTAAGATCAAACTTCACTTATAATACTAAGTCATCAATTTTACCAATTCTTGCATTCCTTAAGGCGCCCCCAAATTACTGATTCCGTCACTGTTTCGACCACTGATCTCGTTTAGAGACAGTTAGTCGACACACGAGACGACACAGCACTGTGACCTTGTGCATGTCATATAAATTTCAAGCAGAGAGTGAGAGGAAGCGTCAGCTCCAATTGCGATTATCTTCACGAAGACGCTCACAATTGTCTCAGTTGACAGTTACACGTACAGTTACACTCTGCAGGGCAGTAATCGGTGTCATCTGCATGTCACTTGGCGGTTAATCGATTAATGCATCGAGTCAGAGTTGTCGTTTTTATGGTTCGTGCTTGATAGGCGCTTCCTTCCGATTATTTCACGCATTTCATATGTGGGTCAATTTAAAGTCAACTTTATGACATAAAGCGAGAGGATTGTCTTTTAATTAAGGTTTTACCATAAATCAGCTTAAAAATTCGCGAATTTTTGAAACAAACTGTTGATGACATTGAACAGAACAGAGGCAGTATTCAGAAGTTGTTTCGGCAATTTTAGGTGTATTAAGTCACACCCAACATACAGCTAGCATTCTTGGGCGAGTTGATTTAATTAGTTGCTTTGGGAGCTATTAAAGTAAGTTTTATCATATTGAAATTTTTTTAGTAACTAATATGGTTTAAGGGATAATCGTTACTTTTACATGAAATGCACGGTTTCGCTGCAATTATTGACGTTCAAGTTGTTACCTCATTCCGAGGCAGATCTTTATCGGAAATAAATTTTGGCAAGGTCATTTAAACTTTTACTTTTTCTTAAATGTAAAATCATAAATTCTCCATGCCTCGGATAATCGTTTTGTACCAAAGCAAATTGGTAATCAAATTTTCGAGTTATTTGTATATTTTAAGAATATTAATACTTTATTTCGAATTCGTTCAGAGAATAATGAGTTTGCTTAAGTGAAAAATGTATTGCGACACCTTGCTTTGACTTGACCTATAAATAAAATTGGCTTTAACAATTTGCCAGTTTTAATTAATTTTTTACGTTTCGTTTCCTTTGTTATTTTCAGCTTAAAATTGTATAAGCTTTATATTTATATTTTAGGTAAACAATTTAAACAAACAAATTGCAATATATATTACTGTCGAGTCTCAATGAGTTAATAAATGATAAACTCAAACGTATTAATATAAAAAAAAATTATCGAACTTAATGAGAAGATATTGTATGAATTAAAATGCTACAAATCCAAAAATAGGTATTGCAGCTATCTCTCTATTATATAAAAACAGTTTTGTGATGTTGGACACTTTTTATATATAAGATATACCTGAAATATAATGTGTAGAAAAAAGTTAAATATTTCTGAAAAAGTAGGAAAAGTTCGTATTTGCGAATAGTCAAGAATACGAAAATATCAAAATCGAGGGAAAATTGAGGAATTGGAAAAGACCAAAGTAAATGCTCGCGTGGAATATTTAGACAAAAATCAACTTTTGAAAAAACAAAAAAAATATAGAGTTAGACAGTTGAAGGCAGAACTATTTGACAAAAAGAGGAAACGTGCATTGGATTCGTACAAAAATGTGAAATCCAAAAAACAGAAGTTAATTTTAGGATTGTCTGAAGCATGAAAAAGGTAAAATATTTGGATATAGGATATATGTATGAAGAGTGTCAGTATTGTAAAGCTCTTACTTTCGAAAATGAAATGTCGCGATCAAAACATACCTGTTTTCCAATTCAATATAAGTATCCAGAGGTATTCAAAAAAATGTTATATGAAAATTAAGAAATAAGTAAACACTTTAAGAAAAGTAGGGGTTGGCGAGTGAAGTGAGCAGGAGACGAAGACCCAACATATCTATAAAACAAATTCACCCATCAGGCTAGGAATACGGATTAGTTTTATTATATTTTTTCCTCGTTATCATTTATTATTTCATAAATTTAGAATGATTAACTTGTCTAATCTTAAGGTCAACTGGACTTAGTTGTACCCTTACATATTAATAAATAAATAAATAAATAGCCTCCTAAGTAATTTCGTTTTTATGCAGCATTTTTCTTGTGAAATTACCCTTAGCTTTCTTTATACAGAGAAAATATTTTTTCGTTTATTATTTAATTTTTGAGTTTTATCCTAAAGGGCTCCTATTATGTTCTAAACATAATTCTTAACTTACTTTGAGACTTCGCTGAATTGCCAGTCTGCTGGTGGCTCAGCTCGGAGCACGCTGACACATTTATAGGCCATCACTTGGTCGTGCTTGATATCCGCCAGTGTTCTAACTGGCGCACATTCGCTACTTTTGTGGGTCAGACCGAGCGGATCATCAAAATTATATCATTAAATTATTATAAAAATATATATATTTTACAAAATAGATGGAACAACGGGCGGATTGTTAGAAGAATTGAAGATTTTCGTATTCGAAAAACAAGACTCTTACAAAATATTAATCATAAGATCGGTTTTAAAAAATAAAATATAAATCGTGGAATTGCTTAAAATAGAAAATATTTCAATGTCACAAATTTATGCAGCATTCAAAATCAAGATTTTTACAAATTAGTAACGATAAAATCGGTACAAAAAAATATTGATATATGTATAAAGCGTAGAATCTCTACAAATAGGAAATAATTCAAAATCACCAAATTTAAAAAAAGCTTTTCGTATTCAAAAAACAAGATTTTTACAAATTAGTAACGAATTGAACGATAGAACGATAGTAACGACGAAAAACAAAATTGATATATGTATAAAGCGTAGAATCTCTTCAAATAGAAAATAATCCAAATTCACCAAATTAAGAAATAGTTTCTTATTCGAAAAATATTTTCATAATAAAATCAATTTTAAAAAAGTTTATGGTTTGTCTTAAAGTACTAAGTAGCATCCACCATTCAAGAATTTCAAGATCAAACAATTTAATGTAGTTGATGACGTTTGCAAGTTTATAAGCCTAGAAATTTCATGATTGTTTTCGATTTCTTAATATCCTTCTTTTACAGATCTCTCTCTCCCTCTTAAGTACGCCTTCATAAGAGTATAGCCAGCCCCACGTAGCACCACACACAACGTCGCTGTGGGGGTCTATTTATGCATGCGGTGCTCATAGACGAACTCTTCATGCAGCCAAATCCGCTGTCGGTGGTTGTAGGCGGAGTTGCGGCTTGATTTCACCAAAGCGGCAAATGCAACATTTACGCAACGATTTGCGGCAAGGCCTGAGAGATCAGACGTTGGGACGGTTCGGCAACAAATTGCAGCACAGTATTTGCAACTACATTTTTCTTCTTCTTCGTCTCTACTGACAATTAAAACAATATTTCTGCTATTCAATTTGCTGTTGAGTTGCCAGACCACAGGCAGACAAACAGATTAGTTCAGCTGGACGGATGGCTGAATTGACGGACTTTCAGCATATTTGTTGAAATTAATTAATTGCCACAAAATGACAACGAACAAATGTTGTTGTAGTACTTAAAAGATGCCAAACTGTAAGCATTTTCGCAACAAGTTTTGTTATAAGTATTTATTTCTTATATTTATTTTTTTTTCATCTGTCTGAGAAAGACGTTCCACATTTTCAGTAACGAAAACTTTGCACTAATGAGCGCTGTAACTTTGAGATTTTTCAGCTGTTGTCGTTGTTGTTGTTGGTTTTGTTTGATTTAGAAAATGAAAACTAGCCGGTTGGTTGTTTTTTTTTCGTATCTTTTTTGGAGGTCAGCGTCACCGACTTGTCCATCCAATTGAACCAAATGCGTCTCATTGCACAATGTATGGCTGGTTGTTGGTAATATATATATATATATTTTTTTTCTTGTCTAGCATATGCCAAAAATGCAAGAAATAAAATAAAAAAAAAAATTGCTGCCAAAGTTGCACCAGTTTCACATTTAACTCGAAACTGAAATTGCCAACGTAATCGAAGTGAACCAGTAGCTTGTCCAAAAAGTCACAATAAAAAAAAGTTGCTCGAGAATGCAGTTGGGAGAGTAGCGACTTGGAGATATCTTGTAAAACTCATCGTGTGTGCAATTTGGAGTTTGACTCTTGCAGCACAATGGTCAGACTGCGGTATTCATCGCAATTCCGGTATTCCGGATGACTGACTCAGTCTAAAATTCCAGAAGGTAAGTACCAGAACCGTGGTCTTTACAATGTATTATACAACTGCAAAGCATAGGCAAAATACGGGTTTTTATACAGGGTGGAGCATTTTGTGGTTGGAATTTAAAATTATAGAATCCATAGACTGATAAAAAATTAAGTGTCATTCAGAAAATGAAAGATTTTTGGAACAGTCAAATTTTAGACTATTTTCTGGTGTTTCTAGTGGTGGAAATAATCTATCCATAGACGCCTAAAAGTCAAATGTCATCCAGAAAGTCAGAGATATTGGCATTGGCAAATTCTGAATTATTACTGGTGTATTGTGTGGTTCAAATTTTTAATTATCGATCCATAGACTGCTAAAAGTCAAATGTCTTTCAGAAACTGGTATAAATGGGCAACACTTAGTTTATCTATGCAGGGATGCATTTGCTGGTTGAAATTTGCAATTGTCGAACAATAGATGTCCTGAAAGTAAATGTCTTTTAGAAATTGGTAGATATCTGTTCAAAATCTGGACATTTGCGAACAAGAAGGTATTCGTATAAGAAGGTGGAAGCTATTTAAAATTATGATAATGCCGATTAAAATACGTATCATTGCGAACAAGATGATATTCGTATAAAAAAAATAATGATAACGATATGACAGACATCGATCGAAATATGTATCATCTTTTCAGACACAGCTCTTTTTCACTTTCTTTTACTAATAAGCATCAGCGGCACAGAAAACCCGCACCTCATTGAAGAAACTCCAATGCATTTATAAAAACTAACTGGTGCGGATGCTAGATACAGTAACCCATTTCAAATATTAAGTACGAATTGATCCAAGCCTCATGGATATTTTCTTACTTTTTTACGAATGCATCGATGTAAAAGACGGGATGATGATGTTATCACAGGTAAAAATCGATAGGTACCAAACTATCATCGAAAATAGCTTAGTCTGCAAAAAAATTAATCAAACTGACATACGAGTTGCTATATTTCGGTCAAATATTTTTTCGAGTAAGCGACTTAGGATAATACAAATATTGGCGAAACAATTATAGTCTTAAAGATTGAGGTGCAAGCAAAGGGCAGAGAGCCCCAAACAATCCGAAATGCAAGCAAAATTGAATAGTTCAGAATCGGATTTTGGAAGGCCATACCATTGACTTGTTCAATAAAATTTAAAACAATGAAAACTATTTCATAAAAATTGTAAGTATTTATGTTTATGAGCGATATCCATTATTAAATTATAATGCTCTTATAGAGGAACAATATCGTTGTACAAATGGATGTTGGGCTTAAAGGGCAAATAAAGATATAACTACATTTTAAAACCCATTAAAAAATATTTCATAGAGAAGGCGAGCTATTCTTAAAAACTAAAAACTAATTTGTTACTTTTTGAAACTAAAACCGTTTCACGTAAATGTTTTTCTTTGACTCAGGTAACGATTACGATATATCCGTCTGCTTATACTACGTATAGTTCAAGAAATTGGTATATTACTAGACTATATATTTTGGTTACTCATAAGCGCTGAGATAACAAAAGAAACGCTATTTGCTTAAGTGAATCTCTATTAAATAAAGAACCGAACTGCTATTCGGATTTGGTTATAATCTGAAGATCTTAAGATCCTCAGTTGCTGCCTCATACATTTTGCCTACCGAAACTGAACAGTCATTCCCTTTGTGTCAATAATATATATAATCATTCTCTTTGAAAAAATGAACGAACTTCTTTCACAAGTAAGTGTATCTTATAAAAATAAATAACAAATAAAAATAAAATTAGTAAAGATAAAAAATCTTACAGCCAAGTGAAGCAGCAATCGGCAATTGCCTTAGTTTTTAACTTGTTTTATTTTGTTCGTTGGATCTGTTGCAACTTGTCGGAGACCCGCTGTCGTTTCTATTGCTTGGATTCTCAAAATAACCAAGAGCTGGTCTATAAGTGTATTGCCCTGCATATGGTTTTCTGCTTCATTAACGCCAATGCCGATGACCACATGAGTCGACTTTGCTGGAAATCGTATGCGGTTTTTTATTACTTGAAAAGTATTTTGAGATATGTGGGCTGCTTAGAAGCATTTGAAGTAGGAATCTTCGAAAGTATGCGTATTAATATAACGATTAAGATTTGGTTGATCAATAGTTATGTTTTGGCCCAAGGAAGGTTGTATAAGGCATATAATGTATACAAAATCAAATAGTCTATGATATACTGGAGAACAAATTTAAAAGCTTCTTTTTTGAAAAGAAGGGTATTTAAGCTAAGTAAAGAGCTACTTAGAAAGACCGTGGGCTCAATAGACCCATGGAAGTGGCAGTGCTAAAGGGCGTAGGCACACTATCGTTCATATATTACATTACCGAGAATGACTTGGATAGAACTATATTCACCTATTATTATTTAAAGATCTTTAAAATCTGCAATGTGAATAGTAGCTAAATAACAGATAAAAGAATTCTTTTCCACAAAATGTAGTATTCATTTTTATAAAAAAATCTATAAAAAGATTCACCCATCAGGCTAGGAATATGGATTAGTTGTATTATATTTATTCCTCGTTATCATTTATTTTTTCATAAAGTTAGAATGTTTAACTTGTCTAATCTTATGGTCAACTGGACTTAGTTGTACCCTTGCATATTAATAAATAAATAAATAAATAAATAAATAAATAAACCATGGGATGTAAATATAACTTGGTCAAAAAATATTATGTAAAATATTGAAAACAATTAAGATTTTTGTGTGAAGTCTTTATGCAATTAGGAAAACATTATAATTCTGAAAAATTATCGTAGCCCATATTACGAAATATACGAAGCAGTATTGAGCAAATACCATACCAATTTCAAAAGTCTTCCAAGGTGCATACCTATTATGCAACAAACTATTACCGTCAAAATTGTCTTCCATATTTGGTAAATCAGCATTTTGGTGTATTTCGTAATTTTTATTTATTTTCAATTTCTTTATATTATTATAAAATTTTTTGTTAGAAGTCAATACATTCCATTATAGCGTATAAACATTCCGAAAGGTTTGCATGTAACATCTACATATATTCTACATCAGATCTTTAAAAAAAAAAACCATATATAGTATTTTATTGTCTTGTTAAGTTCAGGCGAAATATCAGGATTGCTTATCTTAAATAATGGACTAAAAAGACTTTTATGCCATTCGAAAGTTGGGAGTTCTATCCCCTGCAGATTATATCTCCGTAGTATCAGAAATGCTTATCTGCAGATTATCTATGCGTAGTATCAGGATTACTTATCGGAAATTATGTATTAAAAAGTCTTTTATGCCATTCGGATGTCAGGAGTTCTGTCCTCCGCAGATTATATCTCTGTAGTATTAGAATTGCTTATCTGCAGATTATATATGCGTAGTATCAGGATTACTTATCGGAAATTATGTATTAAAAAGTCTTTTATGCCATTCGGATGTCAGGAGTTCTGTCCTCCGCAGATTATATCTCTGTAGTATTAGAATTGCTTATCTGCAGATTATCTATGCGTAGTATCAGGATTACTTATCGGAAATTATGTATTAAAAAGTCTTTTATGCCATTCGGATGTCAGGAGTTCTATCCTCTGCAGATTATATCTCCGTAGTATCAGAATTGCTTATCTGCAGGTTATATAGTGAAGTATCAGGATTACTTATCGGAAATTATGGATTAAAAAGTCTTTTATGCCATTTGGATGTCTTGAGTACAACAACTGCAGATTATGGGTAATATACCAACATAACCTATGAAACAGCCACTTGATAAAGATAATCCGCATAACTTTTCTTAGAAAACCAATAGTGTTCTTATAAAATAGAAAAAAGTCTCAATAAGCTGCACTGGTGCATTTGTCTAGCAATGGTGTAGTTAGCAAAGAAATTGACGCTATTTACCGAGGAAAACTTCCACTAATTAAAGACACCGCTGTACGGATTCAGTTATATACTGCAGATCCCTGTTCTCTTCAAAGATTAGTAGAAATATCTCCATGCTCCACCGTTGAAGCGATGAACAGAGTCAAGCGGGAAAAATTTATTTAAATATTTTATTAACTCATCAGCTACCAATTGAATGGAAATATTTCTTAACAGAATGCAAAGACGTCTTTGGCGATAAAGTTAAATTTTTAAGTGAGAGATTTGAATGTTATGAAAGATTAAGAGGCTGTAGGCTGAATAGATACTATAATAAATTGTAAAGATCTTGCTCAGCAGAAGTACAATAATTTTATAAAAATGTTTATTAAAGTTTTACAAATTGAAAAAATTAAAAAGTAGCTTCAAAGAATCTTTAAAGAGTCAATGCTCCCGTCCAACAGTGACATAAGAACTAAAGCTTCCAATCAATATGAATCTACAGCAACGCTACAACTTTGAATGCAATTTCCAAATACGTCAAGCTTCTAATACATTTATTTATTATAAAGTTGCCTCTATAATTTAATATTTATTTTTTTCTACAATTTTTCGCATATTATTTATTTACAAAACAAGCTTTAGATCTTAATTTCACATGCAAACACTTTCAAGTGTCTTGAGACTGCTGCGCCTGCAGCCTAATGTCGAGGTGTTCGTGTGGGCGTACAGTGGGCGTGTATGGGTTGTTCTTTTGTAAAAAATTGTAGCCGGCACGAACAATGCCAACAACAACAACAACAACAACAACAACGAAGCCCACTGTAACAACTCCTAAGTTGTTTAATGTTCTTGTTGTTGTTTGGTTGTTGGTTCCGTGTGCGCTGGCGTGAATTTTGTTTGAAGATTTGCATTTGTTGTTTTGCGTTTTCAAGGTAGCCCCGAAAAGGGGCCGGGCCGCATGCGCGTTGCCAATTACATGAAAATGTCAAATGGACAGAATGATTCGAGTCATTTTGATTTTACCATTGTTAGCCGCACTATGGGCCATAAGTTATTTTCCCAAACATTACATGCAAAAAAAAAAAAAACAAAATGAAAACGTAACATTAAGTGCGAAATATGCGTTTAGCAGGAAAAATGTGACCACAAAGTGCCTACTAACCGAAAAAACACTTTACAAAGGTCAAGCTAATGTTGTTGTCGTTAAGGTTAACAACAACATTGAATTAGGTGAAAAATGCGCAGATGAGTTGAGCGCATTAAAAAGCCCCAAATCAAAGAAAAAAAAAATATTGTTACTCGCGTGACCTTTTCGCGCAATTATCAAAGTAAAATAAACATTATTTTTTTCTGTTTTTGTTGTTGTTGGTGGCAACTTTTTTTTTGGTTTTTTGATTTTTTTGGCCAACAGTTTTCTTTGCAACTAAACGTGCACAGTTAAAATGTGGCCAAATTAAATGTCGAAGGTTTTGCACGATTGTCTTGACTTGGCCTGGCCTGTTGGCATGGTCTGGTACGGTCGGTCTGTTCGGGTCTCTAAACTGCCTGACTATTTGTTTTGCTGGCCGTTTTCAATTGACAAATGTTACCTACCTCAACAACAACAACAACAACAACAGTAACAACAACAATAACAAACAACCTCGACAATCTACTACTACTAAGTCCATGTCTGGCAGCACGAAATCATTTACTTTACCTACAGCAAGAAGAAAATCTACGTACCACAAAATTTGGGTCAAATTGTGTCGCTTGAGTTACGTTTGCCATCGTCTGCCGGCAACTTGGCTAACTTGACTACGTCACTTGGCCAAGTTGTCTTTACTCTCGATTTTTTTTTAAATTTCGTTTTTAATTTAGCACGAGGGTCGCATGTAAAGTAAGTAATTTACGAAAGTGTCCAGAGACAGTGACATTGACCCTGACACAATGTTGCGAATTTTTGGTGAATTTGTGAATTTTGAGTTTGTGTGGGAGACCATGTGTCTTATAATTCCAAAGTACGAACCTTCATTTATTTCGCTTTTAAAGACTCCATTGACTAGCTGAACGATCTGGAAGAAAACTTCATCTATAACTTCCATACCCTGTCAAGTCCACTGTACAAAAGATAAAGTAAATTTGTGCCAAGTATATATAGGCAAGAATAAGGCGTGGCAGAATATAATTTTCCATTGAATATCTATAAATCTCTCAGACTATGTATGTAATCATGTTAATATCAGCAAACTTTCGTTCCCAGAAAATAAATTAAACTAATTCATATACAAATTGAAAATATTCAAATATCCGAATATAAAAAATGTGCAAAACAATTTTTTTATACCGATTGCCCTATAGAAGCAAAAATTATTGTTTTAAAAGTTTTTCTGTTTGATGTTCCTTATGGTACGACAATATTATCATTAGATTTAAATCAAATCCCCAATAATACTAATTCTTAAACGATCCCATAAAGAAAGCATAAATCCCGACTGCTTAAATAATAACTCAGGTTTGCGTAAGCTTGTTTTTCTCACTTTATAAATGTCGCAAAATAGACCTGTCGTTGCTATCAATAGTACCATCTGTAGTTTTCCATCTGTAGCGTATAGGGTATTACAGAATTATGATTAGAGTAGATCCCGATAATTCGTGCATTAATTAGAGACTTCTTGTCCGAAACTCAACTGATTAGCATAGCGTTTATGCGAAAGCCCTCGAAATGATCTTAATAATAATCAGGGCGATAGGAGCAGTCGAGTAAGTCTCTCAGTTTATCTCTGCTTCTGTTTCATAGTCTGCAATCTAGAGGTTACTCCAAAAAGCAACATAGATCTCAGTAAGAGTTACAGAAAGGGAAATTTTTGTAATGCTTAGTATGGTCATTTGTAAATTTCCTTATTTCTTTCTAAATATCACAACTGACCTCTTCATCAAATTATTTATTTGAATCAAAAAACTGTACAAATAATATTTGGAGTCTGTTTCAAGATTACTATTCCGAGATCTGCTTGAAAAAAAGAAAATTAATAGTGGTGCAGTAATTGTTTACGGAAATAAAAAAAATCTTTTCCAATACGATCAAAAATAAAAGCCATGCAACAACTACTCGTTATTAGCAAAATCGTTATTGACAATACTTGGGTAACGATGTTCGAGAGGGTTACGGCAGCTGAATCCCAGAAAGTTTTATTGTTTCAGCACACATAGTATTAACATTGGGCAATATGTGGCAGAATATCTAAATTGTCAACTAATATCTTGTCAGTATTGGAATTGAATATTCAAAGAAGGATATTTTGTGTGTTGAGATTTAATATAATAATAATAATAAGTCATCATATAAGTTTTTGTTTATTTTCGCGAAATCATTATTAACCATGGTTGGTTAAGCCATTTCGAGAATTTCCAGGTAATAGAGCTAAGTTAAGGTACATAATATTTTATTGCAACAGTAGTTTCAGAAATAAAATGGTTTCAGAAAATCTACATTATCAACCAATTACAAAGATGATTTGGTTGCTAACCTTTTATATTGCAAGAAAAAACGAAGACAGTAAAAAATATAAGTTTCAACCTGAAATTCCATATCAAAAGAGAGCGCTTAGGAGGGTCGTCACAATATAAGGAATTACTCTTTGAATTCTTCATCACATATATAGAATTTTCATTCACACAGAAAAAGCACAGATTAATTATTAATTATTTAAGAGTTCGATTGAAAAAAATGATCCCAAATAGCTTAAGTTTAAGAGTCAGAAAGTGAAATGTCAAGGTTCTTGTGTTCTTCAAAGTTTATGGAGTTATAAATACAACACAATATCATCAATCTTCCAAAACATCTGAAATTTAGTTTTATTTTAGCTGTCTTCTTGAAATAGAGGATCGGTGTGTACTTTTTCTTTAAAATTTTAAAATTTTATTAAAAATTTGAAATATTTATTTTCTACAGTACTTTTTAAGCATAATTCATTTTTATTGTTGCTGTGTTTTTAAAAATGGAACAACAGAGATCGATTTTTCACTAATAATTTAAGAATTTTTTCGAATTTTTTAAAAAACGCTTATTTTTTATACTTTTTCCTCTCCTGAAACTACTACTACTGCAACTACTTCTCGGCCCACCCTCGTTTATATATTTAATTCATTTTTCTAATACAACAAAATGACCCTGGCACATGCACTTAGTAAAATGCTCAATTAACTGAGACGGTTTTTGTTTTCTTGTTTTAGTTTTTTGAGCATTTTTATGCCTTTGAATTGCTGGCATTTTTTTAATGCCAAAAATCACATTCTTGCCAAGTTGGCAGCAGCAGCATTTACCTTCAGAGTTTCCTTTTGTTGACGTTCTATTATTTATTGATGAGTATTTCCGTTTGGTATTAGCCCATGGCTTCAATAATAATAAAAATAACTTGCCAAATATTTGGAGCTATTTCCTCTTTGGTGCGCACAAAAAGAGTTAAACTGAAGTTCAAAGAAATCGTTAGGTTCATATAATTTTTTTACAATAAACAAGCAGTGTCTTGGCCAAATAAAAAAGATAGCTTTGATTAAAACAAAATAACAATTTTTATTATAAAAATATATAAATTTAAACTTATTTTTATGAAGTCACAACTGAAAGATTTAGATTGTTTCAAAAATCTCTGTTGTGTAGATACTGAGTAAATTGGTGCTTCCGTTTTTTTTATTGTACAAAACTTTTGAAAGTTATTTCTTGAAAACTAATGAAATATGGAGCTTTAATTTCAAGTTATTTTTTGTGGCATGGATATATGATTTATGCAACTATTTTTTACATAATATTGAGGACAGTAATAGGCATTGATCATTTAATTTAACGCCTCTAAACTATATTTTGTGGAGCTGTATTAAAATAAATTACTTAATATTTTTTTAAATCAAATTAGGAAGCCCTTAAAAACTCACCTTTTATGACATGCAAAATAGTTACATTTTTTTATGTTTCTTTCTGATTTTTTATTAGTCATTATTAGTCATTTTGACTAATGTAATTAATGGTCATCACTTTCAATTTAACGATAATATTCTTATTTATTGTTTCGTTAAAAGATGATTCACTTAACAGTTGTAAATCATTATATCAAGTAGCTACCCTTTCACTTTATTATGATTACTGGATAGTATAAATAATGTAAGTTAGGAATAGGGTTCATTAAAGTACGCCTTGGGAAAATTTAAACAGAAGTAAATATAGCAATTGCTAAATAGGCATTCAAAGCAACTGAAACTAGACATATTTCAATTTATTTAGCTCTTCTTCTATTTATATGATATAGCTGAGGTATATCCTCCCTACTTCTTGTTCATCTTGCTTAAAAGCTGAATTTTCCGTTCTATTCTTTTGGATAGCCTACTGTTAATTCATCACATTGCGAATATTCTTTGCGAACTTTTTGAATACGAATTTGTAAGCTCCCTTCATATTATTTGGAAGTTTTCTTTTGAGAATGAGAGGTATATTGAATAACAACCTATCAAGCTGGTAAATTCCGTATGACCAAATGATTTCCTAGTAAATCTTTAAATTGAGATTTTAGATGGCAATGGATTTGTAAGCTCCCTTCATAACATTTAGTACTCTTCTTATGGGAATGAGAGGTACATTGAATAGCATCCCATCTAGTTTGGCAATTACTTATGAAAAAAATGTTTTACTTGTAAATCTTTAAAATAAGATTTTGGTTGTTCTTATTTTGTGTGATATTGTATACACTTTTCTTTCTTTTCCTTTTCTATGCCTTTTTTGATAATGTACGCGATGCTTTAGAAAAAAGTAAAGAAAAGATGGCTGTCGATATTAAAAAGCTAATGCCAGCTATTTTTTCGGATTAGAGTTATCAAAAACAGGCTTTCCGAAGTTAAGGCAACTATAATGATTTATCCAAGTAATAACTTCTGCAGAACTCTGTTGTTGCTGTAAGCTCTGAGCAGTTGCTTTAAAAATCGCTTAGGCCTCCTCCATATCCCAAAGGAATTATAAGCTAGAAAGTTTGAGCCACTGAGTACGCCCCCGTTTTCTGGAAGCAAGGTTATGAATAATAATCTGTGGGGGTGCCGCAATATATAAATAATTCCCTGTAAGTCCGCAGCCACTTAACCCCAATCGTACCTATTCCTACTATCCACAAAAGGCGGAAAAGCAACCTTATTGCGCATTTCCCACGAATTCTCCTTAATTTTATTTTATAATTACATTCTAAGCAACTTTAACTTTGTGTCATGAGTCTTTGACTTCAACTTTGTATATAAAAAATATTTAACTATATTTCCAAATAAAATATATTTAAATTTATTTTCTGAATTTCGCAAAAATACACTGCAATTCATCAAATAAAAAGTATTTGGCATGCACCTGGCTTAACCTTAAATGGTAACTTTATTTGGCAATTGAAATAAAATAAATCATATTCAGCTATTGTCAGAATTCATTTTTTTTAGTTAATTTGAATTTTCGCTTGTTTCTTGGTTTTTTTTTGATTTTTTTTGTTTGGTCTGCTCGAGGCACCAGCTTATTTGGTTTTTGAAAAGTTGCTTCTGTTGCAGCGACAATTAGCACAAAAATGAAACAAACCGACAAAAGCAGCAAAAATACAAATAAAACTCAGTCCAAAATTGTAAAACAACAAAAAAATTTATAAACAAAGCTACAAAAAAAATAAGTTTGGCATGGGAATTATGTCGCTTTTGCGCTCGAGTTTTATTTATTTTTTCTGCTTCTGCTTTTGTTGTTGTGTAAGTGAACTTATGTGTGCTAAGGTGAATGCACAGTGAATGCAAAAATTATGCAGACACATTAAATTGAAGCTATACAATGTGTCAAAATTATGTTTACGAAAATGTTTGTTTTTTAGTTTATAGAAAAGTTCTTGCTTCAAGCTCCTTTTTGTGAGAAAAAGATAAGATACTCAGCCTGCAAAATCAAAGTTAAGCTATGGTAAGGTCAAAGGTGAAGTTCTATAAATTGTACTTCCAATGCAGGAGATCTTTCTGTAGATTTGAAAATTGAAAATAAAACATAGATATTAAATTCCTTAGCATTAAAAAAATAATACTCTGAGATAAATTATAAAACAATAATAACGCTACAATAACATCGCAATTAAGTACGGTATTTTTTCTTTAAGAATTTTAAAAGCAAAAAAAAGTTTAACATAAAAATAGTAACAAACACTGCTATCGAGAGTTAACAAAAAGCTCAACTAATATTACGATAGTTACTTTATTTTGAGCATTTTGTGGATATCTGGCTAGGCTTTTCCAAGACCTCCAAACTCAAATAAGCAGAAAAAAATAATGAGAATCTGCCTAACTCTGGTCCAGACTAAGATTGAAGAAAGTGTTGACTGATCGATCACAAAAACTCGAATAGGACGTTTTTTTGAATAAAAATATTCATTAAATAATCTTATCGGGGGCCTCGGTAGCGTGTGTGGTAGCGTACTCGACTCTCGAATTCACCTAGCAGCTTTTGCCTAGCAGTGGCATGGCTAGCAAATAGGAAAATCATCATATGCTCCGACTTTGGAGCGATGACCATAATTAGGGGCAATCCTTTTTAAATCTAATAATATATTTTATTATATATCATGATCTCGATATATAGTATAAATATAAGCTCTAAGCACACATTGCGACTTTTTCAGCACGAAAATATACAAAACAGACGTATACCTGGAACTTCAATCACTACGACTTAAGTGCAAAACCCCAACACAATTAGACATACAGTAATATTAAATTATTTTTAAGTATGAAACAAATAATGAGATAATTTAATTATAGAACTAAATATAATAATGTTCACTTAAAAAGGAAAGGATCATTGTAATTCCAAGCCCTCTATACCTCTATGTTATTATTTATGGAAATAATGGGAAAAAAATTGATAGTTTATATAATAATACGCAAATTCTTGCTGAAATCAATGAATGAAAGAAGTATGAATGAAGCAGTGAAAATTATACTTTATTGTCAAAAGGATTCTTGTTAGTTGTTTGAGAAAATTTTTCACATTAATTTATTTTCCTTTTAAAGCAATTATGCACAATTGCGTTGCTATAACTTTTTGTAAGTCCCTTATAACAAAATTCTTATCATAATGCGATGAATCCGTCGACGATCCGTCGGTTTGAACACTTAGAATCTGTCATACCGAGAGTTATCAGACTATACCAACTGATGCGCTTTGTTCTGCCGAAGATAAAGTTGACGATGAAGATCATATCGATATCATATCGAACTTCGAATAACAAATCAACTTGTAAATTTTAGCGCTGCGAGCCTCGAATACCCGAAAGCAATTTACGATGTGTTATCTCATCTAATAATTTTTGTATAAGACGAATATTAAGTACTCATTCCAAGAAAAAAGTTACGGGGTCTTCACCCCCCGGCACTGCCAGCATTTTTTGAATTTGGTGTTTCTGTACTTTTAAACATTTTTGAGGTTGACAATAATAATGAAAAATTTTAGAACTTTGATAATGCCTTAAATTTTGATATATATATATATATAAATATTAAACATTTTTTATGCAACTGACTAATTGAAGTATTTTTTTATTTATTTTTGAAACCAAATATAAGATGTTGCTGTAGCGTTAGTAAAATAAATCGCGTTAGAAGCCCAAATTTTCCAGCTTGCAGCCAACAAAATAAATAAAACGAAGCTTGAAAACTATATGATTAAAATCATGAAAAAGCACTTCGAGCGGAACTCTGTGGGTATGAGATTTAAAGAAGAATAGAAATAATAGATTATAAACATATCGGCACTCTTGAGAAAACATTCCGTGGGGAACTCAGTGGCTATGAGCTTTAGAGAAGTCTAAAAATAAAAGACTACAAAAACGAAGACCGGTACTCTTGAGAAAACATTCGGAACTCTGTAGGTACCAGCTTTAAAAAAGTAAAAAAATAACACACTATAAAGAGCTGACTTTTTTTAACTTCGAATTCAGAATATTGCAAACTGTACGCATAATTTTCGTTTCGACTGTATGTATCTGTGTGCATGTCTTGGCAACTGTGTCTCTTTGTATGCAACTAACGCCAACACTCACTCATCAGCGACGTTTTGCTGTTATTGTAATTCAAATGTAAATTTATGTTTTTATGTAGCAACGCATTACAGCAAAAATTCACATGAAAATATCGCATAATAAAATAAAAAAAAAATATGCAAGCTAAATTAGAAAAAATATCGGTGTGAATAAAAAATAAAACAGCTAATAGCAAACTTGAGATAATAAACAATTTCATAATTGAGCAAAGTTTTCCACTTTTTATTGCTTCAGTTCTAATTGAGCTGGGTTCATTACAAAAGGGGAAAAAGTTTAGAAACTTTAATAATATTTAAATTGTAAAATAAAAACTTAACAAGTTAGAACCAAGATGGTGAAATGCTGGCTTGATAGATTAAAAATATAATATACTATAGGCGATATGATAATATATACGCATTAGCAGTTGACCCAACCCATACTTGACAAATTTCCGTTCTTCTACTTAAATACATCTCAAATTGATTGACATTTAAATGCAACTGTCTGTTGTACATGCGAATTACCAGCCACCATAACATTAAATATCAAATACGCCCCATCAAATCTACTCAAATCAATGGATATTAATAAAATAATCATAAAACTGCCGCAAACAGTAAAACAATTACAACAATGCATTGAAAACTTCAGTATGTGAAATTCCAATTACTAATTCCAAACAGAAATAAAACAAAAAAAAAATGTTGTTCATTGCAAACCAACAAGAAAAAAAAAAGACAATTGTGATTCAAATGCCACAGTGACACACTAACTGGGTGACTTCCAAAATGCAAGATCTTAAGCGGCGGGAAACACAAAAAAAAAATGAAATCCACAACAACTGCAACAACGGCCACAAACATATGCAACTGCCACAAATGCATTTATAAGCCAAAAAGTGCATCGACGATGGCGACGACGACGACGACTACGACGAAGAAGAAAACTTAAATTATGCAACCAGTTGCGGTGGCAGTTGCAGTCCAAGTTGCTGCTGCTGCAGCCACAGCCACTGCTGCCTTTGACTGCATTTAGCCTGCGGCGGTGTCAGTATTAACTTGGTTAACAGCCGCAGCAAGCAAATGTTGCAGGTGAGCCCGACCAGACCAGATCAGACGAGACGAGATGCGGAGCAGCCGCTTTTGGGAATCACGCTTGTCCGCCTAGCTATTTAGGCTATTGCCTGATGTTTTGGCCAAGATTATTTTTTTTTATTATTTTATTCAATTACACTACATTTTATTTTTGGGGAATATGGAAAATCAGGGCTGCAAGAGTGTTAGAAATTACGGGAGCTGAGCTTGGACAGAATCAGAGAAAGATAATTTCCAAACAAGCGCTTTTGTGTAAATTGTTGTTAAGGAGTGATTATTTGCTAAGTTATCTGGGTTTCATGATTTCAGCTTCAAAAGACAGTTGGGGGGAACTTTAAAGAGTTATAGTTCAAGAAGATAAAAATTATATCTATATGTAGGTCCTAGGATCTCCACAAACTTAACTTAAGTAGCAAGTTTCTTTCCATTTTACGTGGTTCCTAGGAGTTCTATAAACTTAACTCAAGTAGGAAACGGTCTAGAAACAGAAACCCTGACAAAAAGCCAAAAACCTGAGTAAAAATATTACAATAACTCCAAAGCAAAAATAAAGTATCTATTTTCAATATATAATCACTACAAGAACTACCGAAGCTTAAGAAGTCACAAAAGCTATATGCAAAAGAAAGACAGAAAGAACTAGAAGAGTGGTTACTGTAAAAATCAATTATATTAGAAAACAAAGAAACATTTGTTACTAAAAGAGTTACAGAAACTGAAAAAAGTTAAAGAGAACTTTGAAGATTTATTTCCAATGTACTTCATGCGCTATCAATTCTTCTTCCGAAGATATCTGTAAACTAAGCTTAAATAGGAGAAGGTCTAGAAATTGCAACAACTATAACAAAAAGCCAAAAAAGCTGAAAACAACTATTGTAATAACTCTAGAGCAGTTTGGATATACCATGACTAAGTATAATAAATTCTAAAAAATAAATAATTTTTTTCAATAATGACGACAGAAATAAATTGTAAAGGGAGCGACTTAGAGCAAAAAGATTAATTTCTGTAATCACTTTGTAATCACTCCAACTTAGAATGCCAAGGGCCGTAAGTAAGTCGCAACGAATTCTGCATACGAGTCAAAAATAAGACTATTCGAAAGAAATTAAGATTTAAAATGTTAAGTTCCCATAAATCCTAAACGAAGCGACTTCGAACGTATTTGTATCCACTTTGTATGCCAATTGAAGTGACTAAAAAATTACAGACGCTTAAGAAGACATGAAAACTATATACAAAAGAAAAAAAAGAAAGAACCAGAAGAGTGATTATGTCAAGGAATTACAAAAGTTAGAGGGACTGTAAAATCAATTATATTAAAAAAATTCTATTACTGAGTGTTAAAACAACTGAAAAATTGAAGAATATAAACTACAGAAATTGAATGGAAGCAAGATCGATGACCAAGAGAAAAAGTAATTCTTAATGAGAAGAAACGACAGTATCTGAGCGAACTGCAGAAACTAGAAGAGCTGCCGAAACTAGAAGAACTGTCGAAACTAGTAGAGCTGTCGAAACTTGAAGAGCTGTCGAAACTAGAAGAGCTGTTGATACTAGAAGAGCTGCCGAAACTATAAGATTCGATATGACCCACACAGAAATGGTCTGCAGAAGCATAGGAAATTGCAGAATTGGAATAAACTAAAGCAACTAAAGGAACTCAAGGAATTGCCGAAGCAGAGGGAATTCATGAAGCTTAATTAAGTACAGAAACTGACGTAATTTTTAAAAATTAAACTATAAAAACTGTTTGGCCACACATAAAACAAATGAACGACTTCGCAAGTTGGCAATTTATTTTCGAAAATGTTTTATGTATATTTCGCTTTACATTATCGATTCACCACTTGAATGTGGATTTTAAGAAAAAGAATATGTGAATATGGAGAATTCGCAGATGAGAGTATAGTGTGTAATACGTTCTATTACTTGTGCAGTTTCTTGATATTAAAGTCATACTACCAAAAGCCTAGTCTCAATTGTATACTTTTTAATAGGTATGTTCTCTTTCATTAAGACGTCGCTATACATATATATGTCAGAAAAATCGTTGCTTTTCTAACTAGACATGTAAAAATTACAGTTCTTAAGTTCTCCAAGTTCTTACCTTAGCTTCCCAATCAGAAACTTCAAACCTAAAAGGCACCACTTGTTCCGACGGAACTACATACATGTAAATTACAGACTCTGCACATCCGCAATTGCACCTGCCTACGCTTTCAGCCCTGGTGCAAATCATAACCAAAACTACGCTTTGAAGCTACACTCAAAAGGCGGTGTCGTTGCATATTTGGCTTAAGTGACACACTTAAGCAAAATGGCCTTTAATATGGCCTAAGCGCCTTCGTTGCCAATTCCATAAAAAAAAAGAACTTGGCTCGACTTTCAATACGGAAATACAACAATTACATCAAAACGAGGTTCGTTGCCTAAGTCTTTTGTTTTTTTGTTGCCTCAGCAAAAACAATATGCAGGTGAAAGGACAAAATCGACGAAAACGGCTGCACTGTCTTTCCGCCAAAAGACACACCCAAGAAAAGCTGCTGAGTCCGTATTAAGGCCCATAATTCATTTGCCAAAAATGCCAATTCGGAAAAGTAAAGCAGTGACCAAATGCTGCTATTGTAAGAGAGCGCGAAAAATGCCATGCCAAATTCGTGCGCACTGTTCACTCGCTCACTAATTCACTCGTTCCGTCGCTCCATCGTTCCGTCGTTCACTTATTCACTCGCAGCGCTACCCACTCGTTTGTTGCATAACAGTAGCGCGTCGTTGCCATATCAAAATCGCTTTAAATCGCACAAATTATGAGTGGCACACACATGAGCACATGCAATCCCGGTGCGCGCCGCTTTGAGCATTAATTATTTGAACGAGAAGCAGCTGTAGATCACGTACCCGACCAAGTTGAGATACTTAAATAAATGTGCTACGTGCTACGTGCAACCCGATGCGCATACAACAAGTTGCAAGTCTTTAACTTGGTCACCAACATGTTGAGGATTCCTGATTGCATTGCGCTTTTTATGGCACATTCAAAAGACTTAAATGTTAGTTAGTTAAGATTTGCGAGCTTTAAATAATATTTTGGCCATTTACAATCCCTCAAATTATTCATATCGTTTTAACTGCATTAATGGGTAATTGCTTGTGTTTTTTACTTTTTGCAAAGTTTTTAGTCGAGCTGTCGAAATCTATGCAAGAGTTGAGATTTGGCATAACCTTGACATGCATAGACTAGATTTATTTTTATTGTGGAGGTGTCTTATGGGCTCTAATTAGCAACTCTTTACGGCTTGGTACCGTTGAATTGGTAATGCTGTAAGTTTCAAAAGTCTCAAGAAGGTCAAAATTAACATTACCCAGTGCCAAGAGTATGTTATTAAGGTCTTTATGAAGACCTTATTATCACTGATCGAAAATGCATTAATTGTAAGGTCAGAATTGTATCAGATATATGATCGAATATTTCTTTGCTCATCAGACAATATACCCTTGGCCTTGGCCATATGTAAGTTGCATCATGATCAATCATCTAGTTGAAATATATTAAAAAGGTAATTTGATATAATCAATATTGTTAAAAGATGTCCCACTATGTGGATGAAAATGATGGGCATGCGTTGTGTATAGCCAAACCCGACACGATAGCATGTAAAGTGAAACCGTCAATGTGAATCTTCATCTCATATCATAGAATTCAAAAGAATGCCAAGTGAACTTAGTATTCAAATTGCTTTGTATTTTGAGAAAATTTTAATGAATGACATAACATAAATTTTCTTTGTCATTGCACTTTGTCTGCTTTGTAAGAATAGACTTGAAATTTCAAATATTAATTATCTACAAATAATTTTTGTTAAAATTGTTCCTAGGTAGATCAGTCAAATTTAGCAAAATTAAGTCTAAAATATATACTCCTTAAATGAATGCTCTATATAATCTTAAAATTGAGTATGAATTAAATACCCTAAACACCACCAGGGGGTCCTTGTGACCGAAGCGTCTCCAAAAGCCTCTCTACACAACTGTCAATCTCAACCTTCTCGTGGTGTTCCCTGTTCTTCACTAATGAGGCAATGGCGACCGAGTGCTCAGCGGTATATCGGAACCAATGAAAAGCAATAGCTGGCATCCACAAGGCAGTAGACGGATCGGCAGACCCAAGGCGAGCTGGAGAAGATCCACTCTCCAAGAACTGACCCAGGCGAACACAACATGGGAAAGAGCTAAACAGACGGCACAAAATAGGGTTCGATGGAAGGCTCTTGTAGAGTTACCAAGCGGAATAATAAAGAAAAAAAAAAAAAAAACTATATGATGGAACTTTATTCGCTTTGCCCAAGCCTACCCAACGATTGGGCAAATAAGAGACATTCAAGAAAGTTTTGCTTAAGAGACCATTAAAAATTATGAGATATAAGATATAATCATGAATCCCTAAAAGTTTAGGCTCAAATAGCAGTAGTCTTCTAACACTCTTGTGTTTTTTATTTTTTAATTAATATTTCTTCTGCATCACTCATGGTTCTAGTATTATGGGTGGCACACCAGGCTTAATTTAAGCAGCTAATCTGTTTCTTTTCATCACCAAACCCCTTTGTCTTTATAATATTGATTTGTTATATGATTTTCTTGTATTTTAAAGATAAACTATTGATTAAGTTTTACCAAAATGAGCATTGTGCGGTAGTTGAACCAGTTTGTTGCATAGATTCGCTGCATTAGCAATGAACTAAAGACACCTTTTAGGGGCACACAGTTCGCTGGGGTGAAGTCTGTTCAATTTTCCGCAACAGGTGTTCCGGGCTTATTTTATTGCCAAGGCGTCAATTTGCTCAAGCAATTTTTTTTTTCGTAATGTCCGATGATGGACTCAAGGACCGGTTTGGCTTTTTTATCTTACAAAGCTTAATGTGTTTGAGCAGCCATCAATATGTGTTAAAGTGTGTTTAGTGGCTTGGCCAGGTATTACTTCAATAATTGTATACAAGCTGAAACATGATTTTTGCCGATAAGATTTATTAAAATTGAATCTGACGCATATTTTAATTATATAGGGGTTCAATTTTTAAAGATTTCCAATGCTTCCTGGGTATGTATGCGTAAGTAGAGAAGAGGAGCTCTGAACCATTTCAAAAATCTAACAATGATATGTTACACTTGAGCACTTATGTAGCATATTGATTCCCACATATAGGCACACAGGCAATATTATGAGAATGGAAATATCTGTCGCTATTTGCAGCCCCCAAGTCCTGCGCAGCCTACATCAAGCTTCTGCGCTTACAGATTAGTATCTTTACAGCTAAGTCATAAAAGAATCCGTAAAGGATGTTTTTTTGTTTTTTTGACGCTGGATACCGGGAAACTGATAAGTCCATAGAATTCTGCAGAACTACAAGCACGATCTCTTTGTCGATTGAAAAGCTGCATTCGATAGCCCGACGAGGGTTTGGTTTTCCAGCGATGTTGATTCAACTGTGCAGATTAAGCACCACAATTAACTCTTAAGAACCACTTCGGATTCTTTAATACCTTTCAAGTTTTGAGACCAGGTTACTCTCCAATCGTCAATTCTGTAATGAAAGGCCGTTTTACATTGTACTGGCTTTAATTTTTACAAAAGTGTTCAGCTCCATGCAGACACCGATGAAACTGATATAGTAGGTCACTTATTATTGAGCAAGCAAGACTACTACAACGCACAACGTCTGTAAGAGCTCGCCGAAAAACGCAATAGGTGTCCGATGCGGAAAATGGAGCATACGCCCTAGACTAAAATGGAAAAACTAAGTGGTATAGGACCTATCTACATTAAAAAAAAAATATTTCGATTCAAGTGTACAAAAGACATCCTTTAAGCAGCAGATTGCGAAAGTAAGACGACTACAAAAAAAGAATTATAAGATAAACGCAAACTGTTTTCAATATGCCAACTGTTTAAAATAATTACTAGATTTGGCCCCCTTCCAGATAAATGGGAAAAGTAGATTACAAAATGAATAACTTCTACAATATATTTCTGGGAATACTGATTATGCCGTATATCGCACACTAAAGAAAAGTTATTATCTTAATAATTTAATTTTGTTAATTTTCTGTCATGTTACAATTTGGGAAAAAGCTTTTCTTTAAACGCTTTTAATGAAACGTTCTGTAATAAAAAGCATATATTTTTAGAAAATAAAACACTTTATGTAGAATCAATTTCTACCGATTTGGAATCTTTTGTAGTTGAATCCGTATTGGTAAATGATTGCTGCTGAAATAAGTTAATACTTACTACCGTTTTGTTCATAACGTTAAGCTTTATCTAAATTTTATAATCACGTTAATATGTTACAATAATGGTATTTTCTGCATTTAAATTTGAACTTAATAGATTGCTCAAATTCAAATTAAGATTAAAATTTATTACAAAAACACATCGTTGTACTACCGAAAAGCATTTGTAAAAGACTTCACATTACATAAGCGACCGAGCGTTAAATTTAAATGACATAACCTCGCTACTGGGATTTTCGGAGCATATTTTAAATGCTTGTAAAATCAAATGTCAATGATCTTTACAAAATATCATGTCATTCTATGCTGCTGCATTTTATTTTCATAGCCAAATAAAACAAATTTTTCCTTAATTTTTAACCAAAATTCGGCAGATTTGTATATATATTTAAGCAAACTGACGACAACTGATTAATTTAAATTATTCATGAATTTTCAATTAATCGTTATGCTCTAACGCTGTAAATTTTTAGGCCTTAATGTTACGCTGCGTATAGATTATCAGCGATCTTTGCATTTTTTAAATCGGAGCAAATCAATTTGAATAATTTGATGATTTTTTTTTTTTTTGCTTTATAAAGTCAGCTAACTTTATTTACATATAGCACATCAACAAGCGAAGCCTATAAAATAAATTTATACCTCTGACCATAAAAAAATGAAAAGACCAGCCAGCCTAACGAAGTGAAATATTTTTTCAAAAAATCCATTAAATAAAACATTTCAATCGTTGCTAAATAACAACTTTAAGGCATATGCAATGTAAATTTGTCTAATTCTTGTAGCCGTTGTTAAGTATCCGGTAAGTACATGGTTGTATTTGAAAATAGTCGCTGTCGTGACTGAACTTTTGATCTACGATTCTTGCTATCGAGACAGTCAAGTCGATTGCAATGATTGAGTGAGTAAGCGCAGCCTGCATTGAGCACTGAGTGTTGCTAGGTTTGTTAATTTGACATTTTAATGCGCGGCTAGGAAATAACTTTAAGCATACAAGTCAAAAACAAAAAAAAAATATGAGAGCTGACCAGTTAAATGGAACGTGTGAACAATGGCTTTCAATTGGAGCCCAAGAGCCCGCCAGAGAACACCAGCAGCAGCCGCAACTCCAACAAGGGAACTCTTGGAAACAAAAAAATTAATCATAGACAAAGGTGTTTTTGACAAATTCGCTTAAATTAAACTAATAAAGGCTTAAGTCGTCAAGTTCGAATAGAAATCAACGGGCCGCTGTTGTCGGTATTGTAATGTGCAGTTGAAGGTGAAGGTTAGGCCATTATCAGCATGATTATTATGATCATCATCGCTATGATCATCATCATTTGTTATAGTAAGTCAAAGCTGAACCAAAAATAACTATGCTCAATTCAAATGGTTGGTTTTTTATACAGTTTTTTATGCCCTTTGTGATATACTATGCTATACTAAAGAGGCGGATTTTATCGGTTTTTGGCAAAACAACGTTAGAAGCGAGGGTTGCCATGTGTTTTTGGAGATATATAGTGTGCAATACAGATCATATGCAAAACTAAGAGGGTTCTTCTCTGAGGTGGAAACATATAGTGCACCCGTAATGTTGCCCAAATCAAAAACTAAGTGGGGTTTACGTGAGGCAGCCGATAAGGGTTAGCCAGGCAGAAAGAGACTCAGGAGTCGATTCGGGTTGCATGCCCTTCCTCAATCAAAATTGCTTTTTTAGTATATATATTTCAATTCAAAAATTCATGAAGATATTTTTTTTCTTACACATAAAATACTCTCTGAATATCGAATCTATGTACAACCGGGCTATCATTCAGAAAGTGGAAGATTTTCAGATTTAAGGGATACCCAGGAGGAAAGAGATTCAAAAAAGACTGCATAAGGTCACTCAAACGAACAGACGAGTTGTACATTCACGTTGAACTATGAATTTATGCGCAATTTCCCCTTTTTTATGTAGGTAGGTCCATGTCGTTAGGCAGCGTAAGAGCTCCTGACGAGTCAACCGTCTAGTCCACAAAAAGTTGACTAACATTCAATGCTTAATCCTTATAGGATGTTATTTCAAACTAAACTGAACTAACATCCCGAAGAAGAGTTATTTTCAATATGAACCGAAACAACGGAGAAGTAAAAATTTCAAGCACAAATTGTGAGTCGAGATATCTATCCCCTTGCTTCGGATATGGAGCTGAGGGATTAAGAATGTAATGATAATCATAATTGGCTCTTAATCTGTTCATTTCCTTTTACAAAAGTTGCTAAACATTTACTTGGAACGGCAACGACCTAGGGTTTTTTGTTCATATATTATAGCTTTTTTATCGTTGTGACCAAATACAGGCACAAATATTATCAAACTCAGGCTGCTCCAGCTTTTTTTTTGTGTTCGAAAATTATGCAAGCCAAATGTTGAAACATCTGCTCAGCACATTTTTACAAACAAAGTATAACCATTGTGAGGGATTCGTCGAACTGAAGGATATTTTATTCGATTTTATCGGATGAAACTACACCGATCACAAAACTTTACTTAATTTGGACACAAAATCCCGTACAGTTTTTTATTTGTATCATGTTGAGATTGTTTTTAAATGGATAGCGGATTTTTTAATCAATGCAAGATATACAAGTAAATCTGTGACGATGTCTCACAACGTACTTCATGAAAACAAAATACCTAAGTTGTACCCGTAGTTTGTTCTGCAAAATTTTGTGTTAATTTAGGATTCCAGCTAATTTTAAGGCCCATCGCTGGTTATAAGCAACAAAACAAAAACAAAAATTGGCTATATGCCACATACATTGTATTACCGATACCTTTGTGCTCGAAAATCTTTCGCAGCATTAAGGCTTTATTACAAGGGAACGACGCTTACTATCGATATTTTAGCGCTCGATATATCTTTGTTTAATATATTTTCGGCTTAAAGCTTTTGTACCAACATAAATTTGTAAGATACAGAAAGTTGGCAACTGCAAACCGATAACTTTTCGACCAACCCACTCAGCATTTTTAATGGGCAGCATTTTTGCTGTTATTTGCCAAAAAATCATGCTTGATAGTGTCCACTTAGCACTTTGTATGATCAGCCACTGCAACCAAGATGAATAAAAAAACACCAATGCTGCATTTGTATCTTTTTTTCTTTTATAATTTTTATTAAATAAATAATATATTAACTCGATTAACTTAATTAATGCAACACTGAAAACTAACATACAATTTATTACCTCATAAACGTCTACGCATATAAAGTGAAGGCATCAACTCAATCTCAGCTCAAGTTCAAGTTTCTGCCGTATTTTTATGGTTTTCTAGATCACTTTCAATTCTTTAATCAATACCGAAAATAAAATACATTAAAAAAAATAAGAAAACGCGCAAAAAAAAGTTTTCAAACAAGGCAAAGAAGCCACAATCTATAAAAATCAATAAAAATGACGTTAGCTGCAAAACAAAAGACTTAAGACACAAACTTTGCTGACGCAGTCGTTTAATTTTATTTAAAATGTTTCTTTGAACTTATCGTCTTTGTCAAAGTAGTTCCAACTTTTCTTGTTTTTAACCAAACCAAAGAAACTAAAAACTAAAATGAAAAATTCTATTGACTTTTTTTAGATCTTATTTGCATTTGTATAAAGTTGTGCTTGAACTTGCGATGTATATCAGCATGACAAAATACAGTTTTTGTTTCAAGTCCACAAAAAACAAACTAGATAATTAGTTTCTATTGAAATCATTAGTTGAACATTTTGCAAAGTAGTTTTGGAAGTTCAGAAAAAATAATAATTTTAAGTAATTTATAACATTTTCAGTAAATTGTTTGCATTTATAAAAGCGTTAGATGAGTCTTATATATAAATATATATCGTGACCGTCGTCAAAAAACTTTTTTTTGGGCTAATTTTTTTAAATTCAATTTAAGTGCCAGACAAAACTGAAGCAGATTATAATGTTTAATTTGGTTTGCAGCAAACCCAAAATCTATTCAACTGCATTTTGACAGCAACATGCACAAAACCTACAAGTAGCCGTCGATATATTAAATATCGATAGATATATAATCTTATCAATAGTTGCATGATCGTTATATTTTGTTCCAGCTCTTTTCCTCTACTCTAATATAACCTAGATGGGGGAATCACTCACTCACTTACTAATGTTTATTAACAGCCGTTTGACTACAATAAACTATAATCTTTTTATAAATGGGAAAATCAGTCAAATTTTTGGGTGAATCCCGTTTTTTGTTTTTTTTTTTTTGTTTTTGGGATCTATAATTATAACTATTTGCATTCTTGCGTTAAAGAGCTAACTTATATAATATATTCGTTTTCTTTTTTTTAATTCTTAAAACACTTCTAAAATGGGAATGGTTGATTATGATGATGATGATGCTGCAAACATTATAAATTCCAGACATAAAAAAGAAGTCAACAACAGCAAAAAACAAAATCCAATAAATATTAGACAATAGAAACAAACTCATTTTTATTGAATCCTGTTTTATATAAATATATAAATTTTTTTTTGGTAATTTTGCTTAGAACTGGTTCACTTTTACTCCGCAAGCGGACACTGGCTTAAATTAAATAAATTATCCACACTTTTTAGATGCCAGCAGACAGACAACTAGCTCCAAAATGTCAAGTGTCTAGGTTTATATGCAAATAATTATATAATATATATGTATATATATATAGATCTTTGTAGATATTTACTTGGAATTAGCATAGCTTCAACTAGTGAGATTTTGAAAATAATTATTTGGGCGTTGCCATTTGCTTTTTTTTCTTATTAAAACTGTTTAGACTGTTGAACAAGTTCACTGCGATTTTATTTCAACAGCAAAAATAACGAATATGAATATTCATAAACATGCAAAAAAAAAAGAAGAAGCGTAAATATTTGAATAATGTTATAATTTATTTGGCTTATGTCTTAAAATGTTTCAGTTTAAATTTAGTTTATAAACGATTTTTTTATTTTTTTTTTATTTTAAATTTCAAATTAGTTAACGTTTATAGAATATTTATATAAGCCCTCATATATTATTGTTCATAACTTTTAATGTGTTAATGGGTGGTGTTCATTAATAATGTATAAATTAAGTATATTTTACATAAGTTAAAAAACGTGCCTAAAATATAAATAAAATATGTTGGCATATTGTATATAAAATTATTTTCAAATAGTTCAATGACCGTAGCGCATACAAATTCATGTTAAATATATTACAAAACGAACTATGAGTCTATAAATAAGTTGTTAGAACCTAAAATGGGTGAAACTATATTAATAAACAAAATGTTAATAATAAATTCATTTGACTAAAAGCATAAAGCGGCAAAAAAAATTAAAGTGCAGATATATCAATTTGTTGTTTTTGCAAAATATGCATATTTCTGAAGATTAGAATTAAAGAACTAATTAACGTAATTATATAGCAATAATTTTTGTACTTTATTTTTTATAATTTTTTAATATTTATTTAATGTTTTTTTTTTAACCTTATTTCGGAATGCTTAAATTTCTTTGCGGCAGCTTATGACATATTTATAACAATTAACTTAAAAAACAAAATATTCGAATCAAATTGCTATTAATTTTTACAGGGTGATCCATCTAGTGCTTTGAATTTGAGCCTGTGTTTATTAACTTCTCAATTCCTTAAAATCTCTTCAAAATTCAAGTTTTTAAATATTTTTCAAATTTTTTTAAAATCAAAAAAAAAACATGATTATTAAAACTTCTCAATTGCTTAAAATCTTTTTGAAATTTATAAGTTTTCAAATATATTTTAAAATTTAAAAAAAACTTTTTATTTTTTAAGCTTCTCAATTCCTTAAAACCTCTTCAAAATTCATGTAAGCTTTTAAATATTTTTCAAAATTTACTAAAATTAATAATAAAAACTTTATATTTATTAGAACTTCTCAATTTCTTAAAAACTCTACAATTTTTGTACGTTCTTAGATTTTTTTCAAAACTTTTAAAACTTAAGGATTCTGCAAAATTTCCTTTAAATTTTTAAACAATTTAAAATTCGTAGCTCTGCATATGTAAAATGCTATTCAAAAAACACTTTTAGTTGTTCCAAAATCCAGCAGAAAAATTCATAACTTTATCCGAAAACATTTTTAGCTGCTATGGAATTACGCAACAAACTAAAGATATTAAGATTAGGAGTATCTAAAATATTTGTAAAGTGTGTGAAAAATTTTGCTTGGTTTATCAGTTTTATAACTTTTAGTATTCGTAGCCAATAATCTTTGTTTTAAGAAATATCTCTTACATTAAATTTTTTATAAAATTTTGAAATGAAGTAAATTGAAAGGAATTTGATATTAACATGAAATTGAACCAAAGAACAAATAACACATTCTTAATTTAGATACTTCACTTAAATGCGCATTTTAATCTCAAGTTCTTAAGCCACAAGCCATGTGCCGCACATGTAGCTGCCCAAATAGATTTACAATCCTGCCAGACAACACTTTGGGACTAAATAAATATGTAGTAAACTTTCGTGGCTTAGCTCTCAAGTCATTAAAATTAAAAAACAACCAAAAGATATACAGTATTTAAGCCATAAAAAACCACAAAGAGCCATTCAAAAACCGCTCTGACGTCGGTTCAAGACCGTTTGTTCCCTAATCTCGAAATAAAATTATAATAAACAAATGCTAGATTTGAGGGAAGACACAAAAAAAATAAAACTTTGTTAAACAATTAAATATCTTTAGCGGAGTTCGCATATTTTACGAACTTAATTTATACAGTGTCAAGCTGGAACAATTTATGGCTTATCCAAAGCATTTGTCATTTACTGCATTATTGATGATGTCTTGGCCAATATTTGAACACTTTTTACTGTGTATTACCAAAAAAAATTGTTAAAAACAAATGTTTTTCGCATGTTTTTTGCTTGTATTTAATTGCAATTGCTCCAGATTTCAAGATGCCTCGCATTTGTCAATTGACTTTTTTTTCCCACTGCATTGCTGCCGCATTTTTTAAGTTCGTAAAACATGAAAAAACAATTGAAATGAAATGAAATCTACTAAATGCAATCGATTTTCGTGTCTTTCAACAAACATGTTTTGTTGCTTGTTGTTTGTTTTGTTGCTAAACAAGTGATTAATTTAAGCTTTTTAAACTTAATTCTGTATTTTTTTGTATAGCAAAAGCTAATTGCACTTTAATGGCATTTAAGTCGCTTTTGAAATCTCTTACAACCAGTTTTTGTGTTCTTAACAGATGGCACGCTCGGTATTTTGGTTTTAACCATTTTGAGCGTTTTGCACTTAAGTAAATATGCGCTAAATGTTTACTTTGTAAATTTACTTTCTTAAACAAATTGGTAGAAAAAGTAAGCTTGTGGAAACTACAGATTTAGTAATAGAACAAACCGTTTTGGGGGAATTACAAAATATATTAATATTTACAATAGCAAAGTTGACTGACCACTCACTAAAACTAAAGGCACTGTTACTAATTATTAATAATTTCTGAAATATTTTAAACAAGTTTAGACACAAACAATCGATGCCAAGATATGAGCCAGAATCATATATGGGCCATTTGGCAATGCAGCAGACCTGAAAAGATACTGCCAACTCTATAAGTAAGCTAAGCTACTAAGCCTTAAATATATTCTTAAATATATTTAACAAATTGATAAAATTGCTCCAAAACTAATGCTATATACATTAATTTTTGTCTACTTTTTTGAAACACACAACTTATTTTTAAATAATTTTTTTGTTAATTTAAAATTACAACTAAAGTTTTTGCATACCATTTTATTTTTGCTTCACTTTTTTTGATGACCAAAATAATTACATTGTTTATATTTTTTCATGCACAATACGACCTTGACCCTTATAACTTTAATATGGTCATACATTTATTTACCTCTTTTTTATTAATGTAAATTTTTATTTTAAGGTAAGCTTAAAATTAGTTGCAGTTTTTTTATATTTTGACTTGATTTTGAAACTTTTCTGTGCAGCAAAAATTAATGGGTTTTTATTACATAAAAGACATTTAGACTGTCAATTAATAATTTAAAAATTTTTAAATAAATATATATATAAAATTTAAATATATTATAAATAATAAAAGTAATCAAGATAAAAAAACTTATCATATCCAAAGGTACAAATATTATTTGTACTCAAAAAAAAAATATAAATAAACTTAGACAAATCAGAACAATTTTTACAATAAATTTGTTTTTTTTATGATAAATTAAAAGCCAAAATAAACATTAAAAATATATAAAAAATAACAATATATATAAAGAAATGACAACAAAAATAAATCGATAATTTCGAAATGTTAAACAATGTTATGTTTTTGAAACCCTGCTGCAATTTTCTACTATTATTGAGCGAATTCATCGAAATTTTAAAACTCGTCAAATTTGCCAAGTAACACTGCAAGTACTTCTCCCAAGTTAACCTGGAAGAGAACTATCTGTCAGTTTCAGCACTAGACTAGATGAGATGTGCCAATCACCTATCTTAAAAAACTTAAGCTTATATAAAGCACTGCGATCCTTTGTGCCTCCTCAAATCTTTATTAAATATACTATAACTAACATAAGATAATAAATTTAATAAAAATTTTGGTATTTTCATTTCGTGTGTTTAACATATCTTAGGGAAATTTGAGCTCTTGCCTCAAAATGAAGAGCAAACATGTAATGAAACGCTTACGAAATATTTTGAATTTATCTATTTGAGTAGATGCAAATATTTAAATACTTTTTTGGTTTTGTTTTATCAAACTTTAGTTGTTTTTTTTTTTTTATTATTCGATCAAAAAAAGCGGACTATTTTTTTAATATTTTTTTACTTTGAAGTTACGTTTCGAAAATTATCATATTTTTTAAATATACAAAAAATACAAATAAAATTTTAACAAGTAAAATAAGTAGAAACAGTTTGTAACTTTGAAACTTTCAACTTCTATACTTGCAACTTCGATACTTTCAAATTTGAAACTTTAAACTTTGACACTTTCAAAATATTTTGGAAACAGATCTTATAAAGATGTTTGCTGTCCATCTTTAATTTTAACTTCCTACTGATTAAAATTTTTCCCAAACCCTCTCTGGGATCATCATCATCATCATTCATGGGTATTACAATTTGATGAGGATACATTGTGCTAAAAACTACTGTAATTCTTAAATTAATTGCCTGCAGCCAAGCTAGTTTTGAATATTTCCAATTAAGCCCATAACTAGAATATTTTAACTAAAGTATTGAAATCGTAAACCAAAATATCATTTTTAAGTTAAGACTTCAATAACTTTTAACTTAAGCTTAGTATTTGAAATTTACGTAACGAAAATTGTAGAAAATGTAAGACTTGCGTAATTTTTGTATGTAACAAACATTTTTCGTTAAAAATAATAAACTATGATTAAAATTAAAGTTTTTACGAAATTCTGCTTCCAAAAAAAGTATGGCTCAGCCCCTTGCTTAGTTCCTTATCGAGTCTAGCATTCAATAGAAAATATTTTCTTATCAATTTTTTGTATCCTTATACGTTATGAAACTAATCTATCGACGATTTCTGTGCTGTCAACGATAAATAGTTCCAAAGAAAATTTTACAAAAGTACTTAAATTTATACAAATATAAATTTACTTATATAAAATATTTAATAATATACAAATTAGAATTTAGAATTTTAAAAATATATTTTCTATATTTTTAATACATTTAACTGAATCTTTAAAAAGAATATTATTTTTTTTTTTTGGTGTCAACCATTATTTATCAATGATTTTTTATCTTGACTATAAAAATTTTACTAAGAAAAATTAGAAAAATTTTTAAAACTACACCAACTAAAATTGGTTCTTTTTCATAAGTGTTATTTTAAAACTATATTGATAGCCTAAATTATCTTGTATAATTTAGTTGTATAAACTGATCAACTTATAAATTTTACAATATTCGTGTTCAGTTAGTTTCTTGTACTTTGGGAATGAATGACATAAAAATTAAAGGAACTACGTCTGATTAAACTAACTTAACTTTTTTGTTTTAGAATTTAAATAAAAAATAGTGATGCTAAAAGTTTTGTTAAGACAATTTTTGACAATATTATTTTTTAATTAATTATTATTAGTGATGATTTGCAACGCGAACTGTGGGTCTGTTATGCCCTTTACGCATTAAAAAATCCGTAAAAAATTAAAAGTTCCTATTCATTATGTTGTTTAAGAACAAGGCGATTAGATGATGCTCTTACCGACTTAAGAATTCTCTTTTGTAATTTTTCAATTTAATGAGAATTATACATAACTAAAGTTACAAATTTTCTAAAGTTTTGAACATTACTTAATACAATTGTAATACTACATGTTTTGCTGTTTCAATACCGCGTGAAATAGATTTTAGGTAAGCTAAGTAAGGTATATTTTCACATACATTGGTGAAACCGAATTTTGATTGTAAGAAATTTTAAAGCCAACAAGCAAATCTCTGTAAAGATACATCTTAGCTATACTTTTCTTAATATAATGCTTAGGCACACGAGTTTGGAACTCATTTCCATATGATATTATCATAATATTGTATTTCAGTCACTGGTAAATCCAAGTTTATCCATATCAGATATATTCGTTTATGGCTAGTTGTTTTTTTGGTTTGCTTTTCATATTGGAAAAGTTTAGCTTTGCTGCAGCACAAAAACAGTTCAATGCTTTCAAAATTCAAATTTATTTTTATGTTTTAAAACATTCACTATATCGTCCATAAATTTTATACATTAAAAGTTTTATGTACTTCTTTTAAATTATACAAAACAAGAACAAAACACATCAAAACTCTTCGTCTATATTTATTGTCACTGTCACTAACGTTTATTTCTGACAGCATCTTTAATACGGGAATGATGACTTCAACAACTGCAATCCGATGGCAAAGTGACATTAGAAAGATCTTGAATTAGATCTACAATGTTTATTATTATTGTTGGTAACAGCAAAAAAAAAAGCCAAGCAGGCCCCTTTTGGCCAAGACATTATACCCCAGCGCACGCCTACACACACAACTCACACGTATTACTTTATACACGTACAGTGTACGTGTGAGACACAGACACGGTTATAAAAAAAGCTTTTTGCATTTCCTTTGAAAACAGCTCACACAGACACCAGAGAGAGAAAGAGAGCGCGCGCGAATAGCGCCAAAAAAGCTTTCGGCCGCTCTCCGACATGAACGGTTGCGACTGCGCCAAAGACATGGCAAGCTGCGGCGCGGCTCAAATCGAGATCGAGTGCTGTCCATTATGTCCAGCACTGCACAGCACCCCGCCCCCAACACAAAATACCGACAGCATCGCGGTCGGCATATAAAAGCTCGCGTCGTCTGTGCGAAATTATTCAGTTAACAGTTGCGGGTTCGTTGAGACATACAAACCCCGGCGAAGTTGTTGTGTGCGCTGTCTGTTTGCGAGAAGTTTGTTCAAATTGTGCAAAATGAAGTCTATGGTATGTGTGTCTGATACAAAAGACTTGAGATCTAATATAAAAATATAAGAGTATATCAAAAATAAAAACTTAAATCGGGGCCACTTGTTTGTGAGGCTAAAATTGTGCTTAAAGTGTTTTAATAAATTTTTAAAGTTAAAAATTCAAATAAAAAATATGTTCCCAAATAAGCTTTAAATTTGTGTTGTATGGCGCGTTCAAAAGTGCTTGTAACACATTGCGCATACGTAATGTGGGACAAGTATTTTCAATACAATTATGAGAGCCAGTGAAAGCAAAGTTTTTGCATTTTAATGCAGTTTTTCAGAGCAAAATAGTTTTAAAAAGTTTGAAGAATAATTGAAATAGTTTTAGTTGCCATATTATTAATATTTAAAAAAAAACTTTAAAAATAAAAATTTATCTTTAGAGATAATGCAGTAACCGCAGTTTTATAAGAATGTTAAAATAATGACTATTTAGATATTTTTTTTCAGGATACAAAATTAGACTAATGCAAAAATTTTAGCTTCTTAGAATGCAATTTAAAATAAATTTTTGTTTTCAACTAGCAATTGAGAAAAAATTTGCTTTAATTAATAATTTATATTTAAACAGAAAATAACCAAGTTTACTGTTGGCTTGATAGCATTTTTGGGCTAAAAAAAATTAAATTGATTTTTAATTTTTAAAAATTTTTTTTTAAATCTGAAATTTTCCTATTTTAAAAACAACTATATTGCTCTATTATATAAAAAAGTTTTTCGACGTATGTCATGTTTTATATATAAGATATATTTGATATATAATGTGTAGAAAAAGCTTGCATATTTCTGAAGCAGTAGAAAAGTTCGAAGTCTTGAACAGGTCGTGCCTTTCGATAAATTAAAAATAGAAAGAAAATATCAATTGAGAAAGGTAAAAGATAAAAGAAAATGCTAGCATGAAAAATGTAGTCAAAAATCAACTGATGAAAAAACGAAAAATTTTAGAGTTAGACTCTTGAAGGCAGAACATTATGATAAAAAGAGATCTCGAAGCAATCGTAGGAGTTGGCGAGAGAAGCGCCGAGCTGACGAAGCCTCTTAGTAAATAAAAATTTAAATAGAATTTACTTTTAAACAAAATAATATAAGAATCAAAATTTTTATAATAAAATATGTAACATATAACATTTAATTTTAATATTTTTAGTTAAAGAAATACATTTTTTTTGCACAGCTTCCTTTGTTCTATAAATTAGAATTATCAACATCATAAATCATAACTTTCTGACAATACAATATTTCTTACTAACTCATAACTTCTAAAGCCATAATCAAAATTTAATCTCATTACGTATACGCACTGTTGTACATATACAATTATCGAATTATAAAGATATAGAGAACGATATTACGCATACGCACTGGTTAATCAATGGGACAGCACTGCATGTTACAAAATTACTCATACGCACTGATGTACCACATAAATGTAAAAACAAGAATTACACAAACGCAGCTCGTATAGAATCACATTACGCATACGCACTGTTTTAGGAATACCACTGCATGTTGAAAAATTACGTATACGCACTGATGTACCATCATATGCTAAAAACAAGAATTACACAAACGCAACTCGTATATATATATGTGTTGCCACAATCCTACCTAGAATCACAGTACGCATACGCACTGTCAATTAAATTTCACTTCATATTACGCATACGCACTGTCACCCAAACTGCACTGTCACGCACACACCATATGTCAATAACACCTGCATCATTCCGTCGACAATTGCTACCAACTGTTGTTTACCATTGAACTTGGCATGTTGCCCCATGCATGCCAAAACTTATTTGGCTAAAACGCTTGCATAATAGCAAACCGCCATATTCACGAAATTATTATTATTATTACAACCAATAAGTGGAAGTTGGTCTTATATAAGCCGCAAGCAATTACTACATGCGTCACTTTCTTTGCGGTTTCATTATAGATCATTTTTGGCCTTCTGGCCCTCTGCGTATTCGCCAGTGCCGAAGAGGCGGCAAAGAAGGCAGAAGAGACCGCTGAGCCCGCGCCTGCCGCTAGCGCAACCGTTGAGAAGAAGCAGGAGAAACGTGGTATTGCCCACAGTGGTTATGGTTATGGACCAAGCGGCGGTGCTGCTATTCTGGGTTCAGCCATTGGTCACTCTGGCTTTGGTCACTCCGGCATTGGCATTGGCCATGCTCATGTTTCGCACGAAATCCCCACCCAGGTGCACACAAACACTGTCGTTAAGACCGTGCAAGTGCCATACCAGGTGGAACGTCATGTGCCCTATCCAGTTGAGAAGACCGTCACTTATCCCGTAAAGGTGCCAGTGCCACAGCCCTACCCAGTTGAGAAGATCGTACATGTGCCCGTGAAGGAAATCGTCAAGGTGCCCGTGCACATTCCTCAGCCCTACCCCGTTGAGAAGATTGTTCAAGTGCCCGTCAAGGTGCCCGTCGATCGTCCATACCCCGTGCATGTAGACAAGCCCTATCCCGTCAAGGTTGAGAAGCCAGTGCCACACACCGTTGTTGTTGAGAAGCGCGTCAATGTGCCCGTGCATATTCCCGTCGATCGTCCCTACAATGTCTACCATGATCGTCCAGTGCCCGTCAAGGTGCCAGTGCCCAAGCCATACCCAGTTGAGAAGATCGTACATGTGCCCGTGGAACGTCAGGTGCCACAGCCCTACAAGGTTGTCGTTGAGCGTCCAGTGCCCGTGCCAGTTGCTGTGCCCGTTCATGTTGAGAGCCATGTGCAGCCCGCTGTCTCTGTCAGCCACTCTGTTGCTCCAGCTGTTGTTAGCCATGGCTATACCGGCCATGGCATCTCCTCAGGTCATGGTTTCAGCGGTCATGGCGTCTCCAGCTATGGCATCTCAGGTCATGGCGTTTCTGGTCATGGTTTCTCCGGTCATGGCATCTCCGGTGGCTATCTCCCCCATAAATAGACAAATTTAGCGCTGAAGTGGGAATCTTGAGACGTACGATCATCAAGCAAGGCCATCAAAATATTATTTTCAGGTTTAAACGAAATCAAAATTTTCCCATGCCAACAACAACAACAACAAAAACTCAACAATTAAGAACCAACCAAACCTGAACCTTTATCGTACGACTTACAATTTAGTTTTTAGTTTGTGATACCAACCGAAATTCTTGGAGGGAGTTGTATTGGAAGCAAGTATCAGTTCCAGCTAGTGGAATATCATTCTGTGTGGCTTTTTGGGGATGTCCTTTGGGGGACATCTCATAAGCTTGCCCGCCGCACTTTTACGCTCACTGCCAAAATGTTTGTCCAACTAGCTGAATATTGTAACGAACTTCAAAAGTGTACAGTTTTTTTTAGACGGAAACAGAATGAGTTGCTTCTTCAACTTTTTCCTGTAAACTTCTTTTCTATGAAATGTTTGTACATATTTAATAATGTAAATAAAAAGATAATACAAAAAAATATTTAAATAAACGATGTTTTACTAAAAGAGTTGAATTTCTCGGAAGTCTAAGATGTTCAATGAATTGAATTGATCATATCCTGATATTCAGTGAAGAGAGAAAGAAATAGATAGAATTGAAAAGAGAAGACAAGAATTTCTTATGCTGAGAAGGTTTCAGATTCTGTCAGATCCTGGCATTTTTAAAAAGATAAATGATTAGAAGTATTTGTAAATTAATGACAGGACTCTTCTGAGTTCTGAAATAAATATGGCATCTCAAGATGTTGAAATACCTAATATTTTGACTATGTGGTAGATGATGGAATCTAAGGTGCTTCTAAACTTAATAAGAAACACATTTCGTCAGATCATCGCATTCGTTAAAATAATAAAGAATAAAATAGCTTTGAAAAGTATAGACAAGAATAGCTTATTCTGAAACAAAGATGGCATCCAAAAATGTCACAATACCAAATTATTTTAGACTATTTTGTGGATAATGGGATCTTCGGTGTTTTATTACTTAATAAAAAAGTTAGTTAGTTAGTTTTGGTATTTAATGAAAAGATAAAGAGTTAAATGTATTTGAAAAGGGAAAACAAGTTTATTTTGTACTTAAACACAGATCTCTCCCAAAGATGTTATAATACTTAATTTTTGTGGATAAAAAATAATAGATCCCTCAACTTGTAATATCGGTCTTTTACTTTGAAACCAATGTCTTTCTTTTTCAGATAATTTTTTAAGGAAGAAATCCAATACAAAAAGAGGCTTGTTGAGTTTTTGTTTAGAGCTCAAGAGAAAGCAAACATTTGAAAATAAAAACTTTTAGAAGCTATTTTTGTTATATATAATGAAGAGTGCGCAGATTAATAGTGGATGAACTTCTCTGGATATTAAGCTACCAAGGATCCAACTGAATATTGATTATTGTGTCTTTGGTCTATATAAAATTTAGTAGATCCTTAATCTTTTTTTATTTATTTTATTTGTTTTTTGCTTCAAGAGGCAGATGCTTTTAAATTTTTAACACTTAATAAAAAGATTGCTTTGCGAAATCTGAAAACTGGTCTATTACAAACTGCCCCATGGAAATTCAAGTCTAACCAAAGACGTTTTATCCAAATAAAAGCTTTAAAAATTAAATTAGATTTAAAAAAAATTCACCGAAAGAATGCTCAATAATATTTGGACTTAAACTCAAAGAGCAACCACAATAGCATTTGTGTGCTTTTAGTCCAATTTTTTTATTATTATAACAATTTTATCTAAATTTGTTTGGCATTATTTCCACACCCCGGAGTGTAATTCATGTGCTCAACTGTAATTTTTCGATGCGTGAGAAGTGCTGTCAATTGTAAAAAGCTTTAATGTTTTGTACTAACCTCGGACAAAACATTGCATATTGAAAAAGCTTATTCTGCGCTTAAAAGCTTACCGAAAACTTATGAGTTTGTGCTCATACTTCATAATTAAGCTTTTAAATTTCTTGCAGCTTCGCTTTGAAAGTATGCAATATATTTGAAGTCTGAAAATCATATTTTATTTAAAAAATTATTTGCCAAAGCCTAAAATAAGGCAGCATATTATTAGACAATCAAAAAATAAAAATTGTAACAAATTAGTAGAAAAGAGAGGATAAAACAAATTCGGATAGTGTATCTAAAAAAAAATATATATATATACATGATATTTCAAGTATAAGAATTGTAACTATTGCTTTGATAATAAAAACGTTTTATCAAATTATTTATAAAAAGTAAATAAAGATTTATAGGCAGTGCCAATTCCAGCTAACGCATGATTATTAGGATTTTTTTTATATGTGTTTGAGAAAAATGCTTCAAAAGCATAAAGATGATTTCAAAAATACCATCTTTGAGTTTCAGACTGTTACTTTCGTAATCAAGTTTGTTTTATATTCAAGCAAATAATTGTTTATTCCTCTCCGAATTCGCTTTTGTTCATCGTAAGTTGGGTATATGCTATCTTAACGTTCTTTGGCAGCTTTTGGCCCTTGAGTATGCCCATTACCAAAAAGCATTAATCTTTGGTAGATTTCTGTCTTAATTATTGTTTACGGCGGTCAATGACGCTAGGCAGAAAAATCGAAAGTACTAGTTTCTTTCCCTAAAACCCACGCAGGTATATTTTGGAAAAAAATATATATTGTAGAAGACTAACGCAATGTGATTAATGCAAAAAAACAATTTACTTTTCGAAATTTTACAATCTCCAAATTAACTTTTGCCTTTACTATCAAAATGGGATTACAAGTAGGTAGTTTTCTACCTCGAAATCTATAAGAACTTTTTATTTTGCACCAGCATTCTCTACGTCATCCTGGAGGAAGGTTAGATCAAACAATTATTTAGTAAAGTAATTAGTATAATTAGTAATTTAGTAGAATATGTTTCTAAAAGCATATTTACATAAAATACATTTCCAATTAAGATATTAATAAAATTTAAGGCAGTTTGAATCTTGCTTTTTTGTATGGAAGACAATATATCATATAAGCAAATGGCACACGATTTTTTCTCGAATTCACGAATGTTTTCTGTTCCATTCCCAACACTTTTGCTGTGTAAAGCTGAGGGAAGAAGTACTTTGTCAACGTAAAATATTACCACAATGTTAACTCATTTAGCAATAGACAAATATTAAACATTCTTTAATGAGACGTTTCCAATAAAACGCACATGGCAATTCTGTTCAAAATATATTATTCAAACAACGTAAAAATTGGATCGCAAAATGGGTACGAAATAAAAATCCCTGCATTTTAAAACATCTTTAAAAAATCATATTTTTGGAAATTATTTGTAAAATTTCGTTTATTTTCCTGGTTACAAAAAGACTAGTTATAATCGGTCGAGAAATCTGATTGTGGAACCACAAAATTTTTTGTTATTGAGTTCATAGGAATGCCTTTAAAATATGTCAATTGACTTTTTTAAATAAACCTATTAAATATAAAATACTTATAAACATTTTTTTTAACATTTCAAGACCCCACCAAATAGCTTATAGTGAATGTGCTCAGTTTCTCCAATGCATTAAATTTTTTTTTAATTATAATCCATTTATTATCAAAGCGCTTCTTAGTAAGCCTTAGCGTTTCAAGACTCTCAACTGCCGTGTAAATATTAATATATAATTTGTATTGATTTTTGCGCTCAATAGTTTTATTTTTTTGTTGGTAAGAAAGTCATTTGACAGTTCATTTATACCGAACTACAACGATAAAAATTGTGGATTGTTATGCTGTCACATTTTATCGAAAAAACAAAATCTTACGCAATTTCCATCAAAAAATTGTTTTAGATATATAAAAGTTTACCCTTTCATTTCGGAGGGTAATTAAGACACCTGTTTATACAAGACACTTTAATACGATTTTTTTTCTACTTTTTGTGTTATTATATTTCTTAAAAAGCGAATGCATTTCGTTAGCCAAACATAAATTTTTCAATAATATTGCAAACTATTAAGCAGTCGATGGACGTATGTAAACATTTCGAATTGTTGGTATGTCAGGAAAATCTCCATGAAAAATCGCTGAATGCAAATGAAAACATTGCCATCCGCACTTAAACTCAACACATTTGATAGATTGGCACGAATATCTGTAACCTGACCAATACCCCAGTGCTTAACTCCACCAACTGAACGTATATATCATTTACTCTAGACAATTTCGAACGTAATCAAGCACTTAAGTGAAAAGCCAATTTGGCAAACCAGTCACCGAGGCAATCAGTCAGCCAGCGAGCGATCCGAACGGGAACGCAGAAACAAAAAAAAAACTCTATATACGATATATCGGGGCAAATTATGCAACAATTAATGCAACAGGTAGCAAAAATAAATAAATAATAAACAACAAGAAACATAATTGTGATGCAGTTGAAGTTGTTTTTGACATGGAAATACACTGTAGAATTTGTAAAAAATATGAGTTGCAACTGTAGGTCTGAACTGCTTGAATGCAGTGTAACAAGCAGTATTTTTGGTTAGAACTGCTTGAATGCAGTGTAGCAAGTAGTTCATAATATGAAATAGCCTTTAGGAAAAATATTATTAAAGATAAATAGAAATATTGTTTATAAAAAATGGTTATATGAGACACCAAATTTCGGAGTAAAATTAACAAAGAGACTTCTTTAAACTCTTCGGGCTTCGGAGAAGTAAAAAACTACTTTTTTAAGACTAAGATTTTTTTTACTAGCGAATAACCCGCGATACACTCCTATTATTATGGTATTATCAAAATATCTCATAATATAGATAATAATACATGGCGTGGCTCTTGTTTGGTAAAAAATTTATAAGCTTGTCTAAAATGAAGGAAGTGATTTCTACCCAAAATGAATTTTAACAAATAATGGTGATTATTCTTCTTTTTTTATTCTAATCTGTTATCATTTTTAATGTACAATTATTTTAGAAATAAATAAGTTTGAAAATTCATTGCTTTATTAAAATGGAACACAATTTTCATTTATATTTTCATATCGAAAAAAAATTGAGTTTCTTATCAGATTCTACAGAAATTGTAAGAATTGAAAAATAAATAAGAAAATAATTTTCATTTTAAAATATTTCCTTGCAGATTTTTAAGATTAATTTTAATTAAAGTTAGCTCTTTGTTCGTCCAAGAATCCATAATTTTGAAAATAAAAATTATAATTAACAAATCTGCAATTTTGGGTTTTCCATCGTTTAGGCAAAATGCCAGCCTCTGTAACAAATATTGATAGTTAAAACTTCAACCATAAGAAAAAATTTGAAAATTACTTTTCTTCATTAAATTCAAAAGTTTTACATATCCAAAAAAATGTCGCATTTAATAAATTGAGAAGACAAAATGTAATTTCCTTAATGGAAACAAAGGAAACTTTTTTAGTTTGTAAAACTGCAGAAAAATATGGATCTTCTCTGACTATGCCCCCAAGAAGTTAAAGTTTTTGGGCTTAATAGATTTGTTATCAGACATAAGATTTCATCAAAAATTTAAAAAAAGATTAGTAATTACCCATGAAATTTTCATATATAAAGATTATTGAATGATGCAGACATCAAAATTTACCAACGGAATTAATATAAATTACTTATATTCCTAACAAAAAGAAATTGCATTGTTTCTCAAATTTTAATTTAATCCCTTTAACATTTAAAAGTTTATAATTTTATTTTAAGAAGTTTATTTTTTATCAAATTTATTCCTCTTGACTCTGGTCATCGCTCCAAAGGCGGAGGCCAAGATAATGTATCATTTTATTTTTAGTTCTTTTAAGAACTTAATATTTTTAAAAATTTATTCCCCTTGACTCTAGTCAAGGTCCAAAGGCCAAGATAATGTATCATTTTATTTTTAGTTCTTTTAAGAACTTAAAATTTTTTTTAAAATTTATTCACCTTGACTCTAGTCAAGGTCCAAAGGCGGAGGCCCACATAATGTATAATTTTATTTTAAATTATTTTAAGAACTTTTTTTTTTTAAATTTATTGCCTTTGACTCTGGTCGTCGCTCCAAAGGCGGAGAGTAACTTTATAAATGATGTTTAAAAATAGTGCCACCACAGAAACATTAGAAAATTTTATATACAAATAATATGATTTACTTTATCAGATCGTTTGTATAATATTTAATACTATTGCTAAAAATTCAATTTTTTACTCATAAGCCTAGGCAACTTGCTGAGTTTAGAAATTATTTCAAATAAGAATAGTAAGATTTTTATTCCGCTTTTAGAATTCCACAATGCTCTAAATACGCTTTGATTATAGTGTATTAAATCCGTTAACGAATGTGAATTATGCCAAATGCATAATTAATTACAATAAAAAAAAAGAGAAGTGTCAGAAAATGCGTTTCGCATTTCAAGTTCGTTGCCTAAGTCTTTCGTTTTGGCCAGCGGCAAAAGAACCTGTTGCTCCGGCCAAGCAGCAAGCACAACATTGATCTTGGTTCCTCGGACTAAGCCATGCCTCGTGCTGCTGCTGCTGCTGCTGCTGCTGGGGCATGGCTGAGGAGAATGGCGACCTAAAAAGTTGCAAAGTGAATGCAACAACAACAACAATTACAGCAACTCCAGCAACAACAGCAACAGCCAAAATACACAAACAAACGCAATCAATTAGCGCTACGCGATGACGTCGTTGCATGGAGAGTAAGAGTTGGAATGCTGCCACCGACTGCGACTGCGACTGAGGCTGCCACATGTGGCAATTGCGTCATGGCGCCAACCAGACCGTCTAATGGTTGGTGCGCATATGTGTGCATGTCTATATATATATATATGTCTTGTATATATATAATTGACTTGCAATTTCTTTTGGCTGGCTTTGCTTTGAGTTGCTTTTTGGCTTTTTATTGCAGCAGTAGCAACTGCTACAACGGCAACAACAACAACTGCAACATGTTTGTTGCAAAGAAATTTGGCAAATGTTGCAATGTTTTCTTAACGAGCACAGCCGATGAATAATTTTTTGTGCTCTATTACTCTATTGCATCTAATCTTTGATTGCATTTGTCACAACTTTTAACAAGCCTCGAATTGGGTTTACAAAATGTTGCTCTATTATCTGATTGCTTTCTTCGAATTGGTAGTACTTCATCATGATTACATTATAAAAACTGTAAATATCAGTTAATCCTTAAAAGTGCAACGAAATAGTTTCCATGTTTTGGCACTTTGGATTTCATATAGATATTGCACAAAAAACACGATTGATTTCTTAGTACTGATCATTGGAAAAATTTCGTAGTGACGTTTTATCGGCAAAATAAATTGATCTCTTTTCTGTGACATTATGAGGCATTTACGCCTAAAGTAAAATATGTGTTTTTCTCTTACAAAATATCAAAACCTTCTCATTTTTAGAAATACTGACATAGTCATCATGTCTGATTCAATAACTTTTTCGGGTATATATATCAAATTGTGGCGTTGCTATATTACAACAAAGATTCATTTGAGTTTAAAAATTGATTGGACTTCGGATTGATTCACAATTGTGTAAAAAAATTTATATTGAAGACTTATTCAAGAAATACCATATCATATTTGGGCCTCGTAGATTAGTGAGTATTGCACTTGCCTGCTAAACATGAGGTCGTGGTTTCGAATCCCACTCATGACAAGAAGCATAACCACTTTAACGCTCCTTCTAAAAATACTTTTCTACTTAATAGTCATTTATCCATGGCACAATGTCAGTGAATAATTTCGGCAACCCCCCTTGCGCCATTCCTCATCCCCCATCCATGCTAAATGGTGAGCTTAACATAGAACCAAGCGCCATTAATTTCAAAAACGGTCACATATTGGACAATGGAATGGAAGAGGCAGACGTAAGGCGATTTGTAAAAGATCCATTTTTAAGAAGGTTCTAGTAGAGACCCTAAGTTCCCAAGTGGAAGAATAAGACAAAAAAAAATTTCCAAGCTGTTCAAGCCAATTTTTGTGTACCACACACAAGAAAATTAACGTCCAAAGCTAGGAAGTTAAAAAATATATTCGGTGCTCCACAAACAAATGACTTATGCCACAAGGAGTTTTGTTGGCCTATAACTTAGCTTCATCAGAAAGTGATGCGTACGAATACAGCTACTTGGAATTGCAATACCAGGAAGACAGACCTTTACTGAAAATGCCGGAAACTTTTAAGTGTACAGGGTTCAGCGACAGTTGATCCCATGCGCGGATTAAAATTGACCAAATGGTTTTTGTGTTTGAAAATATATATTTTTGTCAGAAGGAAATTGATTTTCGGCATAGATGATATATGAAAAGTCGCTTACAAGGAGTTTCTCTTAATGAAAGGAGAGGAATCTGCTATGGAAATTGATACATTCCTAAAAAAAATGTTAAAAGTAAAATAAACTTGAATAATCTGCGTATGGAATCTCAGCCATTGAACTATATATAGTAAAGTAGCACTAATAAATAAAATAATAACATAGGACTTCTACCATGTGAAAGACCTACAATATTATCGAAATTTTCAAATAGAAATTTTTGGCAGTTACAGGTACCTGAGTCAGACATTTTCTATCCTTATTTTCTTGCTTCAAGGACAGTTCCATGACAAGTCTACACATGGCACTTGGATAAGTAGGATCACTACAGCTGGCAGCTCTTACCATTAGCTTGCTCTTTAAAAACGCACAGATTATACAAGGATTAGCTATATGAATCGGTTTAATTTTTTTACAAGTGGGATTCAAATCATTAAAAAATCGCCCTGCTTAATTTAATGCGAAGAGATATTACGATGAGAACACAAACTTAAAATGAGTTCCTCAAAAACTTCATCAGAAACAACTTCTTGAAGTATGTCCTATACCTTTCTTAGGTCCTATACCTTTTCTTTTACGAATTCGAACAAAACAATGCTCAAAAGAGTTGCCGTCTAACACAGGTTTGTGAACAAATAAATTTGTATAGATAATAAATTAAAAACATAAAATTAAAAAAGTAGTAGTGTAGTTTTTATAAATATTATAGCTTGTTAGGAAAATATAGTTGCTTTGTTTGAAGCCACAACCCGCCCCACAAGCATAAATTACGAAAAGTGCGAAATATGCTGTCACATTTTGAAATAACTCAACATTCCAGTTTTCAACTAAATTTATAATTAATTTGTTTTTTTAATTTGATTTTATTATTTAACTACTAAATGCTCTACAACAGGTTATCTAAAATTTTCATTATCTCATACGAGCGAAACGTGCACATTCTTGCGTTTAAGCGATTTTCTTTTACCTTTTATAGGCAACACTTATAATTATGCAATAAAATTTAATGTGATTTATTTTTGTTTTAAGCTGTCTTATTTTTGGTATATATTTCTGAACTTTTTTTCTACGAAATTGTATCTCATTTGCTACACTCGTTGGTTAATTATGAATTATTAATGCGTATTTTTTGTTATAATTTATTTCTCTCTCTCTCCACTTTTTTTAATAAATTTTCTACTGCACTAATTTTTACGGGTTTCGTTTTGAAGGAAATGTTTGTTGCCAGCCGGTAATAATTTTTCATCGAATCTTATTTTTCAGGCACTTTGCGTGTTTGGCCAACAATAAATAAAATTCGGAAGTTCAAAAAAATATCAATCAATTGCAATTTGTTATGCATTTTGTCTAAATAATTAATTTATGACTGAGTCTAGGTAATAATTAAAATTCATTCTAGCATATTTCGCAAGTTTTTTACGCTGCTTGAGTGTTTAATTTGTTTATTTCAGTTTTGTTTTTATTTTTTTGCAATTGTGATATGTATTTTTTTTTTTATTTTTTAGCTGCTTAGGCAAGAGTCGAAATTGTTTCATTTTAGTTTTGCTTTTGTTAATTTACGAACATTTTAGTGCTGCCTAATTACGCTTCGCTCTATATTTTTTGAAAACTGCGAGGGTTGAATGAACTTTACTTCAATTAATTGCTTGCCTTGAACACTTGAACAATTTTTGAAAGCTTTGTGGACATAAAAAATATATTGTTGTGAAATTTGATCTTGTGTAAATTTTTCTGTATAAAATTAACAATTTTAACATCAATTTTTATTTGTGGATTGCTTTAAATAAATATAACGCATAATTATTTATTTTAAAAGGTTTTCTCTGCAAGTTTAAAAGAATTTTGAATAAAAAATTTAAGCTATGGTGATACTTTGCTTGAAATTGCTGCGATTGGTTTTTCAATGCTGTTTGCCACTTTTGAAACTTTTAAAATTAATTTTTTACAATAATTTAAATTAAAATTTAATCAAAGAGAAAATAAATTAAAGCAGAAAATGTAGTGTTGGATAAGAAAACTAATCTATCTTTATTTTTATTGTAATGATTGAAAATTTATTCAAAGAGATAATAAATACAGATATCAAATGATGAATGATTCCTTGATATTTTAGAAGAAATTATTTATATGCATTATTTTTGTATATGAGCTACTTGAGATTTGACTCTCTAAAATTGCGAAGACTTTTAACGAAAAATATTTGTTACTTGAAACAAATTATTTTCTTTGCAAATTAATAATAACAGCTTTCAACGAAAAATGTTGAATATTTAAAATTATTAATTCTTCAGTTCTACTTAATAATGAATTCTTCAGAATTGTAAAAATTATATAATATATTAATTAGCCATTTTACTACTAGAAGACCATATATTATGATGTGTCGATTTAACACCAATGACCCTATACACCCCTTCTCTTTTTTAAGTATTTGACAAACTTGATCAACGCTGATCTTGTGAATTCTTTGTTCAGAACTTTCTTCTTTCATATTATACATTGTACATCCAAGTTCCTAGGATGCCCCAGATGTGAGCTTGAGATAGTTTTATATTATGTTATCCTCGTTATTATTATATATTTCCTAAGTTTAAAAATTCTTTAATTATAAGGTCAACTGGACTTTGTTGTAGCCCTAAATTAACAATTAATAAATAATTAAAATAATATTCATTAAAAGTATGCTGATGTTTAAGTGTTTGCAGTATTGTAATTCCTTAGCTTGATGAATATTATATTTAGGAAGTTTTAATTTTCTGTTTTGATTTTAATAGTAATTTAACAAGCATAAAATGATGCGATTTTAATATTATAACATAAATCCAATTTTAATATTTACTTTTAAAAATAATAGCTAAATATAAAAAAAACAAGTGATATTAAAAAGTTATTTGTTTCACAAATGCAGCTGGATGCAAAAGAGCATTAAAATTAATATTTATCATATACATTAGTTTACTTTTTAAATGGTTTCATTTCTTACGTTAAGATCACCAAAAGCAGACAGGTCTTCCATATTTACGTTTCTTCGGGTTTTGAAGAGTCTGCATCGAAGAATTTTGTCTGCTGTCTAAAAATGCGAAAATCAATGCAGTTGAAGTTAGGCAGTACTACGCAAAAATTCAACATTGTCCTTTATATATTAAGTTGTACTTGATGCTATGCGCTTCTTTTTTGCCGTTGATTTTAAGTAAAAGGTTTAAATTATAATATATAAAGTTTGTATGTATTAACTAAGAATTGCAATTGAAGTTCTACGGTATTGAGTTAATGTTACTACAGTCCTTATTTTGTTCTTTCCTTTTAAGAAAATAATAAAAACTACACATTTTTTAAGTATACTTTTTTTTAAACAGTTTTTTATGTTTAAACAGTTTTTCTTAAAAAATAAAATATTTCATGTATGATTTGTGCAAGACTTGAACAATGTGTGACTACAAATAGCATATGGTACTTTTTCTCTTTGAGATATTCAAGTGAAATACTCTAAAATCGGCAAATTATGAAGAAATCGTTTCGGTATAAGGCAAAAAATCTATATATGATTAGCTGGTTTAGCAAATTCTTAGAACTAATAAACCAATCCTAATTATGATATCAGCACCCTACACATTATTCGACTTTTCTTTAATTATGCTATAAGTAAACAGCATTTTCAATGTGAAGAAAAAAAATGTTTATTTTGATTAAATTTATTTTACATTATAAATATTTCACCTGGTAACTGAGAATAATTTTAAATTGGAAGTCATAAAATACAACAGTTTATTGTAAGAATTATGCTTTTGAAGCGATTAATATTTGGCCACTCTCTATATATCAAGAGAAGAAAGTTTCACTGGCGCCATCTACTTTGATTTCCCTTGCACGCTTTTAGCACACCATTGAGCTTCTTGGTATATATTTGAAGTGTGCGTGACTCGAAAATAAAAGTTTAGTCGAGTCTATCCATTTTAGAAACAACAGAGTTTTCTTCTAATAAAAACACAAACTATATCAGAGATATTTCTCACACAGACGTGTTGATTTGTTACTTTAAGTACTTTCTGCAATTTGTTCTAAAATAAGATATACATTTTCCAGCCGCATAAGAAATTTAAGAACACCAAAGACTCATTTTCAGACAAAAAAAATTCAGAATACAATTAAATACTACGATTTTGCTTCGTTTCTTAAATTTGTTTGTGCATTTATTTCGATATTAAAAATGCATTTACGTAAATAATTTAATCAACTGCTTCTAATTTATTAACAAAAAATTGAAAACAGCATTGTCCAACTACGAACTCGGCTTTTCGCTAAGTTTATGATCGAACATTTGCCTGCTATTTCGTGCAAGTTTTGTGCGTAAGCATTGTTTCGACTGCTGCGTACCGGCTTACAAAACAAATTTCTAAACATTTTAAACTTTAAAAACAACTCTCTTTCTTTAATTTCAGGCAACTTCAACTTCAACTACGCCTCAGTGCAGATAAACTGGCAAAAGTAGCAATAACAACAACAACAACAACATTTGCAATAACAAGAGCAGCAACAAAGGCTACCAAATAGATTTACAAAATATATATACTATATATAGTATATGTAGTTATACATATGTCTGTATATAGTCAAGAGACTAACATAATATTTATTCAATTTACGCAATTTACACCAAAAAATAAAGACAACACTAACAACAACAACAACTACAACTACAACAACGGCAACAAAAACAATAAGAGTTGTTTCAGTTTATTGTTTGGTTCGTTGCCGTTGGTATTTTATTGCCAACTTCAAAAAAAATATTGTTGTAATTATGAAAAAAAAAGGAAAATGAGCCCGAAATCCAAGACTATATTTATAATAATTTTGCACTAAATGTGCAACAATTGTATGCTTGACAATCTGACTAAATGACTAAACAACTTGCGGCAACTTGTGGCAACTTGTGGCAAGTGTTTTTCTCTATGCAAATCGCAATAACGCAAACGTCAGCAAGTCAGTCAGGATTAAGCGACTAAGTCAATGGGTCAATCCCGGGAAGCAGTATTGCCTTAGTGTGACCAGACTACGCCTACAGCTATGCGCCACCACAAGCTGCAACAGCTGCACAGCACTGTAACTCAATCAACACCGCGTAGCGGAATTATTATGATAATAAATTGCATAGACTGGTTTGTCCAGCCGTAGCTGTAAAGATTTTACCAAAAGCAAAAGATTTGCATAAGTTGGCCATTTTTGGGCTTAGTCGTTTCTGACACTTCCTTATTTGTGCACCAAGTGCAATTGATATACAAATCACTGGTGCCCATACCTTGGCTTACGTACTAAGCCGTTGTCATGGCTAGTTTTTAGTCTTTTACTGCTTCTACCTATAGAGCATTTTCGATCTGGTCAATTGAGTGCGGCGGCAACAGCGCGTGACAAGAGTTAAAGCCAAGTTAACTTGGCCTATTGCGGATAATGCCAATAAAGAGTTTATTAGCGGCCACAATGGCAACAAGCGTAGCCATAACCATAAGAGACGCCTCTAAAGTCCACAACAAATACAAACGAGCACACACACACACCCGACCACAAAAGAGAGTTCAAACGCTTTTGCCATTGACCCCTTTTATTTGGCTTTTGTTGTGTCGTCGTCTTGTATCTGGTCTTGCCTGTCTTCTCTTGTGCTCTTGGCCGGCACAGTTGGCCCAAACGCTGCATGCCGCGTTTTGGAACGTAATTGCAATCTTCACTTTCAAATCACAATACAAGAAGCGACGATCACAAGTGTTAAAAACATGATTTATATTGTCTATGACTATTTGTGATCTGTTTGTACACCGTGAGAAAACGTAGAGTTAATATTGGTAACAGAAAGCAATAAACGTTGGAGAACGTTGGAAAGATATCTAATATTGCTAGATTTTTTAATAATAAGATTAAAATTTATGTGGGAGGCGAAAAGACCGATAAGTCCACTGGTCGAGTTTTTTAAAAAATAATTTTAAGGTATTTCCATTTTACTTTGAAGAAGTTGCAGTTCTTTATCTCTTTTTGTGTTGGCCTATTACCCCATTTGCGGAAAAAGTCTCTATATATATGCATATAAAAACCACGATTTTATTATTTTATTTAATAGAAAATTGAAATCGGCGGCATGCAAACGTAATTATATAATCGTAAAATATCTTTTTTATATTAGTTGAAGGTATATCCATCCAATGTCACAATCTGACGATCTGATTCTTCTACTTCATGACTAGTTTCAAACAAATGCTGATGACATTGCTTGAGATAATGGTTTATATATTAATGCTTTTTCCACATCTGATATTGAAGTAAAGAATACAGTTAATTTAAATAAAAGCAGATTTATAAAGGTTTTTCTTAGCATAAGCGATATCATTACTGAATTTTATGTACTCAAAGAAGTATCAAATAATTATGGTAATATTCTTTATAAAACCCAAGTAACACTGTCTTCACCAGATATCAAACCAAACTATTTTGGCTTCTACATTATAAAACGAAATGATCTTCCATAGATTATGTGAGTAGCAACCGAACATTTGCAGTTATCGAGTTCAAAATACAACCAAATTCTCCTAAGTATATTGGAAGATTTCCAAAACAAATTAGGATAAGAATTTTGCTGTCAAAACCGTACTATCTCTAAATGTATTAAGAAATTAGGTTTATTTATTATTGAAATTTAAGAGACTAGGTATCTTTCGATTAGACGCTTGCCTGACCTTTTCGATCCTAATACATTTATAAAAATAACCGGTAACCATTAGGTTAAATAGCGATGATAACTACTCAAAAACCAAAAGCCATCTGGGGATTCTCTTAGTAAGAAAGTCAGAAACCGATAGAAAATTTTTCATATTGGTAGTTTTTCTAATGATGAGCTTCAAATTCATGTGGGAGGATTAATGACCGAAAAGTCTACTGTCCGATTCTTTTACAAATAATATTATGGTGTTGAATTTTCATTCTATTTCGAAGAACTTGAAATCATTAATCGACAACCCGCTGATCATTTTAAAAAGCTAATCTTCTGCCAAACCCTTCTTTAGCTGTTTTTGGATTTGCTTATGCTTCTTCTGAAGTTTGGATCCTAAGACATAATAATAATCGTTAAATTTTTGTGTTAAAAAACGATAATGACCGCTTTAAAGCCTATAAACCATACCTGAGCATATTTCTTAGCCGAGAGCCAACCAAAAAGTAAACTCAAAAAGCAAACTCATTTTTTGAGATGACATGGAAATTTAACGGATTAATCTTTTTATAAGGGTATAGATAGCAAAACTGCATCCCTAAGAAACAAAGGCGATCTCCTGTAGCTCTTGATGCAGGGCTGATTAAGTGACTTCAAGCATAAAGTTGATGAGATTGATAAAGAGCAACCCCATCACTGTGCTCAAAAAATGTTCTACTAAGGAAGATTTCTCTAAATCGAATTTTTTACGATCTATTCTGAAAAAGCTCAGCAGAAAAGATAGTTTTTGAGTAAAAAATCATATAATTATATTCTGAACATATAAATAAATAAATATTATGCAAATTATGAAAATAATAAGGAAAACTATCAGTTTCGCTTAAAAAAACTGATATATATATAGTATTATAAATGGTATGTTCTATTTGCAGTTTATGAAATACTTTGAGTTTTAAGTTTAGCTTAAAAAAGGCTGCTATGTTACTCCTAATTACCGAGTGACACCTTCTTCTTAAATAAAGCCGAACTGCTGCAAGAGTAACTGCGACAAACACCAAGTTTTTAGTCTATTTATATAGAATAATTTAAGCTCTCCAGACTAACTTAGGATTAATTGTAGTTACAATACTCTATTACCGAGATTAAGCGCTTTCACTGCAATTTCCGACCTTTGTATACAACTTTCCATTCGGAATTAAAGCAAATCTGGACCATTTGGAAACAAACTACTTTGTTCAGTGTATTTGTTACGATGTTTTCATTTTACTTTGTAATAATTGTTCACTGCGTGAGAAGGCATTGTTGTCAATGGGACCAATGCAATGCTTATCTAGTTGTTAATCAGACGTTAATCAACACTTAAATGCAGTTAATAAAGCCCATTGAAAGTGCAAGTCATGAGTGGGGCGCATGTTGATGAAGGTCATGAAAAACAAACGCAAGACTACTCCAAATTGCAGCACTCAGTGGGACACGACACGCGCAGTTAACTCCAATTTGAGCCAACTTACAAGTCGTGTAATGATTACCATCACATGACAAATTTACCGTTTGTTTGTTACCCCCCGGCTCCCCTACAAAACGACCTTGACCCGCAATGCAATGAACCCTGAATTGCCCATTAAAAAACAAAAAAAAAAAAAACAACTTTAAGCTGAACACAACGAGCTGAACAGTTACGCCGAACAATGTTTAAAAATTCAAATTTTTTTTTTAAATTGGCACATAAAATGTCATAACTGTCAGATTTTGCCCATCGTAAGCCGGAGAAAAAGAGCCCCCGAAATTAAGCAGACTTCAAAGACAGTTTCGACAAAGAAATCGGCGTCTTGGTTGACAAAAACAAAAAAAAGTGGGGCCGGTTAGAGTTGGCTTATAGCGACTTATAGTGACTTTATTATATACTTTGTTTCTCTGTTTCCACGATGACTACTGCCAACTTGAAGCATTGGGAAGAATTCTTCTACTACCACGACTACCACAAAGAAAAGTGAACAAGTTAGAATTGGCTTACAGCGACTTTATTTTATGCTCAGTTTATCTTTTTTTCATGCGCATTACACAAAGCTTTAGAAAGAGAAGAAGAGCCCCAAAAAATAAGCAAACTTCAAAAACAGTTTTGATAAAGGAATCGGCGCCTTAGTTGGTAAAAACAAAAGAAAAGTCGACCGGTTGGCTTTTAACGACTTATAGTGTCTTTTATACTCGTATGCCATAAAAAGTTTCTTTGATTCCATAATGAATTCTGCGAATTGCAAGCATTGGGAAGAATTCTTCTATTTCCTCTACTACCTAAAAAAAATGTAGCCAGGTTAGAGTTGGCCAATAGCAACTTAATTAAACATTAAGTATCTCTGTTTCCAAGACAAATACTTCGGATTGTAAGAAGAATTGTAAGAAGAAAAATTCTTCTACTTCTTCTACTGTAGTATTCCATCTTATAGTTGGCTTATAGCTACTTTATTGTTCTGTTTGTACTTGGTTTCTCTGTTTCCACGATGAATCCTGCGAATTGCAAGCTTCAGGACCAAAATTAAGCAGACTTCAAAGAAAGATTCGGCAAAGAAATCGGCGCCTTAGTTGAGAAAAAACAAAACAAATTGGCCGGTTGTCTTATAGCGTCTTATAGAGACTAATTAGTACTTAGTTTCTCTGATTTTAAGTTAAATCCTGGAAAGTGCAAGCTTTGGAAAGAATTCTTCTACAACCACTACCACCAAAAAAACGAGCAGTTTAAAATTTGTTTACTTTATTATATACTTCGATTCTCTGTTTCCATACAGAATTCTCTCAATTGCAAGCTTTACAGAGCTTCAGTATTCTTTTTCTACTTGTTTTTCACCTTTCATCTTCCTAAACTATAAGACAAAGTATAACGCATTATTAGAACCAGATGGATAGTCTTTTATTAGGTCAGAATGCCAAATAGAATAGCTAAGAACAAAATATGACAGTGCTCGAAAAGTTTGGAAAAAGATGGTACTCTAATCTTATCCACCCATTCTAGATTTTGTAGGTTTTTAAGCCAAAACTACCGCAAAATAGTTTTAACATAAAAATATGACAAAATCATTCCACAAGTTTGTAAAAAAGTTTCACCTAACATATTCAGCCCTTTTGCGATTGATAGGTTTTAAGGCCATAACTACCGCAAGTTAGAGTATTTTAAGTCCATGAACAAGCACGGCGTTTTCTACAAAAGGGAACGAAATGGAATGAAGTGATCATCGTAAATTGTTACACAAATTAGCAAGCTTTCGATACAATGAAGATGATAAAGTTTTTTTTATGATTAATCAGCGTCGGCTAAGGTTTGACACTTTTGTTAACACCAAACAAACCCAATTTATCTAAATTATTATGCAAACAAGCCGCGTATAGATAAAGACTTAAATATATATTTTATTTTGACCTTGGTCAAGCTGTAGCTGCTGCTTTCACAAATATCTATAATTTGCAAATTAATTCAAGGAAGTAATTGCACTTCAAACATTTTAACAATCTCATTAACATAAAAGTTTTGTGGGCTAAAAATATGACAATTATTTGTACACACACAGTCAACATTTAAGCCGAACCGTTGTGAATGACATAATCAGCTGATATGTACGCTAACGGTACGCTAGCCGCCTTATAAACAATGTGGTCAAGTGATAGAGCGAGATGCACATACAGTTAGAGAGCGAGAGCGAGAGCGAGAGTCATGCAACAAACGTGAATGAAACGAAAATTGAAAGTTGCAAAGAAAAATGAAAATGAAAATGAAAATACCACAATAACAATGTGAGAAATTTGCTTTCTGCTAGCGTAACAACTGAAACGATTTTTCCAAGTCTCTCATATGTCCATACCATATGATATAGTATAGACTGTATAATGTGTGCCACAGCAGCTGGAAGACCCATTGACATAATAACAAGGAAGGTAACCAGAGTAAGCCAAACAAAGTATGCCATGCCAGCGATCTCCAGAGACAGAGACAGGCGCACTCTTTTGTCGGCGTTGAAAAAATTTACACCACAGTAGCAGTGGGTAGGGGTAGTGGGACGTTGCTGGGTCGGTTTGTTGATTTTGGACTGATGGTTGACTGACTGACTTACTGACTGAATTACAAATGAACTAACAACTGGTTGAGTGGGCTGGTGTCTTAGGTTATGGTTTGTGACCGCGCGGCGCTTCAACGCGTTCCATATGTAATCAACAGTCCCAAAAAGACAAACGACTGACGAACTGACTGACTAAGTAAGTAACTTAAGATCGTTATCCGAATACGCGTGCAGCTCAACCATCCAAAATTATTATGTGTGTTAGTGTAGGCAACTTGCAAAGCGAATAATTAAGACAAGTGAAGTGCTAATGGTAGAGCAATTTTTGAGATATGTCTTCAGATGATATAATTAGGCAGCAAATCTCATAGAATCAGTGATAGACGGACTTTGTAAGCAAGAGAAGTCTGAATAATAGTCGTAGATACATTTAGTAATAATTTTTATTTAGTTATTAATTCAAATTGTTATGTATATATTTTTTTATTATGTTTCACATTTTCTCGAATTTAACATATCCTAGTATTAATATTGTGTAAATATTAGGCCAATGCTGAAATTTTGAGGTGTTACCAGATTTACGAGTTTTTTTTTTTGAATAACTAATATTTTCTACTCAATAAGTAACGATTGTTTAAGGTTATATCAATGTTTTATGACAAAAAACGAAAGAGTCACTCATTTAATTACTCTCAGTTTTCCTTACATAACCTCCAATTTAAAGCATTTTGATTATTTTACTTGATTTACTGGAACTTTTATTTAAAAGTAATATTTCTGCAAAAATTTTAAAACCTTTTTGAGATCATTTTAAAAACATCATCTGGTCAGAAAGCTGCAATAAATTTTTATTTATTAACAAACATAATAAAAATCTGACTGTGTTCCTTCGATAATTCATCTACGTTTCTCTGGTAATAGTTGGAAAATCAACCTTTCCTCGCAAAAAAAACTATATTAATAATAAACTATCTCAAAAGTATAATAAAAATCACATTCATTATTTTCTAAGATTTACATATGAAATTTTGGGGTCTTATGATGCAAAGATGGACATAGCACATTTAACTGGTGTTCCCTATAAATGGCATAAAGGTTTAATTGCTTATCATGAAACGTTCTCCTGAAAGCAACCTGACAGGATCGTTTACGAAAGTCAGCAATGCATCTAAAATTTAAAGATAACAGTACCATTGTGGCCCTCAATTGCTGGTAGAAATATGCATGTATACAGATATTCGAAAATAGGAGTCCAATACCAATTTTTACTTAATGATTTTGCCAATTTCAAGTTCTTGAAATGGGAACACAAAATCTTTAAAAATGTCATGATGGATAAAATTATTGATATTATAAATCTAATTATGTTTAATTTAGAAAACCCGTTTCCAAAATGAACCGGTTTTCTCTTTCAAAAAAGTTTGGTTAGTTTCAGGTTTAGGCTACAAATTCAATTCAGAAATAATTGCTTGTTTTTTTAAATATTTTATATATAAATGAAAATTCTATTTCATAGTCATAGTACCAGCTGTTTAAGCTTAAATCCGCTAATTGCTTATTGAGCGTATTATCAGCTACCATGGAAATGTTTTACGGTTTTTCTATGAGTTCGACATCTGTTTGCATCAATCACGATAACACACCGTCGCACACGTCGAAGTTGGTCCGAAATTACTTGGAAACACTCAATTGAGAAGTGTTACCCATCCCGCATTATTCCCCAGACCTGGCTCCTTCTGACTATCATCTGTTTTTGACGATGGACAACGCACTCGTCGAACAACATTTCGATTCATACGAAGACGTTCGAAAATAGCTGAACGAGTCGTTTGCCTCGAAAGATAAGGAATTCTTTTGGCGTGGTATTCACAAATTGCACGATAGATAGGAAAAATGTAAAGTTAGCGAGGGAAAGTACTTTGAAAATTCTTTTTTCTTTCAAGACTAAATAGATGACATTATCTAGATACGTCGAGAGAAGAAGACCATAGGAGATAGCAGAGGAGATTATCACTTCGAAGGGGTTGACAACTTTAAATACTTGGGTGTGTTGATAAGCAATAACAACAGCGCAAGGGACTGCATACAAGACAGGATTATATCGGCTTATAAAACCTACTACGCGCACAAAAAAATATTCAGGTCAAAACTGCTATCGAGGGCATGCAAGCTACGAATTTATAATTTCATCATAAGGCCCATAGTCTCATATGGAGCAGAAGTTTGGACCATGACGGCAGCAGACGAAGAACTCCTAAGAATCTTTGAAAGAAAAATACTGCGAAAAACGTTTGGGTCAAAGATAAATGGTCGCGGTGACTACATTACAAGGAACAATTACGAAAAATTGCCTACACTGTTCATAATAAATATACATTTTTTAAAAAAATTGGCAACATTGCAAGATTTTATTTTTTAGCTGCTATTTTTAAATTTTAACTTCTTCATAAAATTTATGCAAGTATCTATGTATTTAATATCTGAGTTTCAACGCTGCTTATTTATCTTTTAACGAATAGATCGTAATTTTTGAAATATTTAAAAATTGTACCCAACGATCAACAATTACAGTACATGCCCAAAATCTTGTTTCACTTTGCGATAATCTAAATGACTACCCATAGCGCCTTGATTGGAACGCATTTTATTTATTTTTTTTTGTTATAAATTAAGAGGTTAATTGTAATTCCATACGCCCCGTTGACGCCCAAACTTATAAAAATTCAAACTATATTCTCTTCAGCTTCACCGCTAATGCAGTTCAACTTTGAAAGTTGTCTTGTTTACATTTTGAAGGACGCCTAATTTACGAATATTAAAGAAAAACTATGTTTAGGTTTTTATGGCCTAAGGTCGTTGATAAACAAATTAGAGCATTGCATTATAACAACATCACAAACAAAAAAGATGCATTTCGTTTCGTTATCTTCAAACTATTTTTAGACTTAATTATAATTTTCAAACACTTGAAACTTGATAAATGCATTCGATATAGTTTGGTATCAACTAACAATCGGCTAATCATATGTTACGAGCTCGGAAAACTCAATAAACTGCAATTAATTTAAATATTTTATTAAACGTGCCTAAGCATAATATTACAGAACAGCCCACAAGCCAAAAAGCAAACGTACATAAATTGTATAAAAATATCAATAAAAATTAACATAAAAACATAAAATTAAACAATAGACAGAAACTGCAGCGATGAAGTTAAGCGCATCCAAATCCCATTGGGTTTCGATGTATTATTCAATTACCAACTGAAAATATGGCTTATTGCGGCTCCAGTGGCCGTCTCTTCAAGCTGCAAGCCAATGCACACTTGTGGCAACAACGAGGCAAGTGCAACTTGTTGCCGCAGCTGGCGGACAGACGACACACAGACGTCAGGCAGGCAGCTGACGGTAGTCGAATTAAACAACCAAATGGCACGCATCTATAGATGCTGCCGGAGAGCCCCCTAAGACACTGCCATAACCAATCCCACACATGCCCACATGCTCTACCAGGTTTGGATGGCTTGGCGGCGCTTGAGTGCGCCAACTTCGCGCCCCAAACTTCAAACAATACTGCCAGTCGGCAATGCACAGTGGTCGGAGGTCTATGATATATGCGGTCACAATAAAATTATCTATATGGACTATTCAGTCAACGATCCCTAAGACTTTAATCTAAATCTAAATGATTAAATAAATCGCCAAACTCAAACTGCTGTGGTGCTCATAACACGCTGGGCCTCTGGCAACAAATCCCTAAAATGGTTCTACTGGGAAAATCTTAATGTATCGTTTTCCTACACTAATATCTTGTCTTTCTTCATAGCAGACCTTTTCCTACAATTATATCTTCTTAAACTTGTATTTCTTCATAATAGGGTTCAGCGGAATTTCTGTCCTGTACTGCCTTGCCTTCTATATCAAGAATAGGGCTATAAGTGAAGAATCGATTAATTCTATTATTATCCTGCAAACATGCCAATCTTTAACTTTAAGAATCATTGCAGATTCTCAAGATCAAATTTAATGAATTTATCATTTATTCAATTTCAAAATATCGCAAAAATATTTTGTAACGCTTACTGAAAGTGGAAGCTAATTGTAAAAGTTAGAAATATAAAAAAAAGATTTATAATCCGAAAAATAAATGCATTAAGGCAATCCTTTTCCTTAAGAGATACGAAATTTTTAAAAATTTGTATATATTACAATATTACAAAGTTGAATGACGATTGCATTAAAAAAATCAAATCTAAACAAATTTTTAGGTCAATTTCGAAGTTAAATATCATTTACAAAAACAGATCACAGCGATGCCATAGGATTCCTCCCTAATTGCTCTATACCTTTCTAACTTTCTAATTTTGTTTATTTTCAGAAACTCTTGACAAACCACATACCTGGTGCTCTGATATAGCCACAAGACATTTTAAAAGAAAATCTTATAACCTTTTTTGAAATAATCTCTTAGAATCGTTATAAAAATCGTTATAAAAAAATTTATGGAATTATTTGAAAAATAAAAATTTCGATTCGAAAATCATCTGAAAATCCTATTAATCAGTTGCTTTTCGAATTTAAAATTTTCTGTTGAAAAATCGTTTTATCTTATATAAAGCAATAAAATTCTTATGAAATAGTTTCTTTTTAACATTATAATAACGCTTAAATTCAAAATTTCGATAAAAAAAAATATAAAAATTATGGCTTAGAAAAATTTGATAAATAAAAAATAAGACAAAAAATCGGACTAAAATATGAAAACAAGCAAATTTGGATTCCCGAAAGTAGGAGTAAAATAAATACCAGTAAGGTAACAAACAAGATCTGATTTGAAGCCTTTAATGATTTTGACCTCGACTTAAAGAGGGAAGGAGGTTAATGTATTGGAACCAAAGCAACCATATTTATTGATTTAAGAAGTTTTATCAAAACAAGAAAATATTTATCTACAATTGTGCATAATTTTGCAAAGACTTTTGAGTGATTATAATTTAGAAAAAAAAAATAATTTTAGAAGCAACTTTGGGTACAAAGTTCGCTTCCTTTAGCGAACGACTGTCACAGAAGGAGCAGAAGTTAGGAACATAACGGCAGCAGACGAAGAATCCCTAAGAATCTTTGAAAGAAGAATACTGCGAAAAACGTTTGGGCCAAAGATAAATGATCGCGGTGACTATATTCCAAGGAACAATGACAAATTGTTGAGCTTAAACCATGTCCCAGAGGCTAAGATGTATAGGTCATGTCCTACGAATAAACCAGAAGAGAGCACAAAAGCTGGTGTTGGCATACACACCACTCTCTCCACCAGAAGCAGAGGTCGACCAAAAAAGCGCTTAATTGACTATTAGGCGATGACATGCTGAAGATGGAAGTAAGGAACTGCCGCGCCCTTACTAAAAACCGAGACGAATGTAGAAGAATTGTTGAGAAAGCCAAAACCCACACGGGTTGTAGAGCTGAATGATGATTTTAGAAGGAATTAGTCCGCACATATTTTTTACTTCATATTTTTGTATGTTGATGGAAAACTTTACTTCCGCACTTTCCCTGTAGGGGTCTCGATATTAATGGATTGAAAACTATATTCAAAATTTGTAGGCATGCAATATTATTGCATAAGAACAATTTTGAATATCTGTTTGCTTCATAAATTCATTGATAATTGAAAATATCAGTTTTTGAGCCGATATCGCAACATTTGAGGGAAGTATAGCTTTTCTTTAGCAATTCAAAGAAAAGTGCAGCAGAAGATTTCTCATAAATATACACGATGCGTGGCTACTTTTTGAAAAAGAAATGTGAAATAGTGGAAAGGAAAAGGTTATTCCTTATTTTTGCAGAATTGGAAGGATTTACTACTTCATCAAGACACATTCTAAACGCCAGAGCAGATTGGTAGATTTATTGATAGTGACTCATCAAACTATATCAACACGCCCCAAATCTATAGGAATTGTTCAGAAAGAGGAATACTGGATTCCGTATGACTTGAAAGAAATTTCAAAAGTAAAATCGTAAAAGATTTCTTTATAACATTGTTACATTATAGGGCAGGGCTTGAGCAGGCGATTGAATTCCCGACCATCGGGTCAGAGCTGAGATGACAAACACAACGCTAACGGAGCTAAATTTAAAACAAAAGCCTAACAAATACTTTATACTTAGGACCCTTGATGTGCAGACTCTGAGAACTAATCAAAAATCAATTATTTCGCACTGAACGCTCTGTCACTCTGTGCGCCAAGACCAGAGGAAACTACAATATACCCAAAAATCAAAGTTTATTTACCACGAATCCCTTCATCGATGCCCCTTGACATTTAAGCATAATACATTTTTTTATGTAAATCATTAACAAAACCAACCAGTCCAAGCAAATAAAGAAAAGACAATTAAAATAAAAAAATCTCGCGCAAAAATCAAACAAGTGTCATCTTTTGAACAAATAAAAAATAATTGGCTAAAAAATAGTCAGTTAGTTTGGCTAACTTGTTTGAATCACGAATGCAATTCTTTGTTTTTTTTTTCTCTCATTTTTGTCCCAAAACCGCAACCAGTGTGCAACGCCATCTATGCTGCCGCTGCTGACGAAGCTGTCGCCGTTTGCGTCTGCGTCACCGTTGCCGTCGTCTTCAACACCATTCACCATAGACCGGCGCGCATATGTTTTGGGTTATTGCGATTATTATTATGGTTTTTATTTTTTTTCTTTGGATTTTTTGTTTTTTTGTTTTTGGTTTTTTGGCCACTCTTCGGCTGCGTCGCGTATTCGCAGCGTTTACACTACATTTACCCGCTCCGCGGAGACTTGATGTTGGGAACGCTGAAGCCGCTGGCTTTAACTATAAAAGTGCGAGCAGGCGCTGCAGTTCGTATCATTGAACCGTTAACCGTCGAGCTGTAAAGTGGTACGGATCGTGTTTTAGGAAATAAACACTCAAAAAGTGAAGCCAATTTCGTGCGGCACACGAGTTCCTCGCTAAACAGAAAAACACTAAAAAAACAAAGCTCCTTCGATCGACTTTTGTGAGGCAAACGCGTGCCACACAGAGTTGAAAATAGTTCAAGGATAAACACAGCTGGAAAAAGCAAAAATGAAACTTTTGGTATGTATCGCAGGATGTGTGGAAAAAGTGAGAAAGTGATTCAATTGAAATACAAGAGAAAAGGACTCTTTAGTGTCAAGCAAATAAAGTGAAAAACAGTTCTCGAAATAGTAAGAATTGTGCCCAATTTGTTGGAAAAAAAACATGAATTCAAACAGCAAATGTTGAAAGCAAAATGTTTCGTATAAGTTTTTTAGAAATTCAGTTTTAAAATGTAGCAAACAAATCTTTGGAAACATAAAAAAAGTTTTATATAGCAAAAAACTTAACCACGAGTTGCCAAACAGCTATCCTGAAATATTAGAAACTTGCTTAAAGATTCGTGCATAAGTTTTGTGGAAACTTTAATCCCGTCTTAAACGATTATACGACTTATGTCCATATTATGTTAAATTAAGAGTTGTATACAGAATTCTACGAAAATTATTTGTTCATCAAAATTTCTTTGATTTTAGATTAAAAATCTCAGTATTGCCATATAATATATATATATTTTACAATCTGTTGACAAATGTTTAATTTGAAAAAAAAGATTATTTTGTGCTATATGCAACTAACTTAATTTCCTTCAATATCTAAAGATTTACTTCTTTTGCAAAAATCTACTCTTTATTTTCAACGCGCCTATTTTAGGAATCTGTACAATAATAATAAAAATTTTTTAAAAAACTGCAATTGAAGAAATATAGATTTTTAAACATCAAGTTAATTTGCTTATCTCTAGTAACCAAAGTTACTCTTATTAAAAAAAAATACAATTATTCAAGATTAAACCACATAAAAAAATTATTTTTAAAAAAATGCGAAACAGTTGCATTTAAATAGTTAAGTTTAAGAGAATATTTTTTATATGGCATAAAACTCAAAGTTCTTCAAGATTATACCATATAAAAATATAATTTCAAAACATTTAGTTCAGTAACGCTAAAATATGCATTATTTTTTTCACAAAACTATTTGGTTTCTACTAAATTCAAAGAAGAAAAATATTTTAATTTAAAAAAAAAAAAGGAAAAATGGATCTTTCCATTTGTATGACGCATTAAGCGTTTGTTATCAAAAAAAAATTAATATCCATTAAAAATAAAAAAAAATAAAAATTTTTGAAAATCCTTATCGAAAATTCGATTTCCAATGAACATTTGTAAAACGATTTTAGACATTTACTTTTCAAAACTTTTATATTTTAAGCATGCATAATTTTGCTCATAATAAATTTTAAAATTTCCAAAATATTTGAAACTGCTAAAAATAAAAAAGCAAAGATTGAAAATATACAATCGTAAAGCGAAGAATTGCATCCTAACAGCTAGAAGCGACTTATTCTGTACAAAATAATTAAAACAAAGAAAATACCTCACAAAAAAAAGAAATACGCAAAAGCAAAATTCCTCATCATAGCATCAACCGCATTTTCTTAAAAATTCAACCAAATCTTACCCCTATCCATTCCATTTCTTCCTCTACAGCGCACAGCGACAACGCTCGCTTTGGTCCTTTTGTTGGCCATCAGCTTCGCACAGGCTGAGGAAGAGAAGAAGGCAGCAACTGAGGAGAAAAAGGCTGAGCCTGAGGCTAAGGAAGCCTCATCGGGCGATGAGACAGCAAAGTCCAAACGCGGTCTGCATCACTATGAAGACTATCATCATCATAGCCATCATCACCACGTGCCACATTTCCCTGTGCACGAGGAGAAAACGCTAACCATTATCAAGAAGGTACCACAGCCCTATCCAGTGGAGAAAACCGTACATGTGCCCGTTGAGAAGCACGTACATGTACCCGTCAAGGTAAAGGTGCCCAAGCCCTATCCCGTCATCAAGCACATACCCTATGAGGTTAAGGAAATTGTCAAAGTACCCTATGAGGTGCCACAGCCCTATCCAGTTGAGAAGAAAATTCCCGTGCCCGTACATGTGCCTTACGATCGCCCAGTGCCTGTAAAGGTGCATGTGCCTGCACCCTATCCAGTTGAAAAGAAGGTGCATGTGCCCGTCAAAGTGCATGTGCCAGCACCATATCCAGTTGAGAAAATTGTGCACTATAAGGTAGAGAAGCATGTGCATGTGGACAAACCCTATCCCGTTGAAAAGGTTGTGCACTACCCCGTTAAGGTGCATGTGGACAAACCAGTGCCCTATCATGTTGACAAGCCCGTGCCACACTATGTTGACAAACCCGTGCCAGTGCCTGTAATCAAGAAGGTGCCAGTGCCCGTACATGTGCCCTATGATCGTCCCGTGCCTGTGCATGTCGAGAAACCTGTGCCGTACGAAGTAAAGGTTCATGTGCCACAACCCTATCCCGTTATCAAGGAAGTGCCAGTTAAAATTGAGAAACATGTGCCCTATCCCGTCAAGATACCAGTTGAGAAGCCCGTACATGTGCATATCGAGAAACACGTGCCCGAATACCATGAGAAACACATAACCTACAAGGAGCCCGAATTTGTGCACAAGCACATTGAGGAGCATCATCATGAGCCCAGCCACCATCATCATCATGAGGATCATCACTCGCATCACGAGGATCATCATTCGCATCACATTGAGGAACATGAGCATGAGGTGGAGCATGATTATAATTATCATGATCATCATTCATATCATGGTTACTAAATTGGTAAAATGAATTTCTTTTCTCATATCTCTTTACAGCATTGAAAAGCGTAACGCATGGAAAGCAATACAAAATTTCAAAAAAAAAAATGAAATACAAAGAAACTCAAAATACTAAATTCCAATTCCAAACATTCCATTGCAAACCAATTACGATTTCAAATGTCTGTCTAGTGAAACAATGAAATAGAAACACAATAATACTCAATTTGGATATAAAAAAAATATGATTAGAGATTTTCTAGAGACTTGTAGCGCAGTTTAGCGAGATTTTTGTTGATTATACAATATTTTTTAGCAATGTTTTTGACTAACCACAGCGACGTACTTAGTTTTTAGACCGAATTCCGTCTTTTAGTTTAAGCCATAAATTGTTGACGACTACAAATCGAAAAAAAACCCGCTCTGAGAAATGTTAGCAGTTAAAAGATTCTAAGCCTAAGGATACAATTTGACAACACACAGTTTGGCGCACAGCACATAGATACACTCACTCACACACAAGAGCACCCATAGGACCCACCTCAGATCAGGCACACTTACTGCAAACGAACAACAGCAAATCAAAGCAGCTGCCGCTGATCTGGGTCCTGAGCTTGTTGTTCCAACATTGAACTGGGTACTTTGACGTGATGGTTGCTGCTGCTGTTTTGTCCTCCAGCTGCGGCTCCCTTCTTCTGCTCTGGCCCCCAAGCGTTTTATTGTGCACCCAGTTCGATTCATAAGAGTTGTATACAAAACGGCGTCCAGCTAAGATCTCGAGATCTTATAATCTTAAACGTTTTAATGCGTGTGATAAGACTTATCAATTCTGTTAGTGTTTAAGTTTTTATTTTTACATTTAGGCAGAGTGCAATTGCCCTGCATTGAGCATGCGCCTAATTAAGTCAGTTTTATAAACGAACGTATTGTATTATTTTTTTATAATATCTCTGCTCTCTTATTATTATTATTGTTAATGCAACTTAGTTTTTACACAATTACATAATATTTTTTTTGCGTAAATGTGAACACCCCCAAAAACGGGGCTTCACATATCACATAATTGTTTTGTTGTGACAAATGCATAGAAACGGATTTATAAAAAGTACTTAATTTACCAAAAAAAAAAACATACGAAACTCTTATATATTTTGTCTCTGTATAAAAACTTAAACAAATGAAGCTGATAAATGTTAATAATAAAAACGAAAACCACGTGATCAAATCAAAAAGAAAAGTCTTTTATTTATATTATTGTGTGATTTCAAACCATATATTTCAACATCGATTATTTTCCATAAATTAACATATTTTTACATAAAATATTGACAAAATTTGGTACAGTTGCGTGTAAAAACTTAAAAACAATTTCAGTAATAAGAACTTTTAGTTTATAATTAAAATCGGCAAATAAAAATAGATTTTTTTTTAACAGAATAAATATTTATATTCTTTTTAATTATTTGATCGGATAATTTCATGATAACGTTATTAATACAGATTTTCATATGATTCTGGAAACTTAGTCACTTGTCTCTTTAACTCTTTGATCAAGTCAGTTGATGATAACGTTATTAATATCGATATTGGGTTGATTCTAGGTATATAATTCAATAAACTCATATCAATACAGCTTATATGCTCGGCGTCACTTGTCTCTTAAATTCTTTAATCAAATGACAACCTTATTAATATATGTTTTCGTAAGATTCTAGGAATTTAATTAAAAAATCACTTATCTATATAGACGATACGCACTGTGGAAACTGTAGAATATCGCACTTAATTTCAATGGAACTTTGAACAGTACTTGGAAGTTCCAAAAAATTAAGAACCTTCAGCTTTTGCAACATACCAAATACAAGATAGAGGACTATCTTTCGTCTTTAATCTAAAAAACCGATTATAATAAAATTTGATACCATGATTGAAAAGTATATTTAGGCAAGAAATTGCAAATTTTGCAACCTTATGTCATTTTTGAAGAATTGACGACCAAAATTTCAAAAAATACCCGATTGCGCTCTTTGTCGGCATCAAACATGAAAACAAGGAAACACACAACTTAATATAAACCTCAAGGACTTAAAGATACTGTTGTAATACTTATTCTCAGAGACTTTATTTTAGGGAATTCAGTCATTATTAAAAGGAACTTTGAAGTGGATTCTGGAACGTATAAAACAGTTGCAGCGGCTGAAGTGCCCAAAAACTGTTATATGAAAATTTTCTGACTGAAGAAGTTCAGCAATTTCGACCATACAAAATCAGTAAAAAGTCTAATCTTATCCATAAAACAGCATCTTGAAGAAAACTATGATTTTTTTCAATTACACATCATATTAAATCCAAAACACCTTTAAACTCGTGATTAGGTTTAGAGAATTCTTCTGGTACAGTCTTTTGGGAAAATAATAAATATGCGACCTCGGGCGTCTTTTAAAGTTCTTTACAATGCCCCTTTTTCTTTTGATCATATGAAAAGAACCATATTTCTTAAGAAATAATGGAGAACTTTTATTTTTTTAGAATAAAATATAGTTTTCAATGGGCGGAAATATTGGCCATACGACACGTCAAAATATAAAAACTATACCATTACATCAGCGAAATCCCGTAAAGATCAGCAACATCGTTGAAGCATTAAAAAAAATGAAAAAGGGGCTGCCCCCTGCAAGTACATTATACGGATGGAGCTAACTGTGGAGTTCTAAAGCTTATCTATGAAACGAAAAATGTAAATTTAAATTAAAATAACAATTAGAAAACTTATTTTGACAGCACTGACTACTTGTTCTGTAATTTGCTTTTAGAAACAGCTTTTTCTCTCTTCAATACTGATCTACAAGTATTATTTTGTTAAAAAAAGACTTTTGGAAAATAAAAAGTGCTGCTCCGAAAACAGCGTTGAAGATAGTGGACTCCTTCTGATTACCTGGACAAGTGTAGAGTACTGTTTAGTTTTTGATAGTTTCTGTTTATTAGGGAATTTCAGGTCTATATAACACGAATCTCGGCCAGTAGATCATAGAGAGAGATAATGCAATGTGCAGAGGCTCTAGAAATTAGTAGATAAGCACGATTATATTTTGAGTGCGTGTCTTAGTGCGGGGATAGTCGTTGGAAAAATAGAGCAACATGAATGCAACTCTGGACAACCCAGGGAGCCACGGAGGGTGCTTCACCCGGAGGCAGCGAATACGGTGGCTCAAATAACACACGCTGGATAATGTAGGTGGTGGCACTCGAAGTACTATAAGCGGAACCGTTGATTTAAATGATGGTGATGATGATGATCGATCGAACCACCAACCTGTGTGTAAGAGACCAGTAAGCTAATACCTCTGGTAGATCGGTAAGTGAGCGTTGCCCGGAAACAAAATTAAATCAGAACTAAACAGACAAAAAACAAACGTACAAATGGAGGAACCACAGATTTAACATATTCTACAAGAAAACGCTATAATACAATATATAGCAGAGTCTTAGCTAATAGAAATTCGTGCAGGACAACGCTGAGATATCGTATCCGTAGTTATGGATAAACTGGAGGTTGATTACAGGAAAATTACAGTATAGCCTTCTTATGTGTTCTACACAAAAAAGAACCAGGCTAAGCTTTTAAAACCAATTTTGAAGTCAGCCACTGCTAGATCATAATGTGGCATATCTTCGTTCCCTATTTCAAAATAAGCCCAGCAGCATGTGACGAAGCACAACAAATTTGCCTATAACGATGCAACCTGCTATTTATTAAACTAAATTGTACCCATAAAATATACCAAAGACTCTAATAGTTATTGAGCTGTGCTCAATCATCTTTTGCAACACCCAAAGCCTCCCCCACTTAGTATACCAAAAACCACAAATCATGTCATTACTCATAAACCCAAAAATGTCTTATCTAATTTTGAATGCAACAAGCGTTGCCTGCCACCAACTTATTACATATTCAGAGTGTCTCGCCCACAGAAATGCAACATGTTTATTTCATTTTCCAAGTTTTTATCGCATAATTTTCCTCATAGCACATGCGAATACTTTGAAGCACTTTCCAACACTAATAAAAAGCGTTAAGCCCCCTCCCCTCCCCCGTAGACTTTGTCCTGTCCAGAGCACTTCCTAGCGTTTATTTTGTGGTCTGGCATTACTTTTTATTAACATCGTCGATCTATTGTGGTCTGGCCATGTTTCTTTTATGGCTTTGACTATGAAAAGGGGGGCGCTTGTAGGATGGGGCTTTGGTTTTTGCCTTTTTGTCTTGATATTTGTCTGCTTACACGACTTACTGTTAACTACCAAGATTAGCTTTCAATTTGCATTTCGGTTTCATTGAAGTTTACGTCTAAAGCTGCGAGTTGGTTTCGTTTTCAGTGTTTTTCATATAATTTCGGTGTGGCAAGTTGTGCTCTTTGGGCATACACTTCAATTGGGAGTCGGTTGGCTGAGGCAGGTTAGAAATTGGTCTACGAAATATTTCTGTTTTCTAAGCAGAGCATGCTTAAGTTGTATAGATGCAAAAACTTTACTAAAATAATATTATGAGATACAGTTCATTTATTTAAATTTTTGGAATTTGTTACTACACTTTTCGATTTCAAGATAGAACGCCTTAAAAATGTCAAAAAAGAAATTATTTATAGTCGATTTCGGATTTATCTGAAAATAATTGGAATAACTTCAGCTGAGTGAGTCTAATTTTTGTTAGTACCTAATTTTTTTGTTGAGATATTAGAAATTTCAATAATTTTTACCCTTATGAAATAATATACGAGTAGTGACCAGTAAGTAATGAGTCAACAACACACTAAAGAGACGCAAATGAAAATGGATTGGCCACACCCTGCGCAAAGGGGCTGATAATATAACAAAAACAGTATTCCAATAAAACCGACAGGGCAGATAACAGATTGGCAGTTCATGGAAAAAGCACTTATAAAGCTTCTTGGAAGTGATCAGAACAGCAACCCCTGATGAAAATCGTGGAAGTCTATGTTATTGTTTCCGCCCTTTGATTCCCCAAGTAGTCATATAATGTTAAAAGTAAAATTATAATTATAGTTTGCCTTGCACAATGATTTGTTGTTTAGGAATATAAATAACAATAGCAATACGCAAATTGTTACAGTCTTTCTTTAGCAAAAAAGTTTATATAATTTAGAAGAAAATAAATTTAATTCCATTCATTTAATTATTTGGAATGACATAAGGCTCAAACAGGCAATGCAGTAGTTAGCAACAGCACATCAGGGGGTATTCACGCGTTTTTGGTATGCAACACTTAAAACTTTAAACTAGACCATTTCAATTGAATTAATATAATTTTATAAGCAAAAATTACATAATATAAGGAAAACTGTCGCAATAGTTAGCAACAGCACGCCATGTGGCAATCACCTGTTTTTGGTACGAAACGCCAGATTATACCTACAATTCCGAGTTTATAGAAATAGTACTAATCGAATTTATAATCAGTTCTATTTTATCTCTCTAGGTGCTGTCATAACAGTCTGAAACATTAGGCTATGTTCTTATGTGCTGGCTTGCAGTCGGTAAAACACAATTAAAGCCAAGGAATGCACATTATTTCCCTTCGATTTCCCAATTAGCATAATCTCCATTTTCAATTCTACTCCACGGAATATTTATTTTTTGTTATGATGTTGAATTTATAAAATAATTAACATATTTTTTTACAAACAGACAGACCATATCGCCAATAAGCTTTTTGCCAAAAGCTAATACGCACGTTTGCAACACTCTGCAACACTTTGCAACACCAAGGGGTGTTCACGCGTAATATTTATTCAAAAGTTGAAACTACAAATTGAAATTAATTTGGTATTTTAAATAAATCATTGTAGCATTACATATCTGTAATATCTATAGTAAATAGCCGAATACGAACAGCTGCAACGTTAATATTTTAGAAATATATATTTAAAAAATTCATAGTTCTAGCTTGCAAACAGCTATCCTAGCGTAATTTCTCTACTTTTATTGAAAGCTTTTGCATATTTTTGAACATGACAGCTGCTATACATAATGAATACCCTCAGCGCCAGGTTGCTCTGGCAGAGTATCAATAATTCGCTATGCCCCACCAAGTCACACTATTTAAAGCGTTTTTTTTTCGCACAACCCAACTTGAATTGGATCATGGACTTATCACGTTTTTCTTAGTCGGTTTGTAGGACATGTGCCGCTAACCGATATTCGAGCTAAGCTCGCTCGTAAGCCCATGTAAGCCAAATGCAAAACGAGTTGCAGCATACTAGACTTGGTAGATGAAATGAAAAGAGTTTTGTGGCTGAGTTTATTACCATATTGAGTTGGCTCTCTTGTTGTTGCTGTGTGTGTGTGTTGCAGTTTTTGTTGTTGGTGTTGTTGTTGTTTTTGTTGTTGCTGCTAGTTGGTAGTAGCTTTTGTTTATGTAACATTGCAGTTTATAGATTATGCAATAAATAATCGGCACACAATGGAAGCTGTTGCTGTAATCCCAATGCAATGTCTACAACAACAGCAAAAATGGCTAATAGATTTTCTTTTACTTAAATTTTTCTTCATTTTTTACTTTGGCTCATGACTGTTAGACCTCAATTAAAAGGCTTTTACCAAGCGCAAATATTGCAAAATAGCGAATGTTTAAATATGACAAAGTGAGAATCTTTAATAATGCTAAAGTGACTGCCGCAAATCTTGCAATAGGTTGCACTCTACCTTGAAAGAATCCATTCCACAGCAAACCGCAAATGACAAGTAACCTGACGCCAAGTCGCACTTATGCAAGTGAGACCGCCGGCTGTCATAAGACCAAACGCAGTTGGCTGATATTTCGATTTGCAAACTGAGCCACAAAGCGGGGACCACGAATAAAATAAAAATAAGCAAATAGGTACGAAAAGTAGCGCTTGATGAAGAGTGCAACCAACTGAAATGCAAAATTCAAGACACAAAAATTGCGTATTTCAAAGTCGGGCGTGACCGAAACGGATACGCGTGTAACTTGATGCATTTTCCCATACGCAGACATTTTTTGGGAAAAAACTTTCTGACAAAATTCGTGAATTTCGAAAAAAGACTTGAGAGTGAGTGAGCGCACAACACATTGTTTTTTTTTTTTGAAATTAAAATCTTTAAATTATGAGTCTTTTTCAAGTTCCTTAAAACGTGAAAAGCTAATTTTTTACATAATATCGAGTAGTTTGTTGCGTTTTTCTATGGCTTCACCTGCATTTGTGAAGAATATTGTAAGGGATTACCTAATTCATAAGAAAGATCTAATATGAGTCAAGAATAAAAGATCATAAACTAAACATAACTCTTTAAATTGTCTAATTCATAAGAAAGATATGAAATCAGTCAATAAAAAAGAAGATCATAAACTAAACTTAACTCTCTAAATTCTCTAATTCATAAGAAAGATTTGAAATCAGTCAAAAATAAAATAAGTTCATAAACTAGACTTGACTCTTCAAAAATATGGATTTGTGTTAAGTATGCCGACACAAATAAGTTAAGTCTAGTTGATGATCTTATTTTATTTTTGAGTGAATTCAAATCTTTCTTATGAATTAGATAATTTCTTACAACATCGTACCCAAATTTTTTGATGGAATAAAGTAAATTTTTCAATAAAGAAAATGACAAATTTAAAAGTCGTTAATTTGTATTTGCGGTAAGTTTTGATATTCTGAAAGCAACGAAATTGAGAAACATATGTATTACTTATTTTAATAAAGAAATTCCCAAATTTGAACAAAAAGTAAATATTCTACAAAATATCTTTAAAAAATGTTTCTAACGCTTTTGTACCTTTAAAGCAGAAAATTTTATGATACAATCCGGTTTACAGCGAATTCAGACAAAGTAAATCTCTAACAGTTTTCTAATTTGCCTGATAAAAGTCAGATCATAATATTGATTTAAACAATCTGAATCAGATGTTAAGAAATATTTACACTTTATATGTACATATTAGGTTAGGTTAAGCCGGTAGGCCCACAAGGGAAGAACCTCACATAGAGCAGTGTGATCCTTAGTCGAACCGGAGTATATGTGCATATTATCTAAATATATTTAAATCTTTCGAGTACCAGAATTAAAAAATCTAAATATAACTTATACAGTGCAAAAACGGTTTCTTTCAACCGTTTCGTCTTGAAGCGCTGGAAAATAATGTGCACCGATTATGTATATAATTCTGACGGTACTTGGGAAAAAAAACTTTCCAATACGGAAGAAAATTAGAGCAAAGCATAAATTTTCCATCGTTTCGCCTATAGAACTTATGTGTTACAGAATATTTAACCGCTTTCACTTGGAAAACTACAAAATTTTCGATATGGTCTTTTGGACTAACGCTCCGTAGGTTGTACTGAGGACTTATTCCATTTCAATTGAACTTCATACATGCAATGACCGGATGTCGAATTAGGTTACGAAATTTGTGAAAAAAAGTGACTGTAAGGGGTACTAAATCATAGATTTCAGAAATAAATAAAAATGTTCTATAAACTTTCGTACTTGATATTATAACGAATCTGTTTGGTCTAGCTCTTAATTTCTCTGAGAAGTTCATTTAGACGGACATAACTTTTCTAGGTAACCTTATCATTGGACACAGATTTACGAACGCACAGTCAAGAGATGTCCGCTTTCGTTAATTTAGGCAAACAGAACTTTTCTAGACACCCTTATCATAAGATTCAGATTTAGGAACGGACAGTCAAGAGATGTCTGTTTAGGAACGGATTTCAAAAGAAGCCAATGTTACGATAGTAACTATAGAACTGGCAAACCGAGAAAAAGCGTGAAAATATGGCGTATTGTGTATTATAATTAATTATAATAATCGTATTGTTCTTGAAAACTTTATCAATACGATCAAAACAGTAAGAGCAAAAATTCTCGATATATAGGAAAAATGGGACTCTACAAATTATAATCAGAAATTGCAAAGTTTAATAATAATTTAAGAATTTAAATCCGGAAATTTTGAAATTATGGCTACCACGTCAGAATTTTATGATATTTCAGCTAATACACTACATTATATTTATCTGGGTAATTAATAAGCTTAAAGGTAAAGCTATACATAACAATGTTTTTTTTGCAATATTTAATTTTATAATAATTTTAAATTAATATAAATTAAATAAATAATTATAAATATTAAATATTTTATAATAATATTAAAGTCTAAAGATTATTAATTTTTTTGATATTGAAACCGATATCATCTGCTTATGAATGCTTAAGATTTCGTATTAATATTTAGGTTCTCATATCATCGACGTAGTCACGGATATACATTTTTAAGTAACTGAGGAATTAAATCGATTTCATTCCAATATCGCGTTTTGAAAGTTTTATTTTTATTTTGCAACTATAGCGCAAGTTTTTCATAATTATCAGACATATTTTTTTGAATTTAGCGTGACGTTACGTTTCGACTTTAATATGCTAGAAAATAACTTTTTATAAATATCTTTGTTTTGCTGTAATAATAAGCATAATAATAATAATAAAATATAATAATAATATAATATAATAATAATAATAAAAAATGTATCTTGGATGTTGGAGTCTTTTTTAAACAAAACTTGTTTTTTGAAAAAATAGCAAAGCTGTGCAAATATATTTCTATTTTGGAATATGAGCTTCGTTTTTTAAGCATAGTATTGTTGACGGAACAGTGTCATTTACAACCATGATAATACTTAGACAATTTGTCTAGAATTTAAGGAAAGTTTTACATTAAACATTTCAAAATGCATTGTAAAATAATTTGGTTGAAAATCAAAGATATAAGAATAACGAACTATGAAAATTATGCATGGCGTGACGTTACAAAAAATAACAAAACTTGAACATTATAGACTTTTTTTAAAAATCATTGTTTTGCTATGGTTCTATTTTGGTATATCAGATACAACTTAGACAATCTATCTATTGTAACTAAAGTTTCAGTTGTAAAAAAAATTGTAATATAATTTTATTCAAAAAGCAAAGAATAACGAACTATCAAAATGAGGCATGGCGTGACGTTAGAAAAAATACAAAAACTTGGAAATTTGAGTCTTTTTTTAAAAAAATTAAGAAATAGCAATAGACTAAAGATAGTTCTGTTTTGGTTTTGAGAGAGATTGATTGAGATTAGTCATAAAATTCTCAGTGATGACATTTGAAAAGCAATAATTTGAATAAAAATATGGCGTGACGTTATCAAAAATATACCATACCATAACAACTTATACTTGTTGTTTTTAAATATTTTCCTAAAAATGAAGCAACATATTTGTGTTTAAGTTTCGCTTAAACTTTTTGAAATCGGCTACCTGGTTGCATACTTTTACCCCAGCCCGAAGTACCCCTTAAGAGTTATGACTTCATATAAAGTGTAACGACCGAATGAAAAACCCAAGAAAAGCAAAAAAAAAAAAAGCAAAACCAAAACATGGTCAACGATAAATGCCAATGTAGGGCGGCCACCACAGTCATTGACATCGAATACAATCGCATCGGACTGTAAATTATTGGCACAGCCTACGCCTGGTATTGACATCCAGATTGAATAATACCAACTATGCCATTTGCATGAGGAAAATGTTTATAATCTAATGGCACAACTTTGCGCTGGAGCGCATAAGATTTAATACATTTTCGTAATACATTTTCTTTCTCTCTTGGCGTCTGATTTAAATGTTTGGCGTTGAGTCAGTCCGAAAACAAGACCAGAGCAGACCGGGTCTGGTCTGTCCAAGCTGTAACTGCAACCAAGTGGAAAGTGAATGCGGGAAATATGGTGTGTGTGTGTGTGTGTAAATCGTACCACATGGTCGTAATGTGGGTTTTCATTATTTTCACAATGAAAGTGTGTGAGTGTGGGTTTCGAACTATGTGCAGCGCTCGTATATTTGATGGCGTTATGGTCATAATACGAGCTTGTCTGATGCAGTCAGTGGGCCAACATCTGGCCAGCCAAATGCTGCGATTGTAATACGAATTGTAATTAAAAATAGTAACAAATTAATAGCATGTTTTAGCTGGTAGTAATCTTTGCTGTAATTTTAGTTTGTTATGTGGCCAACTGCGTTGGTTGTTTGGTAATATTTTATATCGAGTATTTAGTGGGTGGTGGTAAATAAATTATTAAACTATTAAAATTGTTAAAATATTTAAGTTGTATACAATGAAAAGCTTGCTTGGTAATTTTATTTAGAAAGTTATTGTAGGCCTCCCAAAAAGTCAGGGAAAAGAATTATGTGGCGTTTCCACTTTGTCGAATTTATGTCCAACGGATCTCATCTTGAAGAACAACAAAGAACGTTGAACTTTGCTGATGCTCTAGTGATTTTTTAAGATTAAATACCATGGAAATTTAATATCAAGTAAGATATTATCTTAACAGACCATATGTTGGAATGCAATGTAAGTGCACGAGGAAGTTTTCAAACTCAATGTCATAGAGTGGCAAACGCAGTCTGCAGATATTCCAAGATGGCATGCCCTACTTTATGTCAAATTATGGATTGCTTGCCACCATTATTCCCAGGAAAAATTCTAATGTTGACCAACGATATCGCCCGATCTAACGCCGCTAGTTCTTTTTCTGAGGGTATATTTGAAATCCAAGACAAACGCTGACAAACCAAGCATCATAGCTCAACTTAAAAACAACACACAACACGAAATTGCAACCATATCGTCCGATACATTCGCCGAACTATGAAAAATACAGAAAAAACTATAATATTTGCCCATCAAATGCTGATGGGCATTTGCGCAAAATCATAGTCAAAAAATAAATTAATCTTCGCGCAATAATTTTCGAAATGAAACCTTACTTTTGTCAGAAACTAATGCTTCCACTTTAAATGGTTCTCCCTAAAGTATAAGCTTATTTTTATTAAAAAAAAAAAATATTATCAAGCAATTATTTGAGCAATCACAAAAAATTAAATAAAAATGTTGGAAAGCGATCTATTCTTTGCAAAAAAGAACTAAAAATTCTTTGCTTGCAACAGCAAATTGAAGAATGAGTTAGAAGTAAATAAAAATAATGTAATGTAGTAGTAATAATGAAATATAATTTTTTACAAAAATGTAAATGCGTCCTAAAAATAACCTTATCTCTGTCATAACAATTATAATGTGGATACCACATGACCACAGACATCTGCAATTTAAAACGGAAAAATGCAGATTACGGAATCAGACTCCTATGCATCGCATAGATTTCTTACAACTCAACCATGTTGTGCAATCGATACAAATTTTCAAATTGCGCAAACGAAACTAAGTTCGATCAAAGCTGACAGCCTGGGCAAAACCGACATTCCATAGTTTCTGCGCAAAACGAGATGAGGTTGGATCAATCTCAACCTCCCATACTTTCTTCGCAATATCCTTATATGAATTATCAAACATATTCCAAAAAGCGCAAAACGAGATGAAGTTGGATCAATCCTGACCGCCTATAGTTTCTTCGCAATATTCTTATATGAACTGTCTAACATATTAAAAAATACACAAAATGAGATTAAGTTGGATTAATCCTGACCGCCTATAGTTTCTTCGCAATATCCTTTTGTACAACATCAAAGATATTATAAAATGCGCAGAACGAGATCAATTCTGATCTCCCATAGTTTCTTCGCAATATCCTTATATGAATTATAAAATATATTCAAAAATGCTCAAAATAAGATGAAGTTGAATCTATCTTGACCTCCCATAGTTTCGTCGCAATATCCTTATATGAATTTTCAAAAATATTCAAAAATGCGCAAAACGTAGTTAACTTAGATCTATCAAGACAGATGTATGGGCAAAACAGGCCTTCACTAGTTTCTTCGCAATATCCTTATATGAACTATCAAAAATGCGCAAAACGGCTTTAAGTTGGATCATCCCCGACCTCCCATAGTTTCTTCGCAGTATCCTTATACGAATTATCAGTTGGTTAAGTTTACGGATCTACCATACTTTCTTCATAATATACTTTTGAAAACGATTAAACACATAAAAAAAATAAACTCTGCAGTCGACTATTTCTTCCATGAAACATTTCTGAAAAAAAATCAAAAGGCGACTGCCTGTCCAGTTTTGAATATCGAATCATGTTATCTTTACGAAAAATCGATCGAACATCGTTTAAAGCTAAACACAATCGATTTGGCTAAAAATAAGTGCCTAAAAAACAGTTTTTTTTTTAATTTTTTGCCCAACTAATCATTTGATAATAAAGTTCCAGTCATTATTATTTTAATCGCATTTATTGTAGATATTATGGATAAAAGCGTAAATATAAGAAAAACAACGCTCTCCCGAGTCCCGCAAATAAAGTAACAAAAATATAGTACTCACTTGATGTAGGGTATATTTGCTGGTATATGATATTTAGCGCCCAAATCGAAATCAGATTCAGAGCGCAACACGGGGGGCTTAATACCAGAATACTTTTCGCTGCAAGCAAACTTATTTAGAACCAAATCGCAAAATATGCAAATTTTTTAAGAGTTACCGCAAATTCCAGTAGTGACAATTCATGGTACGCTTATTAGCATTACCACTAAAAACATCGTAACGCCAATTGTCCAAGGACAAAGCAAACGGTAAAAAGGCAATCTGAAATATAATTTGGAAAATTCATTAAGAAATTTTAAGAAACTTTACAAAAAGTCCTACGCTACCTTATCAATGGCCATGGTAAACAAATAGTTAATATCGTAGCTGGACTCATCCAAGGAGCGCTGCAGCAGTCCCAAGGTTTGCAAATGCTTAGGTGTGGATACCGATAAAGTTATAGCATCTCCCACAGCCTGATGAAAAGCTGGATTAGCGCCATTACGAAAGATCTTGGGTAAGTGTCTGTATTGCAAAAAGTATTGTATATGCGCCATTTCATGATGCACGCTCATCAAACTGCGTTGATTTATATCCGTGCAGATCTTAACGCGAAAGTCATGACGATTGCAAAAGTCCCAGGCGGAGGGTTCACAAAGTACGCGTCTATCCAAAGGCTGTTCGAAAACCGAGTTACGATAGAAATCTGGTCCAACAGCCGACATATTAATGGAGGTAAAGAATTCCTCAGCCAATTGAAACATAAGCAGCGGTGTATAGCCTTGTTCCACCATGCGTGGCGTAACATCTACAAGCTTGCGTCCTGGATAGGGTATCAGTATGTCCAGTATATTTGACCAAGATTGTCCGTACATATTGCCCAGTATGTGAGAGGGTATGGGCGCTATGCGATTTATGCGATCGGGTCCATAATAATCACGCAACTTGCGACGTATATAAGCATGCAGGCTCTCATACAGTGGACGTATTTGTTCCCAAACAATATCCATATCCTGACGAAAGTTGCCGGATTCGTAGGCCAGATACCAGTACTCGCCGCCATTGGTGACATCTGCAGGCAGTTAAGGTTTAAAAATGTGCACCAAAGTGTTTATGGATACTCGGTACTCACTGTTGACATAGGCCACCTCCTGCATAACATCGATTAACTGCTCATAACTATCACGCATGCCACGTCCGGCCTTGCGATGATATTCCAACCATGTATGCTGCAATTCCTCCCAATCTCGACTCTTGGCCATGATGTCCTTTAAATGTGGCACATAATGCAGATCACATTGAAAGGGCTGCTGATAGGCGCAAATGCCGGCGTTATTATATAGAAATAGCATTTCGTTGAGCAAACGATTGTACTGAAAGAAAGAGATGGAATTTTAGAAGAAAGAAGGTTCCGATGTGAAATGACCAACTTACGCGATCCAAAACATCCAGCGGCAAAGCATTGGGACCAACTTCAGATTGCAGCATAAGCTGTCTATACAAACGCCGATCATATATAAGATCTTTGTTGATGCTTTTGGATTGCTCCGCTGTAATGCGCTGGAACTCCACATAACGCTGTTGAGCTGCCAGCTGTAGAAAAAAGTTTGGAACCGAATTAAACGAAATTCATATAATATGAGAATCATATATGATATCATATATAATAATAATATAATGAAAAATATATAATGAAAAAAGTAATATTAAATTCCCCAACAAATCTAGTAAGGAATAACTAAATAATTTATTTTTATTTTTTAAAAATTCGATCAAAAATATTTGAATAAATTTATATTTTTGAAATGGTAGACTTTCTGCTATTATAACAATTAATGGAATTTACGGCGTTTTCAAAAAATTTTAGAATGGAATTTTCTATTTCTTATTGTGTTTTTGTTTTAAGGAAATAAAATAAAATAAAATTATACATTTTAATAAATATAAAAGAAGTATCGATGCTCCGGATATAGATTCCAAATAATTATTTTTTGTCAACCATATCAAACAAGTACTACACATTTTTCTTGTTAAAAACTATGGATTTGATTAAAAAATATATGACCAAAATATTTTAAAAAAAGTCTGTAATAAATTTAAAAAATTTGATATTTTTTAGGTTTAATTTGATTTTTACCTACATATGGTTTAATTTTTTTCCTTTGTTCCTTTTTGTTGTTTAAAAAACCTGTAAGTTGTGTAGTAACTGATAAATATTTATTTATCTATTTAATTCTTATTTTCCAGACTTAAAAAATCATTTTTCCGTGTCATCCATAAAATCATATTGGTGTGTTACTTATAATATATCATTTTCTTTTTGTAAAGATTGTAGAAACGGAGAAATATGTCATAAAGGATAAAGGCCATACCAATAATGATATACAAAAATAGACTAAATGACGTCTGGAAAAAATCGCTTTATGGGAAATGCAAAAACGAATCCAAATGAAATTGATGACATATTCTCAAAAGTTATTCAGATGGCATTAAATTCAGGAATGGGCGACCAAAGATATGCTTCAAGACAGCCATGAATTAACTTAAATGTTCAAGAGACATTTGATTTGCTACATATCAATTTTACTATGGAAACAAAACAATCTTTTGTAATCGATCGATTATAAAGCTATTTCGTGTGTTCAAAATTTCGGAATCCCTAAAAAATTTCCGAATGGCAAAATGGGCTATGATTTTTTCGCTCTCAAACAAAGCACTACGAACTTTCTATGGAAGCGATGTCTTATGGAAGCAATGTATAGTCAGCGTATTTTCAACAAATTCTTAAAATTCTTATAAATAAATAAATTACTAAATAATTAGAACATTCTTATATTCTTTGAAATATCTAAATTGCTGATATTTATTTATTTTCACTATGAATGTGGTCATCCAAAACAGTCTGTAGAGATGTAGTTATTCTTCTGCAAATATATTTGAATTTTCTTAAGCGATGCACATTGTAGCAGAGTAGGATTTATCAAATAGAAAATTATATATAAATTTTAATATTTTTTTACACTAAGTGGCCTAAATTTGGTTAATACTATTTATTTCACAATTGTTCATTGGCAAGATCTCATAAAATACTGAAGAATTCATACATACATAATAAAACTTTTATGGTAATTTCTAAACACCTCAAAAAAATTAAGACTGACAATAAAAATACTAATGGGTCTTAAGACCTAATTAATTAATAAATTCTTATGAAGAATTGCACTATTCCGAATTTTTCAACATTTGCATATTAAGTGGATTTGTAGAAAACCTTACCTTTTAGAAAAAATTACCTTAAACTACGAAGATTAATTTGAATTCAACAGCATCGGGTTTATTTTGAAAACAGATCTTAAAATTCTTAATCAACTTCAATATGAAAAAAGTTTCTTTAGTGATATTATTAAATTTGTTTTGGAATTATTTTATATGCTATGCAATCTCCTCACTAAGGCACGAATACATTATTTTGAGGGGTTTTATAGCCCGTTTAAGTTCAACAAGGTTATTTTTGAGGCATTAAAATTTTGCATTTTAAGATTGTTTTTGAAAATTTTTTTAAGTTAAATACGTTCTGAATGACTCAAAGTTAAAGTAAAAGATACTAAAGGTGTTTAATATATTGCGATTTTTATCAACAAGATTCTATAAATGTCAGGGTTTTGTTAAAACTTTTTAAAAGTCTAAGAAGAATATAGAATGTAATATATAACGCCTCTAGAACTTAAAGATTTCGAATTAAGAGTTGCTTTTTCTTTCGATTCACTGAAAAACTCTAGCACTCAACGATTTCAATGTCTATTCAGACATCACAGAAATGAAGACAAGACCATTCTCTTTTACCCTCTAATAGACATTATTAAATTATATATTACGCAGCCGCTGGCCATGATCTTCTGATTTATGTGATTCATACGGACAGACTAATATTCCACTCATTAATTTTATTTAGAAAACAACAACAAATTGTTTACAACATTTATTACAATTTTCATGTTAAATGGATTTGTAGAATCATAAATGTTAACAAAGTACAACACATTAGCTTAATTAAATTGAAATTGTTTTTAAATTAATAGAGGCTAAATACGCATCACAGCGGTAGTTACTATTATTAAATTTTTTGAATTTGAAAGGTTCACAAGTTTTCAAGAAGAAACTTTTAGAGTTTGATAATAAAACAACTATAATTATTTGCATCATCTAATAAAGTTGTTTACTATTTTTACTTATTTTTAAAAACAATTTCGTTCACTTTTATAATTACCCTAAAATCAATGAAGGCAACATTTTTGGCTTTGAAATTAAATGTTGCTATTTAGAAACTGTTAAACTCTATAATGAAAAGCCTATGCCTGTTACTTCCAAGTTCGAAAACTAACTTATGTTTAAACAGTAAGACTTGGATTAATTAAGGGGTCTTCAAAACTATGTTTGTCTTTATGAACACCTAGATCTAAGTATTTAAAGAAGAATCCATTCATATTAGGCAGAAGTGTAGTGTTTAACGTAGTTGATATCGGTTTTAGGTTATTTTGTTTTTTAAGGATAATAACATGCTTGAGGTTCCTATAAACTATATAGAATTTTACTTAAATCGATTGACTATATCATAGCAGAGCATCAATTTTTGCATGATTTTGATAAACAGCTACTCAATTTTTGTGTGACTTGTGAAAAGTTAAATAAAATAAAATACTTTGTTAGTTCTAGAATTTATCAAATCGAAAATTAGATATAAATTTCAATATTTTTTTTACCCTAATTACTTTCAAAAGAAAATTTTCTAAACATTTTTTGATAAAAACTACTTAGCCTTTTGATAAGCTTGAGAAATTTTTTGTGTACTACAAATAGAATTTTTTTTATATTGACAGATCTGCTTTGTTAACATTGCGTATACGTAATTTTTATTCAATTTAATAATCTGTGCAGAATTTATAAAAAAACAGAAACACCTAGAATTCTATATAGAGCATACAGATTTGTAGAAGTTCAGTAACAAAATGGCCAAAAAAATTAATTAAATCAATCTAAAATTCATCAAATTAAGAAATTTTAGAAACCTTATGGAATTAAATCTGTAGAATTCTATTCTTAATTTGCGTTCTATTTTAAGAGGCTATACACAAAAATGGTCAAATCTCTTATTTTGACTTTGAAGTAGTTAGCACAAGGTGCCAGAAGAATTAGTCAATCCTAAACAACAAATCTTCCTGAAAATCGTAGCAATATAAGAATAAAGTTCCCAGCACACAGAAACTCTAGGGATAGCTCGTGAACTCCGCTCTAACCCGACAACAGTTTTTTAAAAACCAACTGAAGTAAGTAAATATGCGAATGGTGACAATTAATTAAAAATATCTAGACAATCGAAACTTGGCACATTTAAAGCAAATTTTTAATTTTATGTTTTGAACTCACACTCAAAATGGAAATATGTTTGCTGCAGTTTTTAAAACGAGATAGAAAATGTTTTTTGTTTTTGTTAGAAAACCATCATCAGCTTTTTTGAATACGAAATTTGCATACGAATTTTGTGCTAAGAGTTCAAATCACATTTAAGTAGTTAAAAAAGGTCCTTCTAAAGCCAGTTGAACAGTAAATTGGATACACGATAGTTTGATCGAAGTTGCGGAATTTAACCATCCTATAATCCCTTCGAACAAAGCTGAATTCAACATGGATCATTAAAACGAAGATCTATCGTAAAGTTTAAGCGAACTGTTTCTGCTTCTAAAGATTTAAACGGCTCTAAAAGCAATCACACAAATTGATGCCCTAAATCTTCATAAATCGCATAAACTGGTAAGCCAGTGATTTGAATTAAGCTACTGAAAACTGCGACTGTACACGACTGTAATTTTAATTGCTTTCTTTAAGAAGAGTTCGAAGATAAATATAACATCATCCAAACAGAAACTATCAAAGATATAAAATATCATAATCCAGATGCTTTCACTGGCATATAGCCCGCAATAATCGAAAGTAAGCTTCAAAGTAAGTAGCATTGGAGTACCAAACGCAATTTTAATAACTTTTATAGAACAACTTTTCCAATAATAGTTTAACTTTTTATTGTTTCCTAACAAGATTACTTTTTATAGCAAACTAAAATTTCAATTGCTATTGGTCGTCGGTAGGCAACGGCATAGCCGCTATTTGCTTAAGTAAATCTCTTGTAATTAAGAAAACAACCAGACGGATATAGACTATACCTCCAGACTATAGCTCCATGTCCTCTCCAAATATAAATAGAGAAAGTCCCAGGCCCTTTCGCTAGAGCGTTGATAATAAATTCAAGAGGAACTTATTTAATTTATTTCACAAATTTCAATTCTAAAATATTTTTTCTTTTCGTTTATACTCCTTAAAAAGCAATTCGAAAACAATTTCAGATACATCAAGAAAAGCCAAAGAAGTTTTCGAATTTTCTTTCATTTTGTAAGCTGCAAAAATTTAAAATGAAATCTTGAGACTTTAAATCTTTTAAGATTTGTACTAGACTATCTATTTCTCCTTTTTACGTTAATACTTTTAAGTTCCACTCCCTTTACTATTTTCAGCATATATAAAGTTTACAACTTTATTAAAAATGTTTACTTGTTAATAAACAAAATCGGAAAAAAAATCTCAGAGTGCAATAGCTTGACATTGGCGTGCCTGCCTGGGAATATTACAATTCGACCTTCAAACGCAATTGTCTTAGGAGTTTGGCCATATGAGAAAATATGCATCACTTCAACTCAAAAAAAAAAAAAAGTAAATCCGTAGTATATACAACTCTCAAAGCTTATGTACTCGCTGTACATAGCCGAAGCAAACCTACAATTACACATCGCGTGTCAACTGGCCACAAACGAGCGAAACGAGCCACTTACCGCTTCCGTCTGTGTAAAATCGTTAACATTTGTCTCAAAATTCCACTGTGCCGCCACATTGGCTGTGCACTCCTGCGAACCCTTTTGATCCGTTTCCACAAGCAGATTACGCAGTTTCTCCAGCTCCATCTCATAACGACGATCTTGCTGCAAACGCTGACGATCTACATATTGTTGATTTAGATTAAAACGATCCTGATTGGAGATGTAAGGATTTTGAAAACGATTGCGCTCGCCCACAAATTCCACATTGGGATTGTCTGAGTAGGCATCATTGGGATTCCTATTATTGTAGATAGTATAGCGCTCATTATTGTTGTTGTTGCGATCGTTATCATTAAGCGCATAATTGCCATTGCGATCTTGGGGTCGTATGCCTCTATTGTAGCCATAACGATCGGTGGTGCTGGAATGCGTATCATAGTTGTGATTCGCAAAGCGTTCAACGCCATTACCATAAACACGATCCCCACTAAAGGGTGAATCAGCGCGTTCAGTATAATTCTGACGAGGTCTGGGATAGGCGTAACCCAGTCGCATGCGTTCATCATAGGTCTGTCCGTTCTGTGAAACGTAAAATTTTCATATTATAGAGCATAACAATACGATTGCTCAGCTCAACACACACCCTAAAGTCATCCAGGCCATCATCACTGCCAAGAGCAGCGCCAGCGCCATCATCTGCATAGGGTGGACCATAGCGATGGCTACGATCACGATCTGCGGTCAGCTGTGCAGGCGTTGTAGCCACATTGGGCGTATAACCATTATAGTATATGTCCGGTTGTGGTGTGACCTGATTTGTTAAGGGTGGTAGATCCAGTTGTGCATTGGCAGCACACAAATTCAAAATGGCGCCACTTATGGCCAAAAGGTAAGGCAACATTTTTGTTGCACACACACACACACGTTCAAGGTTGAACACAGTCACACACACTGGTTTCTTTTATTCTTTCACAAGTAATTAAGTTTTATTTTTAATAACACTTTAAAGATATTTAACGATATTATTTTTAAGCTCAAATGGCTTTGCTTGGGGCTAGCTTTATGGCTGCCTGTATGCTTGCACTTGCACCCGTTTCTCGTTTTTTTTCGTTTCAGCCGCGTTACGTTTTTTCACACGTTTTCGACTTTTCCGTTTGCGTTACGTTAAGATTCACGTCTAAAACTCTACTGACTTGTCAGTAAGTATTTTTTTCGAAATTTCAACTCAAAAAGTTAATTTAAATTGCGATGTCTCTATGTGTTTCGTTTGTGAGATAATCGCAATTAGCACTGCTCTGAGTGCTATGAGTGGCTACTGGCCAGGTAAAGAAAACAACAACAACAATTTGAGCTTGGGAACAACATTTGTGGTATGGGTATGGGGTCTGGGTTTTGAGTATATGGGTTTGAGTGTCTGTGTGTGTTTGTTTGCTGGCATGCATATGTCGGTAATTATAAGGGAGGGTGGTGGTGGTATGTACTACTAATCAGTCAAAAAAGTAAAACCGCTCTAAACAATAGTGTCTGTGAGAAAGTCGCCAACCGCACATGTATACAACCAAGTAGTCGGTACTGAGCAGCGAAGTAACGTTTGTAATAGAGTATATGATTGTAGAGTATTTTGAAAATTAAATATGAATGCATGGATTTATAAAACGTGATTTTTGATGCCCAAGAATGTAACACCGCCTGCAAGTTTGTCATCTAGGTTTCTTATCATATATTATTTTCTTTATAAAAATTCGGCCGATGGATGCAATTAATGATAGTAAATAAGTAAAACAAAAACATAATTTATAAGTGTTTTGGTGTTTATCACGATTGTTCTATTTGGTAGGACATTTTTAGGAAATGAATTCCCGTAAATAGCAATTCAATTTTATGCTTTACTTGTCCATTTTTTAATAAAACATTTTATCAAGTTCTTAATATGTCAGACTACCCTTCTGTTTTAACTTTTTCAACATATTCTATGATAATGCGTTATAAAATTTAGCAAATATAATTTTTTTATATTATAACAAATCAGAAAAACAATTCTTTTATAATATTTAAGTGTTGTTCATATAGTGGTCCATTTTGAGACAAAAGATTCTCGTATACAACACATTCCTTACATGATTGTTTCTTTAAATGTTGCTGATGACAACGTTCTCGATTTCTCGAACCCCTACCCTATAAACTAATCATAGATTTGATGAGTAATATGAAATTAATTTTTGTGAAATAGTTTCTATATTTCCTTTTTCATGTTATGGAAAATACCAGTATCAACATAGTAATGCAATATATTAATTTAAAGTTTAATTTTTGATAATAGTTAAAAGTTCGATTTTTAAATTTCAACTAATTTATAAATATTGAAAGTTTTTTAGTTAGCAGAAATTAATCGGTATTTTTGGAATATTTACAAGCGAATAAAAATAATATAGTTTCAAATAGTCAACATTGCATAATATTTTGTTGCATGAAACTAAATATTTTACAACTTTAATACTACCATATTTTGGCTGACGCCACCTACTATAAATTTATAAAATTTAAACCGAAACACAAAGTAAAAAAAAAAGTGATTTCGTTGTAAAATTTTTTAAACAGACTTGAAGAAATTTTCAAATAATGCAATTTAAATTTTATATATTGTAACACAAGTTTAAGTTTGAAATAAATATATTAATGTAAAAGAAATGCAAAATGTTTATAAACATATAAATAATAATAATAATTTGAAAAAAATTTTAAAGAATTACCTTAAGGCTTTCTTTAAATTAAAAAAATAGAATTTTAAGAAAATTCTTTATATAAAAATAACATATAATAAAAAACGTGAAACAAATTCATTTTTGAAAAAAACATAGAAATGTTTAAATAGATTTTTTCGAAATATAAACAATTCAAAAATAATTTTAAGTAAATGTATAAACATTTTTTAAAATGGCAAAAACAAAATTCTTTTTAGATAATATCTTAAATTATGTAGAAATGTATAAAATATTTAAAAATTTATTTATTAATTTATATTTATATTTTTCAAATTGGAAAAAAACAAAAAAATTTTCAAAATATTTGTGTAGAAAAAAAACAAAAATAATTTTATAGAAATACGTCAAAATTTTCAAGTATTTTGTTGACTAATAAAAAAGTAAAGCAAATTCTTTATAAACAATAGCTTAAAATATTATAGAAACATATAAACAAATTTTTTAAAATGATTAAATGGTAAATCAAAAATAATGTTAAAGAAATATTTGAAATCCTTAAAGCATTTTTTTAATAGAAAAACAGTTAAAAAATGCTTATTACTTGTGCTCATTTGGATATTTAAATAAAATAATAATTTTCATATAGATTTCTTTATTTTATTACTAAAAACTTAGTTCAATATCAAGTACTATCTTGATACTTGATAAAATGAAATTTTAGTAAATTGTTATTTTTAGTTGCTATCTATCTTTGTCGAATTTCGAATAAACAATTAAGCAGTCAGATTTTTAGACACTTAAATAAATACTCTCATAATATATAACTCTTAGTTATGTACTAAAATATTTTGTTCGATTCATTTATTGTAATTCCTACTTTTAACTTTAATTTTTTACAACCAAAAAATAACCAAAAAACGTTTAGTTTGGAATAAAATCTGTACAAAATGCTTCATTCATTCATCCAATATAAACCAAACTATTTACCATGTCGCATTTGCCCCACCCACCATATTTATACATAACTCAACCGCACTTAGTAAATGCCAAAAGTAATTGCTATTTTCAAGCATCACCAGCTTGCTAGCTTCTCCAGGTACATAGATTATGTACTTACCCACGACATTGTCGCGGTCGCAAACGCTGCCGACTTCAACGCTGGCGCCGCATTGCCACTGCGCGCATGCGTCCAACAGTACGGCTTACTCACCCTCCCAACAACGTTGCATGACAGTGCACCCGCATATTTGCCGCATCCATAGATAATGCTTTGCAAGTCCGTAAATAAATACTTGACCTAGCGACATGTGAAAATAGTTTTTTACTCATGCAAGTTGCATGCAAAAAAACAACTCAAGATGTAGGGGAAATGTATATTGAACGAAGATAAAATACCGGGCGTACGGCTCGAAACAGAGAGTAATCGGTGTGCGTTGAGGTGCTTGAGGTGCTAACTGGGATTCATGACGGCGCTTTATGAGCTGGCAGACTGATTGATGGCTTGATTGGCATACGTAGTTACTATATGATTCAACTACTTGTATAATTAGATTGGGATCTGCTCGGAAATGAGCTCATAAATAATTTTCTGCTTATAAATGACATGGCTTTATGATCTAGTAATATAAACTTAATTCCAGGAACATGAATTTGTCGCTGCGCTAAACAACAATGAAGGTCAGATGAATTTTGCAATGTTTTGCTTATATAAGACCCGCCTCTTATATAAAATAGCGCTGCCCAGCAGCAGCAAAAGTAAGTGAGTCTATATATATGCAGGTGTAAATACTAATAATAAATAATAAACTTAAAAAGTAAACAAACTGTTACGGTACTCAGACCCTAACGTGGGAAAATGCAAGCATATATAATATATTAAATAAATTATTATTTAAGACTTCATTAACGACAAGTGTTTACAATAAATTAATTCATATATTCTTATGAATGATTAATTGTTGTAAACCAATACGATGCGTCCCTCGTCTTGCTGCTCTTAATTAGCGTCAAGCATATGCAGGCACGTAGGCTCAATTAGTTATCGACTCCAACTAAAACTTAATACAACGATTATGGGTTCTAGCATGCACGTGACTAAGTTGTTGGGAAATTCTACAAGGATAGAATGGATGATGGCCATTATGTATTCTGATTCATTGAAAAAAATTATAGACCTACGAAACCTAAATCAATTGCTTATGTACAGAATTATGGCCTGAAAAGTATGACGTTTATATATAGATATTATTCCAAGTTTGCTTGGTAGAACACAATTCCCAAAGGGCCCTTCCAAATGTTTATACTTTCTTTTCCGTGCGGTTCTTAAAGACGACTAAAGAATTTAATGATCCGTATACTACCAAATTGCTGTACGCTTCACTTGTCCGCCCAATTTTGGAATACTGCTGCAAAAACAATTTTTAATATTTGCTCTTCGGGGATTAAGCTAAGATCCCAACATTCGTTTGCCATTCTATATACAGACTTCGCTTTATAAAATTACCTTCTCTTAGTGATCGTAGAACATGCCACGGCGTGGTATTTTTGCATAAGCTTTTACTCGATCTCATTGACTCTAATACACTCCTTAACAAAATTTCTTTCATCATTTCTTCTAGAGTAACTCGAAATTTTCGAACTCTAGCATTAACTTTTTGTAGTTCTAATTATGCGTTACACGATCCTTTTCGTGTCTTATGCGTAAATTATAATAACCTCTATGGTTTCCTCTCTTTTGAACGGTCTATCCAATTCATCTCTTTATCTATCTTATCTCAACTTAATTCCCCAAATCGAGCTTCTTTGACCAATCATAAACTATAAAAACCCAACTTGGTCAACGTTGTTCTCTGGCTTCCCTAATTTATACTCTACTTTCTGTTTTCATCTTTTACATTGTAAATCTAAGTTCCTAGCTTGCCCCAGATGCGAGGCGGTGCTTATCTCTAAACAATTCACCCATCAGGCTAGAAATATAATATAGTTTTATTTTATATTTTCCTCGTTATCATTTATTACTTCATAATTCCAGAATGTTTAACTTGTTTAATCTTAAGTTCAACAGGACTTAGTTGTACCCTTATATTAATAATAAATAAATAAAAAATAGGACTGTTGATGGTGGTGGTCAATTGCTTTGCCGTTTGGCTTCTGTTGTCGCCAAGTACCTATTGCAGGGTGGCAAAGTTGTTGTCTGTATAATCTTATCAAAATAAAAAAAAATTTCTAAACACTCTGGAGGCAGATAGACAACCCTAAACTAAGATGGTATGACGAAGACCTCAATTCCTTACTTTTTTGAAGTCCTATTGTTTAAAGGCAATGAAATAATAATATTTTTATCAAATTTCTTAAAACAAATCAAATTTTACTTGTAAAGAGTTTCGAAAATTTTAACTTCAAGACTATTTTCTAAAATATATGCTCGTCAATATAATCTGAGAAAGTTGGGCTAATTTGCGTTACCCCGTACCACTCTTCTGCCACCAAAAAATTGCTTTACTTTATACGTTGGATTAGTTAACTCATTTATAATGTCTTTAGAAATAGATAAAAAAAATAAATAATAAATGTATTTCCCTTGACTGTGGCCATCGCTTCAAGCATGAAGTTATCTCTATTGAAAGCTGTTCAAAGAGAACAGAGACCTAGAGTTTGTTGCCGAATCGAAGCAGTTTCTTTAATTTTTATCGATTTTCCTAGATAAATAGTCTATTGATATGTAGCTCCGCAGGATGCAACCGAACCACCGATCTTCGGGTTTAGAGGCGAGTAAGACTACGAAAGCGTAAAAAAGGTTTTAATATCAATAAAATATCTGCAAAAAACACATAGTACAATACAAAAAAACATTTACAAAAATCACATTTTTAGGCGATTTTCCTAATGGGAGCTACGTATATGATATGGTCAATCGATTTTTTATCGAATTCAGCACAGAAAAAGTTAACAAAAAAAAAACTTCAACGAATTTAGTGCAGTAATCGCATCGGCGAATCTGCCATATAGACGCTATGTGATATAGTTTACCGATTGTAATCAAATTCAGCATAGTGTTTGGAAACTTTAAAAACTATTGGCTGTCAAGTTTGGTTATAGTATTTCTAGCATCAAACAAATTTTCCACTACAACTTTTTGATTTTGTTGTGTTGATAATATCTATACCCGATGTTTAAAAGAGAAATTAAACTTTCATCACGACGGAAAAGTTGGTTCATTAACAATAAGCGAACTGTCTAAACATGACTTTAAAATTTAAAAGAACAAATCTCGAAACACCGATCGATTAAGACAATATTACTGCGTTGCTTTGTAAACAAAGTAATTTTTAAAATTTCAAAGGTAGGCTACATGAACGGAAAAAAAAGATTTTAGCCTATATGAAATAAATCAATTGGATTTATAATTCCAAAAACAGCCGACTACGCAGTACGGCACTATATTTGCAGATTATCTTAAGAAATATTTCAGTGTACATCATTACTTCAACACAACATTGTGGATTTCGGGAGAAATAATTTGTACGTAAAGGGAATACGCGCAATAATAAAATACGCAGATGAGAATATGTTATATAAAAAATGATATTACAGTCTCAACAAACAGTTTATTTATTTTGAAAAAGTTTTTTTAACTTCCCAAAAAACCGGCAAGCGAAATCAAACAAATCTATTACAAAAAATCTTTGCCTGCAAGAGACAAACTTTATTGTTATTCAAGCAAAGAAACAAATTCCAGCTGTACGCTCTGGATATGTACAATTATTTGAAGGAATCATTTCTTTGAAAAAACGATCAAAATATCTTAAGACGTGTTTTGCAAAAAGCTTTAAAATCAAAAGTTTCGATTGCCTTCTCTTTCTTATTTTGTTAGCGCCATCTAGTGTCTATAACACTACCCAATAGCATAGCGTCATCTACCGCAATCAACGTGCAGTTTATCATCGCCGTTAAATTTTAAAAATATTTTAATAAATAAAAAAAGGAAATAATAATAATATCTTAATTGAAAAATAAAAAATATACTCCACAACAAAATTGTTTATAATAAAGAATAAGTAAATTTAAATTCAATAAATGTTTTAGTTGTGTTACGTTCACTCTGCTCAATGAAAATAATTTAGGCGCAAAGACGGCTTTACCTTTGTTGTTAATTAATTTTGCGATTTAAGTTTTTGATAAATTTTTTAGAGAATAATAAATCTTAGCGCTTAAGATGCAGCTTAATTGATTTTTTTGCATTATTCAAGGCAAATGTTGGGTTGACCGAAGAGGTACCGCTGATTTTTTAAATGAAAGTAAATACAATTTTTTTTAATTTTAGAATAAACTTTTATTAATCACAAATTTTTCATTTTACTGGATGATCTTTCGCCATCTTTGCTGCAAATTCATTATTCCAAGCTCATAGAACTTTAAGCCTTTATCTGCAAAAAACTGAAGCGAGTGCGAATTTTTATCCTCGTCCTTATCAAAAGTTTTACCATTCAGGGAGTTTTGCAAACACCGAAACAAATGGTAGTCTGAGTATGTAGAGTCAGGACTATGTGGTGGATGCATCAAAAGTTCCCATCCACTCACTCAGTTTTGGCCACTGAACAAAGATATGTGCGGTCTAGGGTTGTCCTGCTGGAATGTGACACCTTTACGATTGACCAATTCTGGTCGCTTCTCCTTGATGCATGTATTCAATTCAATTTCAATTTTTCTTAAAATTTGCGCCAAATAAACAAATTTGAACAAAATTAGAAGCTTTTTTTCTGCAATTACAGAGTCACAAGACACTCAAAAAAAATGTCAACGCCGTTTGTATGTAAACCCACTGATTTCCTTTCGGTCAACCCAATAGTAAGGGTATTAAATATTTTTATTATGACGCATTGAAGAGAGTTCGCAATTGCATACCGAACAGGGGTTTGGCTTTTTGCTAATAAAAACTGCTAATTACAGAGCAATTGAATGTTGGTAATTAAAAATGTTACACCCAAAAACAAAACTGAAAAAAATGCAAATTTAAGTGCAAAATAAACTTCAAATATCAAGATTTTTTATTTTAATTGGATTGTTGTACAAAAATTTAAATTTATTTAAGGAAATGTTAAGAGAAGTTTGATTCATATTACTATTTCTCATGGTTGCCGTCTTAAGAGTTGAAATAAACTTTTATTTTGAAATTATTGGCATAAAATAAACCTCAATAATTAAACCTCAGATTTTTATGACAATTCATTTTAATAATATAAAAAGATAAAGTATATACGTACGAAAGAGTCATTAACTGTATAATATAATTTCAGTATATAAATAAAAAGGGTGTTTTTTCGAGGTATAGAACTTAAAGTTGGCATTACTGTTCAAGATGGCGACGGATTGAACAGCAGAACAAGTGATTTATTCTTATTATTTGATTTGGCAATTCACCATGAATACTCTCACGTCTGAACAACGCATACAAATAGTGCAATTTCATTTCGAAAAAAATGGTTCTGTCTACATTCATTTTATCGTTGTCAAAATCGTCCATTAGAGCACTTAATTCGCTTAACCATGGACCGTCTTCCCACCGTGGTTGCTCTTATTGATAACTCGCATCCCCAGAGACGCCGTACGTTGTGTACAGAAGAAGCTATTGCTGCATTGAGGAAAACCCGAAAAAGTCCATCCGCAATCGAGCATAGGAATTGGATCTGTGTCCATCTACTTTATGGAAGATTTTGCGGAAGTTCTTGGTTTGCGTGCTTACAAAATCTAACTCGTGCAAGCATTGAAGCCCAACGATCAAGCAAGGCGTAGATCCATCTAATGGGCTCAAAACGAGATAGCCGTTGTTCCCGATTTTCATTAGCGAATTTTGTTTAGCGTTGAAGCGCACTTCTAGTTGAACAGCTACGTCAACAAAACAAAACTGCCGCATTTGGAGTGAAGCTAATCTTCAAGTGTATGTCGAAACATCCACAAAAACGGACTGTTCGGTGCGCTTTATGGGCTGGTGGAATGATTGATCCATACTTCTACAAAAACGATGATGGCCAGAAAGTTACAGTCAATGGGGATCGGTAGAGAGCCATGATTACGAACCTTAACCATTTGGAAGACAACATTGGCCTTATTATTGCCGATATACGGCTACAAATGTTAGAGAAAAACAATGATAATTGTACATCCAGATTGGACTACATCCGAGCTTCCAAGATCTTGTAAATTAACACGGCTAAAGTTATTGGTCTATGCGGATAAACTACAAACGCTCATTCGCCGTGTTATTGCCGATATGCGGCCACAAATGTTAGAAAATGTCAACGAAAATTGGACGTCCAGGTCATATGCCAGAAATCATGTCAATCGAATAATCCATCGTTGTTTTATTGCAATTTAAAGTTCTATTCCTCAAAAACCCAAGATCTATACACAAAATTTTTTATCATAAACTGAGTTAGTGATTGACGCATGTTTGTCTCCGACGATCCATCCGTCCGTTTGATCTTCAAACTTTCGGAGATCATAACAACTACTGTACTCTACTGTCTTATGCGCATTTTCCCCTCAGGAAATAAAGCCTATAGAATCGTGTCGCTTACTTTTAGCTCTACTGAGCTTCGTGGTTTATAGCCAAATCGTTTAAGTTTTGGACTTGTAGAGCCATGCGTGCGTCAAAAATGAACAAAACCATGCAAGTGCATCGAAAGCTACAGTCTAATATGTACCAACTTTACCACACCTAGCCTTCATATACAAGGCCTCCAAAACAAAACCTTTAGGGAGTTCGTGGGTGGCCACATGACATCAGGCATCCTGCGTCCACGAAGTTATAAGAAAAGACAGCGCTAGACACACCTAGATGCTAGATATTCAAATGTACTGGCGATCAACCTGCTGCACAACAGCCTGACCAAAAGCAGACACCGAAGATCACATATCCTTAATTTTGCAATAGAATAGGCCTACAATTCGTAACCCTAGAGCAATGACGATTGATAAACTTTTCAATTTAAACGGCGAAGTGTACTTTAAGAATATAATTTAATGCAAAATAATAACCATTTGAATTTTAACCGGAAAAACTACAACAATAGGGATGTTTTTAATTTTTGATAAAGGATCGTGCATAAGATAAAACCCCCTAGACATGCACCTCCAGCTTTTTACATCTAGCTAATCTTACAACCTTGTAGAAAGCTTCAAAAGCTCGTTTGCAGTAACAAATATGCATTACAACCGTAAAAAATTACAATAGTTGCGCACTTGTCGCACCAAGCATAAAAGGATGCACTTACCCTTAATAGTCATCTCGCTCTATTGCATAGGCCTTGGCTGCTGCACAAACACATGACAGCTGCTCAGCTCTCTCCCACTCACGCATATTGCATTAAATGCGCATTAATTTTTTCACAATTTGCAAATTACTTAACGCGACAATTAAATTAACAAACCGATGCAACTAATACAAACATTCATCACTAAATTATTATATATTCAACATTAATTATTATTTTATTTTAAACGTATAACACTCGAACGCGCACGCGCACGAAAATTGCACGATCCTTGCCAATTGGCGCACACGAACACACTGAGAGGCGCTTGCCTGCCCTTGAGCTGAGAGCAGTGAGATTGATATTGGAAACTGTATTGGAGCAATAAAATGAGAGCCAATTTGTTGTTGTTTCGCGCTCATCTATACATTTCTCAGCACGCGCAGCACCAAGCAGTAACTGTTAATTGCAGGCTATCCTTTTTACACCAATTAGGTTGCGATAGCAGAACTATGGAAAGTGAAAGTTAATAAATAAATAATAAAAGAGCGTCATGACAGCGCATGATTTAACTATCAAGGGTATCTCAATGCGTGGGTCGTCTCTCTCTTTCAAATATGTGAAGACAACAGAGATGATTCGATTTTAATATGAAAGTTATATAAAAATTCGTTATATTTTTGAAGAAGTTATTTTTTGACAATCAATCGATAATACAAGGTTATAATCAAATGTTTTTGACTATTTTTTTGTAAAGCTTTAATTTATTTTTTTATCGTTTTACTTATTTAGCAGGACAACTAAGTTCAGTTCACCTTATAATGAAACATGTACCCCGTTCACAAGATAGGAAAACGTAAGGGTTATTGCAGTTTGTGCATAACATGCGAAAAGGATCGTGCAATACCTGATGGAATTTAAAAAAAAAGTCAGAAGTAGTCTGCAGTGCATAACAAACGTTAAGTCAGTATGAAAAAAAGATTATTGCTGTAAATTTATATAATAATACATATATAACGCTTCTAGGCAACAATCATAATTTTAAGCTTAGCAATTGAAGACAATAATATATAGTTCGTTTGTTTAGCCTTAATAAAATCAAATATTTATTTTATGTATTGGCTTTTTCCATGATTATAACAATTTCTTAAGCTAGTGAACTATAAGTAATTTACAGAGTTTAGTTATTTACAACTGAGAAATTTATATATGTGTTAAGTACAATTATTTACATTCAAGTTAATACTATATAAACAAGGAAAATAGGAAGAAAAAACCTTAATAACTATATCCCTGAAGAGAATAGAGAAAATTATTTTTAACTAATTTATTAAGTAATGTGGGTATGCCTGTCTGTTTATAGGCATATTTTGTGTTAATGTGCCAAGGTATATTTAATAGAACAGGTATGAAGGAAGGTATATTTAATATATTTAATAGAATATTTAACAGTTTATTTTGGCATTTTTGAAGTTTATTTAAATGGGTTAGGGCACGGTGTTTCCAAACTGTGGACCCATATGCAATAGGTTATATGGTATAAACATTGTTTTCATTAAAATAATATAATTGAGGGTAGATAATTTTGATTTTCTGTTAATGAGTGGATATAGTATATGGATTGTTTTATTTATTTTATTGATTGTTAATGATGTATGTTGACCAAAAGTTAGTTTTTTATCGAAAATGATTCCTAATTATTTAATGTTGTCACGCCATTTTATTGAAGATTATTAATGGTTAGGGGTAAAATCAAATATATTTCATTTTGGATACATAAGAGTACTTAAAGCAAAATTAGCTAGAATATTCATGCAATTATTTGAATCTTAGTTAAAAAGTTCAGAGTCGTTTAAAAGTATTTGTATTTGTGATAATACTTATATTTATACAAAACGCTAACCATTCATCAATATACCGGCCTTTTTAATGCGAGACAGTGCGTTAGAGTCACTGAAACCGAGTATAAGCTTATGCAAAAATAGAACGCCATGGTATGTTCTATGATCATTTAGAAAAAGTAATTTTATGTTATGAAGTCCACAAGAATAGGAAGATAAGAATAAGATCTGAATTTAAGCCCCGAAAAAACAATTTTTTTAACTGACTCAATTAACTACTTATAGTGTTGGTATTAGACGGACGTATGAAACATTCAGCAGTTTGGTTGTAAAAACGTCATTAAATGTTTTTAACCACCGCCTAATAAATGCTTAAGCTCCTCAAACTTTATTAACAATTTTGCAAATGTGTTGATTAAAGTTAAGCTTATGATCACACAAAACACCAAGGTCGGACACGCTATGTATGCGTTCTTAGGTGAAAGGGTTAGTAGCAAAATATGGGGTAAAATTCAAAAGTTTTTGATGCATAATGTTCTAGGTATGTTGCTAATTTAAGCCTTTTATTGGGATACAAATATACGAGTAATATTTACTATTAGATATATATATTTATTTTTTTCAAATAAAATATAAAAGTTCAAAAAACTAGAGACTTATGTCTAGGACTGACATATGATAGATAACACAAAGGGCTCAGTTTTTATTTTTTAATAATAACCGTAATTTTTAATATACCTTAACTTCGAAAATATGTCTCTACAAATATGTTTTAACGCTTAAATCGCTTTGGAAACAACACAATATTTGCCCAAGTGTATAAGTACATGGTTGAGTGAGAACGCCATTTATTTAAAATCATTTTGAAGAGCTTCGCTTGCTTAACTTGAATTTTGTTCGCGTGACATGTGATATATGTACAATAAAACTGTCAGCGCAAATTTGTTTTCTATCAGCTTTATTAACTTGACCAAGATAAATTAAAGCTGTCAAAATTTCATTTAGTTTTGAATTAATGTTTACATTTACATCTGTCAAAATCTTTTTGATTAGCGAGCTTCCGTGAGCATAGCGTTACCTTTGTATTTTTGATCATCTTTTTTTTTGAAAACTCCCAAAGCTTCTTGCACTCAGCGCCAAGCAATATGCTATCCTTTCTGCATGCACTCTCTTCATAAGCCTTGAGAGTGTGACTGTGAGAGTGAAAATGTGAGAGAAATTTTACTATAACGGCTACTGAGAGCAATTATTTGGACACTCCTGCGCATTTCAATAGAAACTTTAAGATTTCAAAACTACAACGACAAATATTAAAGTTTTTTTTTAAGGCTTACCAATTTGTTGCTTTATTTTACAATTTTTAGATTAGTTCTACATAAAAATATTTTCTCACTTCTTTTAATTTAATTATTTTTATAATTTAAACTATTCAATTAGCATTGAACTACAAAATTTGAATGCTTAGTTCAAAGCCAGCCCACCTCTAGCCCATTCTTTTTATTTTCCAAAATAAGCCAATCGTGCAGCGGCTGAAAATAGTTTAATAAACCTTCCAAGTTTATTTCACGTTCTCCCATTAATGCAAAAAGTACGTCCCTATAATGTACAGACGAGCCCAAGGCCATGACGCGTTTTAATATTGGTCCAATAGCAGACTGTTCCGAGAGATCGCACAAGTCCAGAGGTTTATCCTTGGTGTTTTGCTTAAATTCACCCGTCAAATTGCAGAAATGTTTGTAAATTTGGAACTGCAGCACAGTGCTCATTATGTGGCTGAAGATTATAGAAAATAAAAGGAAAGAATTAATGAAAATATTATTATTTCTTAGAAATAAATTGCAATATATTTCCCGAAATTTTAAGAGTTTGTTATACTCAGATTTATAGGCAATTTATAATTATATTTTCTCATTTTGTATATTAATTAATTTTGTTATTAATGAATAATTTTATAGAGTTATATTCCCTAAAATTTTAAGTCCTAATTTTTTAGATATTTTGAATTCTTTATAAAGTGTACTTAGGAACAACAAATGGAAATAACGAGACATTATCTCATTCGACGGTACAAAAATTCGCTCCCAGATGTATAATTAATTACATTTTTCAATGCTAAGGATTACGGAAAATAAAATTTAAAAATAAAAATAATATTGGTTCTTTCCAGTGAAATGCAATAACTCATGGAAAGGTTTACTATCGCTCCTAATTGCAGCGTTAAACTCATGAACACCCAAAATATTTTTTTTTCTAAAAAACTTAAGTTTTTGAAATGCTTAAAACATGTTTCCAATAAAAACTATTATCAACTTTATTAATTAATTGCTAAGGGATAATTTATCTAAAGACATTTTTGTCAGTTTTTTATTTGAAGAAGTTCTAAAATTTCTAGATGCCCCCAATGGAAAATTTAATTTTTATTCTTATTATTTTAAGTTCAGGTTCTTCAAATAAGAACAGAATAATTGAATAAAGTAGGCAACTCCTTTTTATATTTTATTTCTAAGACCACGATCAAACACTAATTCAGCATCTCTGGAAAACAGAAGAAATTGCGAACATTTTTTTTGAATGAAAAATTCAAAATTAGATTACTAGTTTTCTTAAAAAAAGGCGTGACCCCTAAATAATGGAATAAACTATTATACCAGAATTCACGGAACTTAGAATCAAATGGAGTGTACCAAATCGTAAGGTGCATTAGATCGAGAGCTGCTCCCATACGGCCTATTATCATTTTTATTTTATTGCGGGAGAATTATACTGCGACCTGTAGGCCTATGGTGTCCCCTTCTTTTATTCTAGAGATTAGCTCTTAGTCCCGTGATATCTAAAAATGATGATAGTGTGGCTCAATATGTATAATATGACAGTTCCGAAACGCCCTTATTTTGGGAATCAGCTCTGTGCTGGCTCATAATATGCCATATGCCTAGCAGTTTCCGCGTCTTTTTTGCAGCATCTACAAGTTTTGTTTAAGAATATTCCCAGTTAAGTTAAATGATAGTTCAATCTGTTAGAATTCCTGTAACAATTCTTAAATTGTTTCGTTTTTTCTTTAATTCGCAGCAGGTTATTCGTTCTTATGGGCAGTTTGGAGTGTATAATTTCGAATAAGTTATCCCAGTTCGTTCCTCTCTGTCGATCTTAATTTATTCCTAATATAAGAGAAATGTTTCCTATGGAATGTATAATTCGATCTAAGCTATCACAGTTATTTCCTCTCTGTCGCTGTTAATTTTTTCTTAATATTAGGGAAATGTTTGCTCTGAAGTGTATAATTCGATCTAAGCTATCCCACTTCCTTCCTCTCTCTCGTTCTTCATTTATTCCTAATATAAGAGATATGTGTCCTCTGGAGTGTATAATTCCGAAGCGGCTATTCCAGTTCCTTCCTCTCTGTCGTTCTTCATTTCATCCTAATATTAGAGAAATGTTTGCTATGTCTAAACCCCAAAGGGCAAGGGAAGTTACATACGATTGAGATACCTCTCCTCTCTGCGAGAACCAGATTTTGATGAGACCAAACTTAAAATCATATTCTTTGAAATATTTTGTATACATATGAACTGTTGATGGTTTCAAAGTAGACTTCTATTACCGATTCTCATCATCTTCTGCCGAATCCTTTACAAAACTTTAGCTTTAGAAAACCACTGTAGCTTCTACTTCTTCTAGCCGGGAGAATTGCTTCCTGACGCGTAATATAATATTACTCTTCATACAATATCCTAATAATATCCCATCCAAAACTCACCTGGCATACTGATCATCCACCTCCTGCAATAATTTAGCTGGCAAATCAAATTGCCTATTGGTGCGTTTTTCCGGCGCCGCAGCACCCGTATAAAACTCTGTCAATCTCCAAAAGGCTTCATTATCTTCCGCATCGATTCTACCAGCCAGCACATCCACCCTAAAACGATCCAAGACATAGAAAACGGGCAGAAGAAAAACCACTCTCAGGCCCTGCAAATACAGGCGATTCAGACGTGGTGGCATGCTGCTCCACTGGCTGCCATATAACAAGCCCAGTTTGTTCAGATAACGCGGCGATGAGGCAGCCATGGCAAAGCACTTGCCGAAGGCATCCGCAAAATTGGGAAAGGGTTCGTCACTCAGCAGCGTGGGTTGTTTCGCAAGTTCGCGATAATAATGCAAATTGCTTTGCACCTCGAACATATTGAAAAAGCGCTCCTCATCGTTCAGGATGCAGTAGGTGAAGTTATATTGATTAAGCGTATAATAACGCCAGGCCTTGTGCCAACAGTTGTCCGCATCTCGTGTAGCAGCCGGCTTGGCATTGCTCAGTAGTTCACTTGAATTGAAAATAAGTTATGAGCATTGACTCAAATGTTGCTTCAGTGCTGCCTACTTACTTTTCCAGCTGCGGCAATCCCAGTTCACGAAAGTACTCCGCCACATTCCAAAACACACGCTGCGTAGTGCTCAATCCACGTCGCTGCAGTCCCTCGGTTATATTGGGCAAACCCACATTGCCATAGGGCAAATCCACATACCACTCGGCTTTGACACGTCGGAATGCATTGCCCAGAAATTTTTCAGCCAAATGCTGTGGATAGGGCTTGTTTTTGGGTACCAAACGCTCACCGTACATCTTACGCAGAGAACGCCGCACATGTGCATGAAACTGCAGAAACAGCGGTCGCAGTGCCAACATAAGAGTATCCAAAAGTGTCATAGTTTGCTGCCCGCTCAATTCCAATGCGCGATACCAGTAATCCTCAGCTTTGGTATAGCCATTCAGCTGCGCGGTTTTCTTATACAACTCCATGAACTCCGCAAACTTAGCTCTATTGGCCAGTCCAGCGCGCAGACGCCACTCTAACCAATAATATTCAATCTCATCGGGGTTACGACTTTTCTGTAAGATTCTCTGCACATCGGGTATCAGACGCAACGTACAATTCTGCGGTTGTTCAAAGGCGCACAGCTGCACCTTACGATAGTTATCACTCATGTTGCTGGACAACTCGTATAGACGTTGCAAATCCATTGCCGGCAAAGCTTCATAGTACAGCTGTGGCACTTTGGAGAGCTGGCGTTGTTGCTGAGTATTACCCAATTTTAAGCGCTTAAACTTGGCCACTTTGGGTAAGCGGGTTTTGATACAATTGAGCAACTTTTCGGTGGCGACTTCCATTTCCAACAGCGCCACCACATTGTTGGGACCGGTAATTTCATTTTGTAGCTCCGCTAAAACGGAACGATCGTAGATTGCTGCTAATTCTGCATTGGTTTCGTTTAAAAAAGTGTCCAAACCAGCATCTTCAACGTCTTGGGATTGTATGGGGGTTAGGTAAACCAAACAAAGCTGGTGCAAGGAAGTTCAAGATGCGATTAGGCAAGGGTATTACGTATTGGATCTTGTTCTTAAAAAACTTAAATTTCTACAATATAAAAAAGCCTTTTCCGCACTTCATTTATTCAATGAAAAATTTTTGTAGATTCAATTTCGAATTTACCTTTTTATTTATAGAAACAAATTCCGATCTGCGTTTCGGTTAATACTTTTCATAAAACTCATGATATATTAACTACCCCTAAAGCCGTTG